>BSBM01000642.1:11082500-11450000 GCA_027924585.1 Larix kaempferi
AGTGTCATGATCTGGCGATCATATAGATATGTGGACCTGGTTGACCTATTATATATATTATACTGTCCCTACTCAGACTTAGAAGTTCGCTATTCATACTCATTGGTACATACCCTCCTTAGGGAGAATAGAGGTGATCATTACACCATACTCTGGCTTGCTAGTGTTGGCTCCATCATTTCATTGTCTTCATCCATCCGTGGCCTACCTTTTAGATTATTACCCTGATTTGCTACTTGACTAGTGACATGGAGGACCTTTCCCCACTGTAGCCTCTGTATTGGATGAGCCTCCCTGTTTATTGTGTCTCGGCTCTGAGTTGGTGACAAAACTTACCTATGGTGAGTTGGAGTTCCTTGAGAATTCCCCCTAGTCACTAAAGTTGTGTTGGCTAAACCTGAAACTTTTAGTGCTGCCATGAATACAAAATCTGAAAAATGAAATGCTATATCTTGTATGTGAAAGAAATGCCAATTGAAAATGGCCATGAAAAATAAAATGTTATATCTCTTGGAAAAATAAATACCTAGGTAAACAAGTTGTCCATGACACACCTAGAAGTGCTAAGGTAAACAAGTGCCTTAAAAACACACCTGCAGCAGAAAGCCTAAAGAAAAAATGTAAATCTATGCAATGTGTTTGTAAACACACATAGATCAAGGCTATGGAAACTTCAGGCCCAAAAAGCAATGGAACTTAAATGCTATATCTAAACAATTGCTGGCCTTATTTGTATTATGGATTGTGCGCATCTGTGAAGGTGAATAAACCCTCTTTAAACAACTCATCCATTTGTGAGACACCGCCATTCCCTGTGTTATTGCTCATTCAGTATATACTATGGTGTATTCCCTTTCCCTTGCCAAAGTGTCACAAAGTCAAGTCAGTCAAGTCATCCCTTAGCCTAGCCAGTTAATTCAGCCCTCACCCTTCACTAGCAAATTGATCACAACTATGACGTGAGTATGATCCTGAAAGTCTAGTCTGAGTAATAGTAATAATTAACGACAATATATATTTGGATGTAGATCGCCAGTTATGATCATTATGTGTTATAATTTCTATTTGAATAAGTTGTAGAGCATGTATTAACCTTGACACTTTACAGCAGCCTTGGATGATGGACTGAGTTATATTTGGTCATGGTTAGACCTAGTTTGACCATGGAGGACCATGGGACATGAGATGTTAGACCTTATGATGATATGGATAGATGATATATGGTCTATGTACACATACATGATGATTCTATGCAGCAGCTACAGGGTTATGATCATGATTCTTGGGTTACAGCAGTGTTTGGTCATTTACAGATCATTATTATTGGCCTTGTTTCGGTATATTGGGCATTTATTTTGATCATGCAGAGACTCATATGGTGTATGAGTACACATCTTGGATGGATTTGGACCTTTTGAGTCCAATGGGACAGTTTGTTTTCAGTTCCGGGCACTTACAGTGATGATTAAGCCTCAGTAGGCTATCCCAGTGCAGTTTTGGTCTGTTGGAGGCCCTGTCGGAGCAGATGTGATTTTTATCCGGTTGACCTAGGGCGCTGATGATGGAGGGGGTGGTCCAGACACTTGTTTTTACCATATTACCCCCCTCCCGGACACATTGGTGCCCTCACCTTGACAGCGCCATCACTCCAGGAGGCTGTTTGGGCAGTTTCACGCTTCCCGAGGCATTTCAGGATTGGTAGAAATGGCTATTGAGGAAATCGATTTGGGCTACTGAGGCAAAGTTATGGCATGGGATGATCAGTGATGATAGATCGGGGTCTTCCACACCTTCTCCAGCAGTTTCAGCTTCATCGGGGCCCGCATCCATCACTTATGGCATTTTCTGTGGATTTTTGAGGTCTTTTGAGGACCACGACTTCACTAGGGAGGCACGATTTGGTACTTTCATGATTATTTACTGGTTATTGTGCCATGGGGATTGACCAAGGAGGGGTAAAATTACCCCTTGGACCCACCATGAGCCTCTTATGATATTTTGTCATCATGATTTGGTGGGATTCCCCTCTCCTAGGGCGACTTTGTCCACTTATGTTATATTTTATGTGTGATCCATGTATTATGTTGTTGAGCTCATCTCAACCATTGATTAGACATTTGTATCTTTTAATCTTAGCCACTCATTCAAAAAGTGGTTATGGTTTTAGTGCCTCTCCTTCCTATTTAAAGGAGAGAGCCTCTCATTGTAAAGGGACTTTTGGCTCTGGATTATTGGAATAGAAAATTATTATTGCATCTATCTCCAATGTTGTGGTGAATGTTTTTGGTGTTCGTTCGTTGGTTCTTCCTTTGCACTGAGTTATTGGAGATCTTGTTTGCCATATCTTTTGTACCACGATTTTGCATCTACAGGTGGAGGCCGATTTGCTTGGAGGAGGAGGTATTGGTAGGGGAAGACTCTCCCTACTTCTTCTTTGGAGCTCTTCGTTGGTAACAGGGAGTATTACTGTCCCAGGACCTTCTATTTCATGTTATTATTTGCATTTCTCTTGTATTTCTTCCATACTTGATCTTACTGATTGAATTTCATTCCTTGGTTTGACAGGTAGAGGAAGGCGCACTTGTGGACTTGGGCATCAAATTGGCAAGCAAATCAACAATCTCTCATTTGATCTCTGCGGGAATCTTCCTCAACATCAAGGCATCTCATCCACATCATTCAGGTATGATCTCAAGGTAAGTTCTATCTCCATGATCTATCCAATTGTCAAAAAACATCTAAAACCCTAATTAATTAAAACCCCAAATTTTGCATTTTCTTAGATCTACTGAGATCTAGTGGGTTGTTGGGCATGATATTGAAAACCCACCTCTATAGCATCCACGGCATCCCGGATCTATAGTTTGGTGAGGATTGGCTTCCGTTTGACCCCTCTCCCAAGCCAACTTAGCTTCTCCCAAGGAAGGCGCACTTCACCATTTGAGCAAGTTGACCTAGATCTAGAACATGGGTGTTTGAGATTCCACTTGATTTGACATCTACACATCAAATAACATACACCCAGGTTGTCCCTTTCTTGAAATTCACCTTGTGGTCCCCATTCCACATTTTAAGGGATTTAATCCCCATTTTGGACCACTTGGAACACTTAAACTCAGATCTACAAAGATCTAACCGGTGGATTGCCACAAAATTACAGATCCATACTCCTACCTGACCGATCTACTAGGATCTAAAGTTTGGATGCCATCCGACTTGTCTTGACCTATCTAAACCCCATTTTAAGCCTCCTTGGGCAAAGTCGCACCACCTTGGAGAAGTGAGTTGACTCACTTCTAGGAACTGGGTACTTGAGATTATTGCAGATCTGAAACCGGAATAATTCAAAACCTAGGTCTAGACTGTCACTTTGTCAAATCTTGCCTTGGGGACTGCATTCCTTGTTTTTAGAGATTGTGGTCCACTTGGGTCAAACCTAGATCTAGACACATTTATCCATCAAGAACTTTGTTGCCCACTTGTTCCAAGTACTAGGAGTCCTAAACCTCAAGTCAACCCTACTTTGACTCCGCTTCCCAATTCCCAAGGCACTGGCCTCTCTCCAAGTTAACTCAACTTTCCTAGATTGTTGGATTGACTTGTGGTTTGACTTTTGCATGGTGAACTATACCGTTGAAGCTATCATGAATCATGGTCAAGCTTGTCACTTGTACTAGGTAGCCCCAATTAAACCCATAAACTACCCTGCATTGGACACGGTTCCCAAGGCAGTGGATCCTTTGACATTGAACTAGTACACTAGCCCTAGATCTCACTACAAACATTATAAGTCACTCTTACATTCAATTATGAACCAAAGCTATACCTATTAAACCCCTCACTTGGCTTGTGACTTCATCCTTAGGTCTAGGATAAACCATACACCTAACTTCACCTAGAAATACCCTGATTTGGTGTCTTGGTTTTGATCTCTCCTGTCGGGAGTAGATCGGGTCTCCCCCTTTGTTGTCTGGGCTAGATAACATAAAGCGAAGGTTGCCTCGACTGGCGTGACAACCATATATATTTTGGAGGTCGAGGTGATCGTGGTTGCACCTTTTGAGTTGCCCTTCCCTATTGCCATCCATGACTGGATCCATCCATAGGGGTAACTACAGTTTAGGTGATAACATTTTGGCGCCGTTGCCGGGGAGGCAATAGCTTACTCGGGTTTGACATCCCTTTCTCAAAGCCCTCTCATTCTCTTGGCCTAACATTTTGATATTGAAGGGCATAGGGCTTACCTTGGACAAGCTAGTAGTCATTATTCACTCTCTCCTGCATATACAACGACACATATCTTGGTAGAAGAGTTTAAATCTACCTGGCGACTCCCAATCGTGACTCCGCTGAGGAGCGAGCTCATTTACATCCCTATAACACTAATCTTATCGTTATCTAGAACCCATGGGGTGCATCATTTTGTTTTCAGGTTCTTGAATTTAAAAATAAATATAAAAATATAAAAAATAAAAAATAAAGAAAATAAAGAAAATTATTATCCATGGCTGCTTCTGAGCGACCTAGGACTTTTGGTCGATTGAAAGTTTTTGACTTTTCCAAAATTATTGGGTATCCTCATCATATTCCTCATCAAGCCTATGAAAGGTTGCCTACTTTCGATGGAAGTTATGAAATCTCTGCTAGAAGGCACCTTGAAAGATTTCGGGAAGTTCTTAACGAGTTATCCATAACCCATGAGGATGTGTGTATGAGACTATTGGCTTCATCTTTCAAAGAAAGAGCTGGACTCTGGCTTTCGAATTTGAAACCCAATAGCATCTCTAGTTATGACATATTTGAAAACAAATTCCTAGAAGAATGGGGAAGTGAATTCGATGATATGTATCTTTCAAATCAAATCCAAGATCAAAACCTTCCCCTTTCCGATCCTATTGTTGAATCATTTAACAATCAAATATCAAGTGATTTGTCAACATCCGGAGATGACCTTTCCTGCCCAATTTCTTCTGATGATAAGTCTTCTACTTTTGAGTCAATCGAAAGTCAAATCTTTAATCATTGTACAAACCGTAAGTTTTCAAATTGCTTTTTAGGTAGCCCTAGTCCTGATCTTGAGGGAATTTCTGAGGATGAGCTCTTAGTTAACAGGTCTACTGATATTCCTCCCTCAAAGAGACTCGTTAGTCATTCTGTATTTAGTGATCATTCAATTCCTTATCACCTTATTGAAGAAGAAGGTAGGGACATCGACCAAGGTCCTTTAGTGGTGACTTCACATGATCCTTGTGCAAATAATCAGGGTGTTTTAAATGAACTTGTTAATTTTCCCCCTGACAAATTAAATAAAAATGATCATTTATCTTCATATGAATTTAATGATGAATCAATAGAATTGCAATCTCAAGATGAAGATGAAATAATGAATCACACTAGAGGCTTTAATCATTGTTCCACCTCTTATAATGAGTCTTTAAATTTTGCCATCCTTAGTCAAGATAGGTTCATCAATTTCTTAGAATTAGAATCTTGTCCTCAAGTTGTAAATATTAAATTTGATCAAAAGCTTGAAATTATTCCTAGAATAAAGAATATTTTCTATTATCAAAATCCAAGGTCAAACTTGTTTATCCATTTGGGAGAATTTTCATATTTGCAATCCACCCTCCCTTCCCAACTTTTTCAATCATCTTTGGGTTGGTGCTCTAGTCAATCTTTTGCCTTGGAAATTTTTAATAGGAAGTATAAGCATGATTACATGTTTGGAGAAAAAACACTTCATGTCCCTTTTCAGTCACTTTGGAACCATAATGTATGTTGTCAAGTTATCAATCATTCTTGGTGGCTAGAAAAGGTGTTTAAAGATCAATTCCATATTTTCTCCATTTTTGAGCATCAAGTGGGTCTGACTTTGATTTTCCGTCTTTTAAGCTTTAGTTTATCCCCACTTAAATTTTTGATCGTCAGTCCCAAGGAGAATCAAATTGAATATGTAAGAGAAGTAAATGAACAAGTTAATCTATGTGAAAATGAATCGAATCACATGTCTTATGTCCTTCCTCTATCCATCTCTGAGTTTAACTTGCATAAATTTTATGATCCTATCAGTTCTTTGATGGAGGATGTTTGCATCAGTCAGTCTTCTCCTTGGCATAATTTCATATTGCATAATTCAAACCATTCTTCAATTTATGAACAAATCAAGAAGACTGTGCCCTTAAATTTGTTGATCTTTAGCCCAATCTTGACTTGTTCTATTATCAAAAATCAAATAAGAATCATTAACCTATTTGATGAATGGTTGCACTGGATTTATGATTTTACCTAACATTTGTGATGACTGGTTAGATTAGGGTAGGTAGGAAACAGAATAAGCCTACTTGGGCAGTAGTTAGTCTTTTTAGCCATTGAGTCTAGCACCTTCTTAGTCTCTAAGCTCCTTTGTAAGCTTCTAGTTTAACTTAGTACCTGTCACTTTTTCTTTTCCTGCACAATAAATTTCAAATTTTGCAAATTATGTTAGTAGTTTAATTTACTTTCTGCATTTGTACTTTATGCATAGAGTAGATTTTATTTCAGTTGATTTTATATTTTTCCCACACATGCGGCATGAGGTATTTTCTTTAGATGTTTGTGAATGCAGAAAATAGGTTGCAAGAATAAAGCTGGAAATAAAATGGTAGAGTGCTGGATCGTGGATTCGAGTAGCAGAGTTCGAGGACCAGAGATTCTGAGGTTCTCAAGCGCTCATTTCAGCAGAGCACTTGTCCCAGCCGGAGCCAGATGTTATCACATATATAGTAGCCGGGCTACCATACATTATTTTTCTCATTCCAGTACACTATTCAGCCAGTTCCCTTACATTTGAGATGCCGAGATGAGCATCTACATTGGATCACTATCAGATTATGGACAGCAGTTGTATTCCCCATGCCATGACTGAGTTTCAGGACACTCAGAGAGATGACCGATGTAGCCATTATATCATTGGTACAGAGCAGACAGTAGTGCCCAGAGTTACAGCAGCAGTCTCAGAGGACAGATGATGGTACAGGTTTATGAGCTTTCAGGTATATGACTCAGCAGGCATATCATGGTGTTATGGTTAGATTGCTTTTATACTTATTCTTATAGCATGTCTTAGCACTTAGTGTCATGATCTGGCGATCATATAGATATGTGGACCTGGTTGACCTATTATATATATTATACTGTCCCTACTCAGACTTAGAAGTTCGCTATTCATACTCATTGGTACATACCCTCCTTAGGGAGAATAGAGGTGATCATTACACCATACTCTGGCTTGCTAGTGTTGGCTCCATCATTTCATTGTCTTCATCCATCCGTGGCCTACCTTTTAGATTATTACCCTGATTTGCTACTTGACTAGTGACATGGAGGACCTTTCCCCACTGTAGCCTCTGTATTGGATGAGCCTCCCTGTTTATTGTGTCTCGGCTCTGAGTTGGTGACAAAACTTACCTATGGTGAGTTGGAGTTCCTTGAGAATTCCCCCTAGTCACTAAAGTTGTGTTGGCTAAACCTGAAACTTTTAGTGCTGCCATGAATACAAAATCTGAAAAATGAAATGCTATATCTTGTATGTGAAAGAAATGCCAATTGAAAATGGCCATGAAAAATAAAATGTTATATCTCTTGGAAAAATAAATACCTAGGTAAACAAGTTGTCCATGACACACCTAGAAGTGCTAAGGTAAACAAGTGCCTTAAAAACACACCTGCAGCAGAAAGCCTAAAGAAAAAATGTAAATCTATGCAATGTGTTTGTAAACACACATAGATCAAGGCTATGGAAACTTCAGGCCCAAAAAGCAATGGAACTTAAATGCTATATCTAAACAATTGCTGGCCTTATTTGTATTATGGATTGTGCGCATCTGTGAAGGTGAATAAACCCTCTTTAAACAACTCATCCATTTGTGAGACACCGCCATTCCCTGTGTTATTGCTCATTCAGTATATACTATGGTGTATTCCCTTTCCCTTGCCAAAGTGTCACAAAGTCAAGTCAGTCAAGTCATCCCTTAGCCTAGCCAGTTAATTCAGCCCTCACCCTTCACTAGCAAATTGATCACAACTATGACGTGAGTATGATCCTGAAAGTCTAGTCTGAGTAATAGTAATAATTAACGACAATATATATTTGGATGTAGATCGCCAGTTATGATCATTATGTGTTATAATTGCTATTTGAATAAGTTGTAGAGCATGTATTAACCTTGACACTTTACAGCAGCCTTGGATGATGGACTGAGTTATATTTGGTCATGGTCAGACCTAGTTTGACCATGGAGGACCATGGGACATGAGATGTTAGACCTTATGATGATATGGATAGATGATATATGGTCTATGTACACATACATGATGATTCTATGCAGCAGCTACAGGGTTATGATCATGATTCTTGGGTTACAGCAGTGTTTGGTCATTTACAGATCATTATTATTGGCCTTGTTCCGGTATATTGGGCATTTATTTTGATCATGCAGAGACTCATATGGTGTATGAGTACACATCTTGGATGGATTTGGACCTTCTGAGTCCAATGGGACAGTTTGTTTTCAGTTCCGGGCACTTACAGTGATGATTAAGCCTCAGTAGGCTATCCCAGTGCAGTTTTGGTCTGTTGGAGGCCCTGTCGGAGCAGATGTGATTTTTATCCGGTTGACCTAGGGCGCTGATGATGGAGGGGGTGGTCCAGCCACTTGTTTTTACCATATTACCCCCCTCCCGGACACATTGGTGCCCTCACCTTGACATCGCCATCACTCCAGGAGGCTGTTTGGGCAGTTTCACGCTTCCCGAGGCATTTCAGGATTGGTAGAAATGGCTATTGAGGAAATCGATTTGGGCTACTGAGGCAAAGTTATGGCATGGGATGATCAGTGATGATAGATCGGGGTCTTCCACACCTTCTCCAGCAGTTTCAGCTTCATCGGGGCCCGCATCCATCACTTATGGCATTTTCTGTGGATTTTTGAGGTCTTTTGAGGACCACGACTTCACTAGGGAGGCACGATTTGGTACTTTCATGATTATTTATTGGTTATTGTGCCATGGGGATTGACCAAGGAGGGGTAAAATTACCCCTTGGACCCACCATGAGCCTCTTATGATATTTTGTCATCATGATTTGGTGGGATTCCCCTCTCCTAGGGCGACTTTGTCCACTTATGTTATATTTTATGTGTGATCCATGTATTATGTTGTTGAGCTCATCTCAACCATTGATTAGACATTTGTATCTTTTAATCTTAGCCACTCATTCAAAAAGTGGTTAGGGTTTTAGTGCCTCTCCTTCCTATTTAAAGGAGAGAGCCTCTCATTGTAAAGGGACTTTTGGCTCTGGATTATTGGAATAGAAAATTATTATTGCATCTATCTCCAATGTTGTGGTGAATGTTTTTGGTGTTCGTTCGTTGGTTCTTCCTTTGCACTGAGTTATTGGAGATCTTGTTTGCCATATCTTTTGTACCACGATTTTGCATCTACAGGTGGAGGCCGATTTGCTTGGAGGAGGAGGTATTGGTAGGGGAAGACTCTCCCTACTTCTTCTTTGGAGCTCTTCGTTGGTAACAGGGAGTATTACTGTCCCAGGACCTTCTATTTCATGTTATTATTTGCATTTCTCTTGTATTTCTTCCATACTTGATCTTACTGATTGAATTTCATTCCTTGGTTTGACAGGTAGAGGAAGGCGCACTTGTGGACTTGGGCATCAAATTGGCAAGCAAATCAACAATCTCTCATTTGATCTCTGCGGGAATCTTCCTCAACATCAAGGCATCTCATCCACATCATTCAGGTATGATCTCAAGGTAAGTTCTATCTCCATGATCTATCCAATTGTCAAAAAACATCTAAAACCCTAATTAATTAAAACCCCAAATTTTGCATTTTCTTAGATCTACTGAGATCTAGTGGGTTGTTGGGCATGATATTGAAAACCCACCTCTATAGCATCCACGGCATCCCGGATCTATAGTTTGGTGAGGATTGGCTTCCGTTTGACCCCTCTCCCAAGGAAGGCGCACTTCACCATTTGAGCAAGTTGACCTAGATCTAGAACATGGGTGTTTGAGATTCCACTTGATTTGACATCTACACATCAAATAACATACACCCAGGTTGTCCCTTTCTTGAAATTCACCTTGTGGGCCCCATTCCACATTTTAAGGGATTTAATCCCCATTTTGGACCACTTGGAACACTTAAACTCAGATCTACAAAGATCTAACCGGTGGATTGCCACAAAATTACAGATCCATACTCCTACCTGACCGATCTACTAGGATCTAAAGTTTGGATGCCATCCGACTTGTCTTGACCTACCTAAACCCCATTTTAAGCCTCCTTGGGCAAAGTCGCACCACCTTGGAGAAGTGAGTTGACTCACTTCTAGGAACTGGGTACTTGAGATTATTGCAGATCTGAAACCGGAATAATTCAAAACCTAGGTCTAGACTGTCACTTTGTCAAATCTTGCCTTGGGGACTGCATTCCTTGTTTTTAGGGATTGTGGTCCACTTGGGTCAAACCTAGATCTAGACACATTTATCCATCAAGAACTTTGTTGCCCACTTGTTCCAAGTACTAGGAGTCCTAAACCTCAAGTCAACCCTACTTTGACTCCGCTTCCCAATTCCCAAGGCACTGGCCTCTCTCCAAGTTAACTCAACTTTCCTAGATTGTTGGATTGACTTGTGGTTTTACTTTTGCATGGTGAACTATACCGTTGAAGCTATCATGAATCATGGTCAAGCTTGTCACTTGTACTAGGTAGCCCCAATTAAACCCATAAACTACCCTGCATTGGACACGGTTCCCAAGGCAGTGGATCCTTTGACATTGAACTAGTACACTAGCCCTAGATCTCACTACAAACATTATAAGTCACTCTTACATTCAATTATGAACCAAAGCTATACCTATTAAACCCCTCACTTGGCTTGTGACTTCATCCTTAGGTCTAGGATAAACCATACACCTAACTTCACCTAGAAATACCCTGATTTGGTGTCTTGGTTTTGATCTCTCCTGTCGGGAGTAGATCGGGTCTCCCCCTTTGTTGTCTGGGCTAGATAACATAAAGCGAAGGTTGCCTCGACTGGCGTGACAACCATATATATTTTGGAGGTCGAGGTGATCGTGGTTGCACCTTTTGAGTTGCCCTTCCCTATTGCCATCCATGACTGGATCCATCCATAGGGGTAACTACAGTTTAGGTGATAACAGGACTGAACATCCCTTTCGGTCACTAGAAGGTTCTGGAATCAGAAAATGGAGAGTCTTACGAATATTATCATAGACCATTCATTGAGGGAATGGCATATTTACACTCTGATTGATTTACTGTTTTCATCATACTTTTACATAGTTTTTTGGAACTGTGATACTATGTTTTATGTTATTTTGGGTTCCCTAAGGGGACCTCGGTTTACACTTTCATCTCTGATGCACATCTTGGATGCCTCTCTTTACAAGGGTATATTATTTTGAAGCTGTAAAGCTGGCCTCATTTTTCAAAAAGGATCTTTGTAATCCTTCTGTTACGTTTTTTTCCTTGGAAAAAAAATCATGAAGTTGAAACAAAAAGAGACGATATTTTGAAGACTTGTTAGTCCTGGGGATAAGGAACCTACGAAGGATGTTGTCCCACAACATTACGGTGAGTAGCAGCAGAGGACGTGTCCTGTGGAGGCTTTGCAGAAGGCGGTTGAAAGGTTCCCCCATGCCTTCGTGTAATCCAAGTAACTACCTTCATGAGGTAGGCATTCTGCTCCTCCAAGGTTTCCATTCTCTGCTTCAATTGGTGAAAATATTCATCTTTTGGTAGCATTACCAAGCTACCATTATTTTGGTATGCCAATACAACTACAAGGTCCTATAGAATTGGGAATTTCGGGTTCTTGTGCAACCCAAGTCCAGAATGATCCCCTGAAGTTGTTTCTCCACATTGTCATCTTCTTGGTAATCCCTAGCTATTTTTACCTCTACTTCTACAATAGACATGGCCGCTTGCTCCTCCTCAAAGACCTCGAAACTGTAAAAATCCATTGTGTCCATGGTTTCCTTGGCCACCCTCATCAAACCCATGGGAGAGGTGTGACTCTTTCCTCCATGGGGATCCATAATACTATGAATATGGGGAGTCGAATAATTGAACAACACAATGCAACAAATTGGATTTCTACTCTGGGGAGTGTGGAGCCAGAACCAGAGGGACATGGCATCTTCTTCCTCCTTTATCCCATTGAAAACCATTATTGACTCTTGGCTCAAGCGTTGCATGCTTTCATTACAAGCTTGGGTTATGAAGTTGGTCATCATTTTTCGGTATGTGCTCATCCTCCTCGTGCAAGCCTTCAAAACCGTCCCCATCTAGCCTCACACCATAATCCTCCTCGCTTGCATAGTTGTGTTGGTGTATGATTGTGTTAATGATCAGGGGAAAAGGATCTTGCCACATCCCTCCTTGAATGACGATCCTCCATTCCTATTGACACGTGGGTGACCTTCTCCTTAGCCACATAGGCCTCCTATGCACTAGCCATTTGGCTCCCCTTGTCACAAGACACCCCATCCGGGAAGTCTCTATCTCATTGTATTAACTCAATTGTTGATCATACAATATTTTATGCATTCTATAGTTTTAGTGAACCGTGATCTATTAACCTAAATTAGATTACAACCCTAATCCCTTAACCAGTATTATATTATAATGGACCAAAACCACTAGTCGTAAAAAAACAAAATAAACCCCCCAAAATTTCTCAATGGACCATAAGCCTCCCATGACTCCCTACGGATGGGTTGGGTTCCTCCCAAACTCCTTCGATTTCAGGGGCTAGCCACTAAAACCCCACCAAGATTTGGCCAAGTCGACTCGCAAAGAATACAACACGTATCCAACATTCTCCCACTTGTTAGGTACTTTACGAAAATGTGGTTGGGGGCAAGGCATTCAGATAATTAGTTGCTAAGGGTAACTATGCCCATTGATTCTCTACACTAAGACAACTTCTTGGTACTAATAGACTTTGTTAGTGAGCCTAAAACATTATTCAAGGTATTAAGCTTCTCCAACAACACTTTGTTGTCTTCAACCATGTCTCTAACATAATGGTACTACACATTGATATGTTTTGTCTTAGAATGATAAGTAGGGTTCTTTACCAAGAAACATTTGAGCTATCACAATATACCCTTGCTTCTTTTTTAACAAAACCAATACCTAGACAAAATCTTTGCCACCATATAACATCCTTACTTCCATGAGCAGTTACCATGTATTCAATTTATGTAGTTGACGGTGCAACTACAACCTACCTCTTGCTCATCCAATTGATTGTTCCACCAAATGGGTTAAAGACATAACCAGTTGTAGATATTTTTTTATCATGATCTCTAGCCTAACCTACATCAACTAAACCCTATATCTATATATCCAAAGACCCTCTTTACAACTATCTAGTTTTTCTTCCCTATCCTAGTACATACCATAGCATACATCATACATCTAACAACACCTGCATAGGGTACACAAGCATATCCTCTACCTCATCTTGTGTCTTGGGACACTGATCTATAGATAAATTTACACCAACATGAATATGAACCTTGACTGATTTACATGCTTGCATATTAAACCTATGTTATATTGTCTCAACATATTTCCTTTTATTCAACCAAAGTTTCATGTTTTTTTGCTCTCTTTTAATTTCCATGCACAAAAAAAAATTGTAGCACCAAATTCAAAAGACAACTGAATTTTGATATCCGTAATTTCCTTGTTGTTTCCAATAAATAAAATAAAAAACTTCATAAATAAAATGATCATCAACCATCTTGGAATACATATAGTGTTCAACTTTGCTTCTTGAGAAACCAAGCTTCAAAACATAAGCATCAAACTTTGATGCCACGTTTTTGGAGATTGTTTTGATCCATACATGTACTTCTTCAACTTGCAAACCAACTACTTCTTTCCCTTCATTACCAAATCCCCAGTTTGTTTCATGTAACATTCTTTTTCAAAAATTCTGTTAAACCTGTACAAGAAAAGAAATACCAACATAATATAAAAATAAAAGAATAACAATAAAACATTCACATAGTGTATACAATATTTACCCTAGAAACCTTTAACTGAGAATAATAGCCTAACTAAGAGTCATACCTCTCTCTATCTCATTGTATTAACTCAACCATTCGCCATACAATAATTTATGTTTTATGTGGCTTCAATTAATTTTAATATGTTAATCCGGATGATATTAGAACCCCAATCCCTTAATTGAGATTCGATTACAATGGGTTGAAACCATTGGTTGAAAAAAATACAAAATGAACCAAATGTTTTTCTTTTAATGGGCTTGATGATCTCCCATGCACCCCAACCATGAGGTGGGTCCCCCTGAGTCCCTTTCTTAGATGTGGCTAACTCTACTTGCAAACAATACAACGCATACCCAACAACTTGAATCTTGGGCAAGAAATTCACCCTCCTAGGCATCAATGCCACCATGAGCTTAATGGGTGTGTGTGTACTATTATCCATAGGGACTTACACTACCACCAATGAGTCACTTGTAAAGTGTCTTGTTGGAGTTGGTTATGATCCTTTTATACAAACAATGCTGATGGTAAATGTTAAGAGTTCGAGTCGTATGCAAGAGCTTCGATGTCTTGGGTGTCAGCATCAACATGATCTAGCAGGGTGTGTGCACAATAAAGTGTAGATGGACTTAGCATTTTACCAACGAGACAATTCTAAAGTGATTTGTTGGTGGAATTAGTTATGAGCCTTCACTACAAACTACTTCGACGGTAAATGATACGAGTTTGAATCCTAGGAAAGAGCTTCGACCATTAAGTGACAACTTCATAATGAAGCCACTTGGTGTGTGCATACTACATTGTGAATGGACTTAGCTCTCCACCAATGGATCACTTTTAAAGTGATCTCTAGATGGATTTGGTTACGAGTCCTTGTTACAAACAACATTGATGATAGATGTTAAGAGTTCGAGTCACAGGGTAGAACTTTGACATCCTACGTGCTAGCATCACCATGAACACATTGGCTATGTGCATACTATAGTGTAGATAGACTTGTGGTATTTTAATTAGAAGAGGATGGTCTAGGCCTAATTATTGTTCACTTTGTCATTTAGATGGTGAATCGGTTTATCATTTGTTTGTTCAGTGTATTTTTAGTATAAAAGTTTGGAAGAAAATAAGGGAAGAGCTACATATCTCAAATGAGTGGGGATCCTCTTCATTAGATGAGAATTTGGGGATCTGGGTTAAGAATGCTCATAGACACAAAGAAATGCCAGTTTTGATTAGTTGGGGAATTTGTCGTTCTAGAAATTTTGCTATATTTGAGAATAAATCTTAGAATGTGTCGGTGATTAGTAACAAAATTTTGGGCATATACAAGGAATACTTTAAAGCTAAAAAATCTAGAAGACAAAGGATGATAATCGAACGTTCTCTATTAGTTGACATTACTATGGGGTTTTTTGACGGGGCTGCTCAAAATGGTGTAAGCGGAGGAGGGATGCATCTAAAAATAAATTAATCTCACAGTTATATGCTTTGGATGGGATATGGACTAGGGTCCAATACAAGAGCAAAATTATCGGCTCTTTGGAGTTTACTATATTTTGCTACTAATATTGGCATTGTAACATTACAGGTACTTGGAGATTCTAAGTTGATCTTGGAGTGGGATAAACGTATCTCTGAGATACATGTGATCACTTTGGAACTTTAGTGTCAAAGGATCGTCACTCTTATTCTACCCTTTTAAACATTTCTTTTCAACATATATATAGGGAACTTAACTCTGTAGCTGATGGACTTTCTAAGAAGGCTATAGGGTCATCTGAAGGATTTTTATATTTTGAGGAATACAAGGAGGATGCCCTTGTTTCTAAGTGTACTGTTCCTGTGTTCTAACATGTGATAACAGTATTTGGTTGACTGTATATGTTGAGTCTTTACACTTTCAGTTACTTTCTGGTTAAATATGTCAATAAGGATAGTATATATGATACTGTGGGTGACTATTTTTTTGATAGAAAGTCTTTTTTTGGTGGAGGGGGGATAGTAGTTTCTAGATATACTTTATGGACTGTTTTGTCAAGTAGAGAATGTTAAGAGTTATTTGGATGTAAAAGATATGTATCAGAATATTGCTTTCTTTGATTCTATTGAATAACAAAAAGCATGTTTTTTCCTTGGTAAAAAAAGTCTTTGTTTACTATCAATAAATCACTTTCAAAGTAATTCTTTAATTGAGTTGATTATGAACCCTTCTTCTTTACACAGTATTTTAATGATAAATAAAATAAACTTAACTTGCTACCAACTAATTACTTTCAATTTATTTTTAATATAATTAAGTTTATTTTTAATTACGTCGAAGGCGTTCTTTAAGGGATGGTTCTACTCGAAATTTCATCGTCTGTCACTGGCCAATAAAGTGCTGCCACCTATTTGGGGTTTGATTGGTCTACTGATCGTCATACTGATCTCGTGATCGTCATCTGATTTGTTTCAAGATTGCCATCTGATTTGTTTCGAGATCGATTTGTTTGGAGTTTGATTGGTCTACTGATCTTCGATCATCATCTGATCTGTTTGGAGTTTGATTGGTCTATTGATCGTCATCTATTCGCTCAAACAAATATTTCCAAAATGCCAAGTCTCCTGATCGTTTACCATCTCTTGCAAGCCCTTCCACTTACCAAACATTTCCTTGGCAATTACACATGCAACTCCTCGCCTTCTCAACTCTTCTTCCAGTACTTCTGCAAGTTTGTGGTGCACCTTTACCCTCTTTGTTCTGGTAGTTTTGGCATGGCCTAAAATAGGTTCCATACCCCTATACCAATAGATTGCCCGAACACCGCCTCTACATGCCATACCCCTATACCAATAGATTGCCCCAACACTGCCTCTACATGCTGGGAAATGCTACTGATTCTCTGGTTCTTTCACTTCCTCAAGACCTAGGCTATCCAGGGATTCAAAAAAAATGTTGAACCATTTCTTCTTCTTTCGAGTCTCATGGCTTACATCACTCCCATCACTCCCTTCAGAAGTAGTCAACGCTGCTCCTGAAATCCTCGTCGTTGTCGAGATTATCAATTTCTACATCGCCATCACTGGATTGATAGCCAGCTCCGCCTGTTTCATGAAATGGTCCCCCTAATTGCTCAAAAGGAAGAATTTTAGATAACATCTTACTTCTCAGTTCAAAATTATCTTCATTAGCATTTTCACCCACATGTCCAACACCTTTCCTAGGCGTCGGTGATGCCATCAAAGAATTCAATATGGTGTTTCCGCTATTGTTGCTTCCCCATTGCCAACCATTGGAAAGTGGGGGAGGGACAACAACATCCCGCCTGCTCATCTTTTCAACAACAGACTCTGAGCTTTCGGGCTTCCAACTGCTCTACGTTGTCTGATTTGCCTTGCCATATTGACCCCAGCCACTAACATCCATGGTTGTGGTGGTCCTATTTTCTAGACTTCCATTCCTTTGATGAGATTTCCCCGACCTTCCATCCTTGTTCCTTATAAGCTTGGTCTTGATCACTACTAGCATTCGCCCAGCAGCCAGGCTTATCACCTTCCATATTATAAGATCCCCTCCCCTTCCAAGCTCTAATTCGAGGCTTTTCGTGGATGTAAGCACCACCCCTTGGTCGGTTTATTGCTGAAGTTGGAGGGGCTTGGCTCTTACCCTTGCGAGAGGAGGCCACTTCCCAACCTTCCTCATTTTGTTGAAAAGATGAACCGTTTCTCCACATTCTTATTGACCCTGACCCGACAGAAACCACAACAACCAAAAATAGTGAGCCCTCACAATGACAGAGAAAATGCTTAATTTCTCTTCGGCACACACATACCCAAAGCTTTAAATTAAAGGATTGTCCAAACTATTGACACGTTTTTACAATTTCTTACACGTCTCAGCCCAAAATCGAATCTGACCAAGGCTCTAACCAGCTTAGAAGGACACACATCCAAGGCAACGACAGGAATGGGTTTTAACGGTTGAAAGAAACCAGAGTCTTTTGGACATATTTGGTTGCCTATGCTCTACTGGAGTGCTCCAGGTGGAGTATTCTATCACATATCTAAAGTTCTCGAAAACCTAAAGATGTTGAAAAATGAAGAGCTTCGAGGAATTTATGAGTAGCAGGCGGAAGAAATTGCAGCTTAGAGTGGTTCTTGCACAATCATCTTGCTTTATTTTAAGGTTGTTTATATTACTTTTTAGGTTTTTAAACCAGGCTAGGAAAATGGTCGTCAAGCAAGAATGCTACGGCATACAGTTCTGGATTTACATTTTTATAATATTAGTGATGGTTCTGTTGGAAGTTTCAAAGTCCGGCTTGATGCTAGGCCTCATGTCGCTCAACTTGATGGATTTGGAGGTTCTGGCCAAGTCTGGAATGTTGTGCTCAGTATTTCAAAAGAATTCAATATTTGTATATGGATTTTATTTGTTTCGATTGAAATATTATTTGGGTACATCTCACTCATCCTGAACTTGTTTTCTTTTATTGCTTGCTTACTTCCATTTGGATTTACCACTACGTACTTCCAATTGGCGCAATCAAACAACCCAAATGTTATCCAAAAGGCACCAGATTGAAAGAATTGTCTTGGATTTATTGCCACACAATTTATTTTATTAAGATGTTGAAGTACATGCCAAGTTTAAAAGTTCTAGAATACATGACAATGAGTTACGAGTGTATTTATGTATTATGTTCTTTGAATCAATATTATATTATGACTTATATTCCAAAATTGTACATGAAACATCAGTTTGACAACTTTTTAACAACCTTTTAATACAATGCATTGGTGTTTACTTTTTATGTTAATACAATGCATTGGTGTTTAGATAATATGAAAAAAATAACTAACCAAAGCAATGAGACTTACAATATTTTTAAAACCTATCTCAACCTTCATTACAAGAAATATATTATAACAATGGATTTTCCAGAGACAATTCGAATAGCAGGCACATGTAACATTAGACCGTTTATTTGGGAATTTGAGATACAAAATTTGCCAGGCATTATTGGTTGTAAACTTTATATATAGAGAGAAGGGACAGTGCACATTTATCTATTGCTATTTCTCCTGTGTTATGGATTTGGGGCATTATTGGTTTTAAACTTTATATATAGAGAGAGGAGGGACAGTGTATTTGTACAGGTTGGCCTATTATTATTTCTCCTTGTGTATTTGGGTTGATGATATAATATTATTGCTAAAGGTTAATTAAAAATTATAAGTAAAATCATATTGATTTTAATAATAAGTTTGTTTATATATTGCTTTTTCTCTTGTGTTGTGGATTTGAGGCATTATTGGTTTTAAACTTTATATACAAAGAGAGAAGGGATAGTGCATTTGTACGGGTTGGTCTATTATTATTTCTCCTGTGTATTTGGGTTGATGATATAATATGATTGCCAAACACCAATTAAAAATTATAGGTAAAATCATATTGATTTTAATAATAAGTTTGTTTTTAATTTAATTTGTAAATATAAATATGATTATATTTATAAAAATTATATTGATTTTAAACCATTTAAATTATTAATTCCAAAAATTGTCAAATATTATGGATTTTAAATTTTATCTGGAAAGTTAAAATTTTGTTAAAAACATGTTTTCCTTTTAAAGACTAGAGATATTTCATTTTTCTCTTCCAATAATCTTAATTTAGATTCATTTCTCATTTTTCTATGATTTAAGGCTATTAGTTTAAATTATTTTACATTTAGATTTAGTTCAGAATGTAATCCCATTTTCTAATATGCTTTGAGGCGATATTTCTTACATAGTTGTAACAAATTCTAACGGAGTTTTAGTTCATAATTCTTTTCCTGTAATTTTCAGGTTTAGCTTTTGGCTAAACTTTTTGAAATATCTACGTCAAATTGCATGGAGATCTAGGTTGACATTCTTTTAATGATTATTTCTCGGGCTTTTAAGGCTGTAATTTTAAAATTATTACAATAATTTTAATTGGTTTTGTTGTTGTTGTTGTTTTTTGGTAGTTCTATTTGAAATAATTATTATAAAGTTTTACAGATATTTAGTTTAGAATTTTACTTATAATAATTTTAAATCTTAATAATGTTATTTATTTTTCATTGGTAGTTGTAATCACTTATTGTGTAGTATATACCTTAATTATTTATTATCATTTTCTTCAAATTAAACATAAATTTTATTAAAAATAAATAAAAAATATAAATAAGTGAAATGCAGGAACAATGGAGGAATCCGATTCACAATAAATGGACAACTTTACTTTATAATGGTGATGGTGACCAACTTTGGAGGATCCGGTGACGTTATCTCTGTATCAATGAAACCTTCCAACTCTGACCAGTGGGAAGAACTGGTGCACAATTGGGGCCAGAATTGGTAGACCAAAGTCTCTCCTTCATCGTCAGCACCAATGATGGTGGGACTGCCACTTCCTCAGAACTATCTCCTCCTGGCTGGCAGTTCGGCCAAACCTTTGAAGGAAATCAATTCTGAATATTCTCGTTTCATCTGGATGCTTCAGTAGTTTAGTCTGTATATATGACTCGGTCCTGGAGGCCGAGATTATTACATAAATTATGTAGTTTTAAGCAAAAGTCGAGGTAGAGGTGATTGGATTGATATGGTGTGCGATAAAGATCGGCGCCCACTTTGGATTAACGTTAGCACTCTGGATCTGAGCCTTGTTTTGTTCACTTTTCTTCGGTATTGTTTCCTTTGCATCTCTACAAAAACGGCCAATGAAGATTTTTTCATAGTATGGTAGGATAAAAACCAAGCCTTGTTGACATTTTGTGATTCAATTCAATGGCTAATAGTTGTAGCCTCACATTGAAATAATACTATCAAAGGTTTTGAAATTAATATGATAGAATTAGGGCAGTAAGGTCAAAATATTAAAATGATATAGGAATTTAAGAATGGTTTTCTAAACATTGTAAAATTTAGGTTTCTTCCCGTCATTATTGATGTGAATATGTCATTAGGTTTTATATTTTATTATTATTTAAAATTTGTCATTAGGTTTTATATGTTTTTATTATTTAAAATCTCTTTTTAATTGTATAGATATTTTAGATATTTTTATTGTTTTAGAAATATTTTTATTATATTTGGATTTTGCAATCTCAACAATTTATATTTTGAATTCAATAATTATCAAATTTCAAAAAGTTTTATAAATTTTTATTTTTCAAAATCTATTTTTGAATGTTAAAATGTTTTCAATACTTTTGTTGCGTTTAGAATATCTTTGTTATATACTTAGATTGTGCAATGTCAACAACTTATATTTTAAATTTCAATCATTTTAAAAATAGAAAAATAATGTAATTTATCTATTGTTTAAATTACTAATTTGAAAATGATCAAAATAATAAATCTTTACACAAATTTACCTATTCGACCGTAAAAAAACTTTACACAAATTTCCTTTTTTATTAAACAAATAAAAAATTATTGTTAAGCCCTTCCAAATCCTCAAATTAATCCTTAACCAAACTTGATATATGTCGAAGAAACCAAACTCTTTATCATGAGATTGAACATCAATTCCTTATACACAAAAACTTATGTATTGAGTAACCCATAATTTTCGAACCTATAGTGGAAATGATCCATAGTTAAATGGGTATAATCAAGAGCCACGTGGTGGCATTGCTTTGGGGCTAGCTTCAAGGAAGAGTTTTTTGCAATGGAAACAATTGTTGAAGGAGTTGTTTTTTTGCACTTGTTATGAAGCCATATAATAATAGTTTAGAGGTTAAAATCCAACTATCAAAGTTTCATGAAATAACTTAGATCATATCTCTTTGAGGTTAAAAGGGATGTTGTGGGATTTTATCCTGTATATGTTGGCACTGAATATGTATATTTGTCTACAGAACAAGATCTTTGATGAACGGATCTGGACACTTCAGCTGCACCTTCCTACACTTCCTTTCCCTCCTTGGCTTTACCCTATACCATCTGAGCTCTAAAGGTTCAATAAAAGGTTAACAATCCATCTAGGCGCTAAAGGTTTAAGGGGAAGTCACATCCATCCCCTCCGGGGACCGAACATATCCTCTAGAGTGTGTCGAGTAAGGCATATGTTGAATCAGCTGATAGTTGATTATGACAAAGTTCACAACATACATATTATTATCCTTCAATGGGGGGCTCCCAATAGGATAGATGTATTCCCACCAGCACGCAACTCAATAAGTTGAGCTTCCCGTTCCACCTAAAACAAAACCCGTTTATGTGATCTGCTATGCTCTGCCGACAAGTGAAAGCATTTATTTTGTGTGTAAGTGATCATACAATCCATTGCTAATGCAAATAGTTGGGATGGAAGCTTGGATCCTAAGTTGAATTCTGAGATAGAGACATATACCTTATTTAATTGTCTTGCGCGAGATGTTCCTACACTACATAGCTTCCTATCCTATGTCTGAGCTTCTTAATTGTTGTTGATAAACTATGTTCTCCACATTCAATATTTCAGGATTCTATTCTCAATTACGTACAACCTCATCCATTTTAACCACAAATTTTCGTCTTTTGCAAATTTCAAAAAACTAATTTGCAATGACGCGGGACATTGCCACTTCGTGGCTCTTGTTAGGATACTATTGCTATATATATTGTATTTGTTACTAGATGATATCACATATCTAATACGATATTGGAGATGTTAACTGCAGTCCGGAAGATAGTGGGACAAGTAGACATATGGATGGCAACGCAATGAAAACAAATTCTATCTTTCTATGAATTTTCACTCATAGAATAAAATATTTATGGATAGTTGTGTTAACTTATTATGCGAAAAATCAATGCACAAAATTTAGGATTAAAAATGGCACAAAATTTTAGGTTTTGTTAATATAACTTGCCTTGTTGAACTGATGGTAGCGGTGCTCTGTTGTGCCTCGCTTTCATGAAGTTTGTGGTTAGACTATTAACTATTAAGGTGGGTGTGTAAAAGGCTTCTCAACTAGATATCCTAAAGACCCAATCTGCCCAAGTATCTAACCTTCAGATGGCCATCCCGCCTAGCCATGTGGAGGGGCCTGTCCGATTCATTCCAAGAGGCATGCCTACATGACTAGCAGTAAATATATTCATTTACATTCATTATCCAATAATAATATCCCTCACTAAAGTCCTCACTTGACCAAGCGGTACCAGGAAATACATCCATCCACCATAAAATTACCTTTGGGATGGCCACTTCATGGGTGTTATAATGCAAATATGCATCGAAAAGGAAAACAAATTTGAGCAATGATTGTAGGTGATTTAGACCTGTCACTTGCTAAACACCTCTCCATTCGGGCTAGTGCTTTTCTAGTGATAAGGGCTGCTTCCATTGGGATGATTCAGCTCCAAGCCTATTCATAAATTAAATATTCAAAGTTGAAGCAAGGTATTTTGGGATTTTGCGGATAGACAACCTGCGTAGTTGGAGGACTTGTTCTTATCCAAGGTATTCAGGAGTTTAGATGAAGGTATAACCAGTGGTGATAAGGCCGAGGGAGAGCTTAAAAAAAACGCTACCACTATCTCATATAGTAACATCATAGTAAATAAAAGACGATAAAATACTCCAAGGGCACAAAGCCTCTCAATTAGCAGGTGCCTGGGAACAATGTCAATGGGCTTCCGAAAGTCCACGAAGGAGCAGTAGAGAAAATAATAGCACATAGAGAAAATATCTGATCCCTCTAGCTTCCTGACCATTCCTTTTGAACTAGACAGATAGGTAAAGATCAATAGCTATGGCATAAAGCTTAGCAAAACTATGACCAATCACCAACATTAATGAAGATTCCATGAAGATGGACTCATTTATTTGAAGTCTTAAATGTTGGGTTTCAAGAAAATCTACAACACGGGTTTCTAAGTTTCAAGAAAATCTACAACACAGGTTTCTGGAGATTTATTAAAAAATTCTACTGTTTAAGTGGCGATTTGGTATTTTCCAAGTATCTATGTAAAGAATTTTTGGAAAAAAAATTTCGACAAAAATGTGAATTGGGAAAGATTGGTTGAGGAAATCCAAACCAAAAATTGAACCTTGATATACCCGAGAACGAGATTTTTTCATTATCACAAGATGTATTGGCTTCTGTGGATTACCTTATCGAAATGACAAACAATCTATTGCTTGTTAAGCTAGGTGGAAAATATATTCTTTAATTGGTTATCCAAGGCATAGGGCTTAGTATAGAAGGTAAAGGTCCAACCAAAGGCTAAGGGAGGCTTTTTCAAAGACCGAGTTTCAGGGCCCAAGGGCGAGGTTAGATGATAGGTTCCCATGCAACATAAATGGTGAATCATGTCAAGTGCTCTCTCCATCATCAAGATCATCAAATGAGGCAACCATTCAATGAAACATAAATCAACCATCTCGAACATTTACCCCCCGTTGTAAACTTTTTTATGAGAATCACAAGGTAGCATCTATCCAAAATGGGGGTAACAAGGTCTACCTTTTATGTAAGCCAGGAGAGTTGTAAATGGCCATCTGCTACCACATTTCTTCTCATGCGACTCCAAACAAAGGGATCATAAGAAAACATTTGTGAGAAATTTTCTCTTGAAGTTGTCTTATCAAAATGTTTGGTGGATGAAGAAGTCTATCCACGAGCTATGCACGTTGGATGACTTAATGATTCCATTGAGGAAGCCACCCAAGAGGAGTGATTTAAAAAATTGATAAGTTAAATTTTTTTCTTATCTTTAATAATGAAGTAATGTTGATGTTTTTTATTATTTATAAAGTTTCACATTTTTACAATTTTTTTAAATACACAGATTTTATTATCAATCAATTAAACTTTTACAATTTTTCTAATTAATTTTTGTCCTTCTAATTTTATCCATTTTTAACTTCTTTTAATATTTTAACATACTTAATTTGCGTGACAATGTAGATCAATAGTGAAACTCATGGTCTTTTAGGCTTTGAGTGATGCAATAGTGAAAAAGTCCACTAATGTTGTCGTAGGATTGCATATGCCAAAACAATAACCATCAACGTTGCATACAAACTCACAACTCTTAAAACTGAATAATCACAAATTTCTAAGGAAGAAAGCTAAATGTTATACAATCTCAATGTTTTGTTGTTTTTCATCATTGGAATCTTATAAGGATCAGTAAATGGTGCACTTGGATTGGTCATGCAATTGTATGCACACCTAGATCTATCCCTCTTATGTTACGAACCTATGTTGCCATGAAATTTGATAATTACAATGGTCTTCCATGGGACCAATCTCAACCAAAACACATACCAATTCCACCCATAAATCGAAGTAGAGATGGCTTGCAAATTGACTATCCATAAATCCCAAGGATTGACATTAACAAGGTCAACCATTGACATTGGTGACAATGAACGTCAAGGATTGACCTTCATAGCAATGTCACATATTACAACATTATAAGGAATTCAAATTACACTCTCGTTCTCTTTCAAATGCTATGCAAAGATGAAAGACACTTCATATGTATCGCTTAAAAAAAAACAAGAGGCACGCCTTCATCCTCCTTCATCCTCTGTCCCTCTCACACTTAAAATTGCAATCATTAATCCCTAATCCTTAATCAAATGAAAATACTAATGATGATTTCCAATATATTTAGAGTCAAACTTGATCACAACCTAGCTCTTTATTGTTTTACACACATATGTATACTTTTTCGTATGACAAATTAATGTATAGCTCATTTTACTTGTCATTGATTACATGGGTTTGTATTTATTGTTTATTAGTACTTACAAGAGTTTTTTTTTCAATTTCATTAACTACTATCCCTACCATAAATTAGCTAAACTTACTTTCAAACACATAAAATTATATTGTCTATGTACACACAACTTTCTTTCATTTTACAACATATTGAAATTATTCTCAACGTTTCATTTCCTCCACTTTGAGGGTATGCTAATATAATTCATTGAACTGTAAAACTTCATTACACATTACACACTACTTTAATGGGAAATGTTTTAAAAAGTTCATGGTTAATTCCATAAGCCCCATTGAGCAAGCCAAAACAAAACGCATCGAAAACACTTTGGGCCGGCAGCACTTTTAGCGACCACATTTGAAAAACCAACTAATAAGGAGGTGGAAGTATAACCATAGATGGTTTACCACTATCTTTGGCATGCCCTTTTGGTGGGGCAATCTCTACCGAAAATGCATTATCATTTGATCACGAGCATTTTCATAAAAACAAAGAGCATTTCCATAAAAAAAAAATATTGTCCTCGGTCGTTATCTTGCTCCGCTCATCTCATGCTTATCCTGGGCTCCTTTTTTCTCCCCTCTATACTTAACTTTCTTATGTGGGCTGGATATGGAAGCAGAGCAACAGCAGCAGCAGCAACAATTCTTCCATCACCCAACAACCCATTTAACACTCCTCCACCACCATCCCCATTCTCAGCCTCCATTCCTTGCTCATCCCCTCCTCTTCCCATCACCTTTGCACCATCATTTCATCCATTTCCACCAATTACAGCAGCAGCAGCAACAACAATTCTGTCAGCAGCAGGAGCAGATTCCAAACAGAGGGCCTGATCAGATTCATCACCCAGTTGGGCTGCATCCATTACAGGTCAGACATACAGTACACCAACCACAACCCCACCATCAACCCTATTTTCAACTGCCTCAATTTGATCAGCCACAACTTTCAGATGAGGGATACAGAGAACCCACTTCAGAAGATCATCAAGAGGATAGCCATCAAGGCCCGGAAGAAGGCAATGCAGGCGATAGCAGCAGTGAAAAAAACAGAGACGGGTCTCAAATCCCATGCACCGATTCTTCTTCAGGGGAGGTTTTTGAACAGAGGCCCTTAGCTCCCATTGCGGCCGGTCTTGGGGACCCCAGCTTTGGGGGTGTTTTGGCCTCCATTAAAAGTGCTGTCACAAACCAGGTCCTTCAAAATCAGCCCATCTCAACACGCGTTCCTTCTGTGGACCAAAATATTTCTGCCCCAAAATCTGATGGCTCTGAAGATGGCCCCGAATCCCATGAAGAAGAAGAAGGTGTGCACGGAAATGCTCAGAGGGAATACTCATGCTCTGCTTGTGTTGATAATTTGGAACAACCAAAGGGGAAGAAGAAAAGGAAAAAGCTGAAGCGGCTACACCTCCAATTAGACTCACTTGGTAAGAGTTAATGTATTTGTTTTTTTTTAATATTCTATTACATTAAACTAGACCCACAAAGGAAAATACATCATTGCGTCAAATTTTGAGTATACAGGCTACCCCTTCTTACATAGTCTAGGTTAAACCAGCATATCTTCTTTGGCTACAATCTTAAGAGAATCTGCTCCTTTGCTGAAAATTGCAAATTAGGCTGAAATCCGGACTATTAACTGTGATCCTAAACTGTGGTTTCACTCAAATGAAATAAGATACTCTTTTGTTAAAGCTGTGATTTTGCCCAAATGAAATGGTTTAGTCTCCCCATTAAAAGTCACTATTCCGTCTCTTTAAAAAACAAAGGAAATGCTTGACAATCTTATCGTGTCCCGGACATTTATACCTGTTCGTATGAGCATCCATTTGTTTGACATTTTATCTTTTGAATATTATCGTAGCCCAATTGATGTGTTGTTCTGCTGCACACGTTTAAAAGTTTGGCAATCCTGGTACTGCTGCAAAGCTGTGATTTCACCCAAATGACATGCAGTAGCCTTCCCATTGGAAACCGTACAGCGTTGCCTTTTCCATAAAAAGAAAATGCCTCTCTATGCTATGGCATCCCAAATGCCTCAACCTGCCTGTATGGCCGTCCATCTGGTTGATTTTTTGAATATTCTGAGCATGTATGCTTTCACAGTGGTTAGACATGGATTGTTTTTGGATTTTCATTGTATTATAGTTTCAAAACCAGCTGATCTGATGTTCTGTTTCATGTGCCCAAAAATCTAATGAAAAATCCTAATATTTCCTTTTTTAAATTTTATTTTATTTTATTTGTCTATGTTTCTGTCATCCACTCAGACCTAGATCTGCCGGACTGTGGTAAAAATCTAGCCGATTTATTGCAAGGTCCGTATGGTCCAGAATCTTTATTATTGACATAAGTTATTGAACTTTTCAGTTATTAATACAATATCTTTTTCAGTTTTTATAATTGCTCCATTGATGACTGATACTTATATACTTTGAAATTTAAGGAGTTTTATTTTTAATGAGTTCATTGAACATACTTGTTGCCGAGCTGATTACTTTACTTGTATCTGTGCAGTGCATAAAAAATTGATGAGAGTTGCATGTGATCAACACAATGGCAGTGTTGAACAATTTATCATTGCCACTTTGAATGCTTCAGAGGTAGGTGGAATGTCGGGGAAGAAAGCAGTGATAAAAAAACCCACACTTTCAAAGTGGAAGCGGACTAGGTTAGTGCTTTGGCTATGTTGTATTTATGTATTTTGCTTTTGGGAATGTAATTTGGAACAAATTAGGCTTGTAGCTCCTGAAGGTAATCGAGGTCCATGTCCCACTTTACTAGTGTGTTTAAGCTGTGAATACTTCTCAATTCTTATGTGATTCCCTGGAATTTGAACCTGCAACTATTCAATCCCTGACCAGTGACATATCTCAGCCACAACACCAAACTCACATTTCCTGGAATTTTCATGCTATTCTTGGGTAATTAGGAATAGGAAATTAGGAAATATGAAAACCACGATACTTAAAAAACTAATTTCATTGAGAGGAGGAAACTAATGGGTTTGTCATTTTGTCAACAGGCATGCATTAATATTGCCTTCTGTTTAAAAAATATGATTGGTTCTAACTGTATTTGTCTGACAAGCTTATGATTTCACAAAGGTTTGAACAGATGAAAGGAAGTGAAACTCAGGAACTGGCGATGGCATTCAGATTGCTTGCTGCATCATCACCTGGATCAGGAGTAACATCTGAATTCCTGTCAATTCCGTGGCAGGAGTTGACAATGTCACAAATAGAGAAGGTAGGGAGTAGTGCCGAACAGAATCTCCAACTTCTTGGCTTTGCAAGAAATATGATGATGCCTGTACAGTTCAGTTCAATGCCAAATTGTTTCTCATATTGTTCAGATGCTAGAAGAAACAAAGAAGATGCTTTTTCTGAATGAAAAAGTGCATAACTGTTCAGAGTGCGGGAAAAGATTTGCCACACCAAGCAGCTTGAAGGACCATCGGAATGAGCATAGGTAAATAATATGAAGCCCATTTTGTTTACATTTCTATTCCAAAATATAAAGTATTTCTATCTGAATGTGCTGACTGGTATGAATGTGTATTTGTTTTTGTACTTGAAATCCACTTTACCTTTCAATATAACCTTTTCCAGTTTCTGTTTCTAGTGGGGACAAACCGTACAAGTGCAAATTTGAAGATTGTGCTATGCGTTTTAAGAGCAAACAGTTGCTTTGCCGACACTTGAAAAAACATGAGTGTGCACACAAGTGTATGTTTGAAGGTTGTGGCAAACGTTTTGCTTTCAGGGAACGCTTGGTAATCTCATAATTTTCCCATTCTTATGACTTTCTGAGTTCTTTTTATGGTTTTAGTGTATTTATTTTGGGCCTTTTGGACCACAAGATGAAGACCTTTTTTTACTTATATGTACTTTTGCTGCAATCAGATTGTACACCAGAAAATACATAGCAATGAAAGGCCACTAGTTTGTCCCTGGGAGGGTTGTGGAAAGAGATTCAAATGGACAAATTCTCTCCAAGGACATAAGCGTACACACACCGGCGAAAAACCTTTTCAATGCACGTGAGTATACAAGTTAAACATTGAACATTCAATCTGTATTCATTTTGCTTTGTATGCTGGTGACCATGTTTTTATCAGGGTTGGGAGTCAGATGTTGATCGTTTACCATTTACATGATACAGGAACATGGCATATAGCTTGCCATTTCGTATTTAACCATGGCCTGTATTACAGTTGTATAATGTTTATGTGCCCTTCGTTAGATTATTTTATGCTGTGCGTAAACTGTTGACAGAAAATGTTTCTAATACAGGTATCAGGGTTGTGGCCGGCATTTTGGCTACAAAGTTGATTTGACAAGACATCTTCGAACTCATAATGGCCAGCCAGCTCGTGCTAGCCATTAACCTAAGAAATGAATAAATGTTTGCATATAAGTATGGGTTCATTGTGCTAGAGATTGACGGGCATCTAGTGGAGTAACTGTTAACTTTAATTGTCAGTCACTGATCATATTCTGCAGGTTGAAAACACCCAATTCTATGGTGCATTTGATACAGTGAATGACCTGCTTTATATATGGAAGGATCACAATGTTTAATAGCATTGATATCAAAATCAGAGAAAGTACAACTTCTAGTTCTAGTCTTCTTTACATCGAAGGAATCAGATTGTACAGAATAGTTTTAACTTCATCAGTTCAGTCTTTTTAGTAAACTGGTCTACATGAATTCCTCCTATGCGTGATGGTGGGAGAATTTATTGGTTATGGGCAGCTGCACAAGTTCAATTCGAGCTGTTATCAAAAGAGGATGAGTTGTGGACATGAGCTTTATCATTTCAAAGCAGATGGATTTGGAATGAAGTTTAGATACTAGCACAATGATCTCTGACACAGTTCCTTCAGAACATTGTGATTCTACTTGTGGAAATAAGTTGACTGCAATTCATGTTTTCTTCATGATTACTTTTAAGTATTACATCTCTAGATACGCATACCACGGCAGTTATCTTCTTTTCTGCACAGTGATGTGTATGTGATAAGAACTGCCTGTTCTATCCATGGAAGAAAAACCTGGCCAAAATTTCATTTGACCATGCCTGTTTGTAAGTATTTTATGTACACGTACTTGCATATTTTCACATGAGGTTGGATCTCAGCCCAAAGGTTTGGTGTCTGCTGGAAGCACCGTCGTTTATGTGGATATCGTTTTGATTTATGGGATTTAAATAGAATACTGTCATTTGATTTGTACTATAGTGAATGTTACAGAGGATAGGAGCACTGCTCTTTTCAAGTAACCTTCCAGCTATTCATTGGAATTGAAAGATATGATATCACATGTTATTGTTAAGCTATTGAACAAACAAACAAGAGACACCGAATGATGGAAAAGGCTTTAGCAATTCTTTAACATTAATCTTCTTACCAATGACAGTATTATATAGTACGTGGATCAGTCACCTCTAGATCCAGATCTTACTGACAAGTCATCAGTGGATAGGGGTATGGCAACTCATAATCTGATAAGAATATCAATTCACTTGAGAGGTGATCTAGGACTTTGTGACTGCATAGGGACTTACAGTCTAACAGCTCTCGTGTTGAGATGTGGTCTAGGACTTTGTGACTGCATAGGGACTTACAGTCTAACAGCTCTCGTGTTGAGATGTGGTATTCCATTTTACTGGTTCATTGGCTGATATGCAAGCTGTCCACACTTGGCTGGTTCTCAGTCCTAATGCTTGCTTTGTTTTGGAAGAAAGAACCTTCACAATATATGTCAATTTTGTATGAGTTGTCAATGTTATAGAGCACAAGAGATCTGTCTTTTTTCGGTCTTGTTTTCTATACATATTTTATTAATACTTCTATAAATTTGTTTATGGTAATCTGTATGATCTTTCAGCTTATAATTGGAATTTGGGAGTGTTAGAAACCCTTAGGGATTATGGTTCATTGTAAATATTAGTTCAGTTACTTAAGAATTGTGAAGAGTCAGAGAATAAGAATGAACCTCTTGGAAGATGAAATCCAAAGGTCATTCCTCCATGTATTTATATGAGATTCACATTCATGCATCATTAAGCATTGGAGTTACCAGGCCTATTAGAGGGACCAGAGCCTGACATTTTAACTCCATGATTCCGTGGTTTGCTTTCTGTCCTTCCTCAGTCTGCTCTTAGCTTGCTACCTTTGCTGCAGATCTGAGTACTCTCTCCTTTGCGTACGGTACTGTATCCTTAGACTTATAGACTTGCAATCCCTAATTCACGGTTGTCACCTCTCCTTTGCGCATTATGTTTTCCTTCTCAGCGTTCTCATTTTGTGGTTGCGCCGAAGAGGCGCATTCTACAGTCCAGTAGGGGGAGATGCGTAACTCCTTCCGTGCTCATCCTAGAGTTGTCGTGTGTTCATTTTAAAAAATAATAAAATATTATAAAAAATAGCATGTCGGCTATTTAAAACATTTATAAAGGCATTATATAAAACTACACAACTTAGATAAATTAAAACTCTTCCTCAACATTTGCACTCTAAAAAAGGATTTTCACTTCGAGAGAGTTGATCCCTCCCGGCGCTTGGTAGATCCCCTTTAAGATAGATCTATGTTGGTATTATTCCTGTGTTTTACAAGTCTGCAGTATCATTCCGTGGTCCTTGCATGATATATTCTTACCTTTGAGTAGTTACTTGAGTTGTTTGTGGCTACATGTGGATTACCTTTGCATGTGTATCTTGTTACCTCTGCATATCGTGGAGCTATCCCTATGCAGCAGAAGTGTGGTGTTACCTATGTGTATTATTGTGTGCGTCTAGATGCTCATGAAATGCTACATAAAGTCCATTGGCATCAATTGCCCTTCCTCTTCAATGATAGATTGGATTCCTCGAAACAACTGGCACGACCAATCCTCTAAAATTACATCTCCACAGTTACGAAGTACATCATGAGCTCAAGAGTGTCTAACTGCACTTGGAAGACCCACATTTTAACTCCATGATTCCGTGGTTTGCTTTCTGTCCTTCTTTAGTCTGCTCTTAGCTTGCTACCTTTGCTGTAGATCTGAGTACTCTCTCCTTTGCGTACGATACTATATCCTTAGACTTGTACACTTGCAAACCCTAATTCACGGTTGTCACCTCTCCTTTGCGCATTATGTTTTCCTTCTCTCATTTTGTGGTTGCGCCAAAGAGTTGCATTCTACAGTCCAGTAGGGAGAGATGTGTAACTCCTACTGTTCTCATCCTAGAGTTGTCGTGTGTGCATTTTAAAAAATAATAAAATATTATAAAAAATAGCATGTCAGATATTTAAAACATTTACAAAGGCATTATATAAAACTACACAACTTAGATGAATTAAAACTCTTCCTCAACATTTGCACTCTAAAAAGGGATTTTCACTTCAAGAGAGTTGATCCCTCTCGGCGCTTGGTAGATCCCCTTTAAAATGGATCTATGCTGGTATTATCCTTGTGTTTTACAAGTCTGCAGTATCATTCCGTGGTCCTTGCATGATATATTCTTACCTTTGAGTAGTTACTTGAGTTGTTTGTGGCTACATGCGGATTACCTTTGCATGTGTATCTTGTTACCTCTGCATATCGTGGAGTTATCCCTATGCAGCAGAAGTGTGGTGTTACCTATGTGTATTATTGTGTGTGTCTAGATGCTCATGAAATGCTACATAAAGTCCATTGGCATCAATTGCCCTTCCTCTTCAATGATAGATTGGATTCCTCGAAACAACGACCAATCCTCTAAAATTACATCGCCACAGTTACAAAGTACATCATGAGCCAAAGAGTGTCTAACTGCACTTGGAAGACCCACATTTCCTCTTTGCTGTGCAAGGCATTGCTCGAAAGTTTGCATGAATTTTTTAGTGATGACCTCCTCCCCAAGGGAAGGAAGGAATTCCTCATTGGTCGTCATTGATTATTGTGTCTTCCTCTACTTGCTTATGAACTTAGAATTCACCAACAACTAACATCTTTGTGTATATTCTTGGCATCTTTGCGCGGTGGTATCTTCTGCGTATCACCTCTTTAAACCCTATTTTGTTTTGCTCAGTGTGGAAAGTTGAACTCATAGTGGTAAGGCTCTACGTAGTATCGATCCTCAGAGTTTGGTAGCACCCATTCTATGCCAGGCTCCTCCTTGATTCTTTTTGGAAGTTCCTGGAAATTTCACACACAAATATAGTTTTTTTTCAGTTGCATTTTACTGTATTTCACTATATTATAGAAGTCCTCAACAAAACCCTAAATAATAGAGATTCTTTGCTCTTATGGTGTTATTGTTATTTGAGTGCCGGGACAAGCGTGGTATTTTGGTAGTGGGAAACAATTGAATTGCTTATTTGTAGAGATTGTACACTTGTAGCTTGCATTGCTTAATTGCAGAGATTGCATTGAAGATAGTATTGCCAGCTTTGTATCTTCTACTTGAAGACTTGTTGCTCAAGTAATTTTATTTGTGAAGATGCATTTTTTTCTATTGTCAGTGTGGTGCTCAGTAGCAAGGAGAACTACTCATAATGGTTGAGGAAGATCAAACACACTCATCTTCAACAATTTATGGGATGACATTTGTGAAGGACAAGATGCCATTGAACCTACAAAACCTACTATAGATAGAGCTTGCAATGTGGAAGAACAAAGACAAGGAAGCCTATGCACTGATGGCTGCTATAGTAAGTGTAAAGGTGAGTTGTCATATCATATCCATTATAGATTCTTATGGTGCCTTAAAGACACTGAAGGATATGTATAAGTCACACTCAAAATTGGAGCTCATTAAATTGTTGTTTAAGTTATTTAGACTAGAGTTGCCAAGAATAATGACCCCATGGCTTTAGCATAAAAAATTAACGTTGTTATGCATGAAATTGGTGTGAAGGTAGACATTTCTATAATAGCTTTCATCAAGGTCCTCTACCCCACATATTCCCACTATCTTTAGTCACTTCAAGCTAGTGGTAAAATGAAGACCCTCAATTTTGATACTTTGGTGGATAAAATTGTAGAATGAAAGAAAACCTTTTGAAAGAAGACAGTTGAATGCACTAGAGAGACAGTGTGTCTTGCTCATAAAAGAAAGAATCAATCACATGCTTATTTTAGAGGAGAAGGCAATAAAAGAGGACATGTAAGAAGGAATTTCAAAGGCAGAAGGGTAGACATAACCATGGTGAGAGATTTGATCTTCATCGTGTTCGTTGTAGAAAGAAAGGACATGAGGCAAATACATGTAGAATTCCATGGGAGAAAATCACAAAGAAGAAAGACCAGAGAAAAGAACAAGTTAAAGCTCTTGAATTTGCTCATTCCATTGTTGCACATTGCAAATATTGGTGTAAATGAAGTACTGTTCAATGCTTCATTTGCTTTTTGGAGAGATATTTGGCTGCTTGACATTGGTGCTACCTGCCACATGACCTTCATAAAAGACTTCTTTGAAGAATTGAATGGCAATGTAGATGGTATGGTGTATTTTGTGGATAAATCTAGTCTCAAACCTAAGGGAATTGGCATCGTTAGGCTTAGATTGTTTGGATTCCTAGACTTTTAGTTACATAATGTTTTTATCTTCTAGAGTTTGCAAAGGAACTTCTTGTCTCTTATGCACATTTGACAGCAAGGCCATTACATTCACATGGTTGATGGAAAAATTGAGATAAAGAGATCTTATGACAACCAAGTCATCATATTAGGATGGGAAGATGATAGATTGTTGAAGTTGAAAGGGACGTTTGCAAGGGCACATATTCATTAAGGGCACTTTTTCCTGCAGGTGCTCGGAAAGAATTTGTATTTCTATCAAATTGCAGAGGTTTGCTTTTTATTAATCTGTTCATTGCTTCTACATCTTTAAATTCTTTGTACTTTACTTCCCATGCTTCTGGGTAAGTAATACCAGTCCAATCGAATGTGACAGGAGTAGCATGACAAGATGTGTCAGTTTCCACCACGCTTTGCAAGTGCGAACTGTGATGGACAGTAGAACGAAGAGGAGGCAAGGTATCATTTCCGAAGTGGATACAAACTGCAGCTTTAAGCTGGATAATCTTTGAATCGGCAAGCATTTGGAAACCTTGTGGTTGGATATAGGCCTTTAACAAGTCATAGATATGAGGGTCAAAAAGACTAACTGCATATTTGGGGAAGATAGTTCCAAAAGCGGGACTATTATGCAGAGGTGTAGTAAAACCACCAATGATGGCATCTGCAAAATTAATATGACGGGTATCTACAGCCACACACAAAGAAGAAACAGGCAAATAAGGACGAACAAGGGGTCCTAAGCCTAACTTTATAGCACCCAAGTGTGCATAAAGGAAACCTTCTTTTTTCGCCCAATCTATTTGAGCTTTATCAATTAAATTTATATGTATAGGTTCATCGGAATTAGTAAAAGATACATCTATTGAAGACACTTTGATTTGAGTTGCAGAGTGAAGCTGCCGCCACCGAAGCTTATAGACATCGGAGGGAAGCATCTTAGGAAGTTGCCAATTTTCAGATGGATTAATATCATCGATATGAATTAGAGAAGAGTTTTCAGAAGATGAAGCTCCTAGGATGGACGATCTACGGTCTGCTAATCTGACTTCGGTATCTCTGGATTCACATTCTATTTGGGTGAGCTCAACTGTATCCATTGTAGGGTCCATGCTGTTTTTAGAGGATGTGTGCTCACAGGATATTGTCTGGTCTGAGGTCTTACTCACGCCTACCACGGCTCAACTGCCTGTACGACTTACGACAACCCTCTCTTACATCCTCGCATACCCAACAATTTACTCAGTGGTCATTTCCACCACCTACCGGACCAGTTTTGTAGAATATAAAACACAGAGATTGATGAAAACAAATCAACAGATTTAGTAGATATAACAATTAACATCAACTTACAGAAAATAAGAAGCAATTCTTCTTCACTTTGCACTCTGGCTCTGATACCACTTTGCGCCAGAATCTCAAGCTTCAAATATTTAATGCGGATTATTGCTTGCTCACATCAGAAATTTTATTGAAAATAGAAACAATAGATTACAATCATGCAGATCGGCTTCGGAGGGCGAAGCTCATCACTGCGACTCAATCTAAATGCCAAGGCACAACGTTTCAGGCTCATTTACCTTTGGGAACCAACAGAACTGATTCTTACTCGGAGGCTTCCTGGAGATCCTGAAATATGCCTACTAGCACCTATAACATATTACAGACATTCTTTACAGACTGAGCTTGGGTGTTCTGATGCACTGTTCTACCACAAAGGCAACGTGCAGAGCATAGACCTTCGGCTCTTTACAAAACCTAAGACTCTTGTAGAGCTCCAACTACTGGATCGTTTGCAAACTCTAAGACTCGATGATCCAAATGAGCTCGGAGGTCTCTTATTTATACAATTCTCAACCAGTTACATGGTGAGCTTGGACAGGCAAATGGTGGTCAAAAGCAAAGATTCGGGGCAATCACGAGGACTGTCATGATTGTTATCTCGTCCCTTAGTGGTCAGCGACATATGGGGACCCGAACCGACCTTACAAAAGCAAAGATACATGGCCGACAACAATGGCCTACAAGGAATATCATTATTACAAAAGTGGAGCAGACTGGCCCACCACAGCTTTCAAAACATCATGGCGAATATGGGTCTCGGCCCTGGGTACAAAGGCAAACTTCTCGGTCGCCGATCATTATTCCACCACAGGTACAATCGAAACCACCCAGGATTTCATCATGAATCTCATCACTAAGTGCTCGATCATAATCATCTTCATACGGCTGAGAATCTTCAAAGATTGGAGCAGGAGGATAGAGATTGCTGCTGAAGCATCTCTTGACATCGGATCCTTTAAAGATTGGATTTTTCGGACAAAGATATTCCCCTGCAAAGAGTGATTCGACACGGTAGTCTAGTGGGAGCTGTCTTGTATGAACTTTGGAATCAACTCTCTTTCCTTCATGATCACGCTTTATAAACTTTTGCCTTATGAACATGGTGTACTCAAGCTTCGTATAACGTCCACCATGGTGCCTCAACAGGAACTTAAACCACTGATGGTTTTGATCAGCAACTTGCATGTCTGCCTGTAGATGCAGAATGAAGTTGGCTCTTCTGTTTTGCCAGTCGACATGAGGACAGAATTTATCCAAAAGCACCTCAGTCCAACCGGACAAAACTTTATTTCTAAGAGTGCCTGGGTCATCACAAATGACAACAGACTTTTCTTCTCTGCAAAATTGCAAAATCAGATTATAGCTAGTCCATGTTAAATCACCAGCACCAATATCTACATACCAAACTTCCTCGGCATTTTCTCCTTCAAAATTACAGTCTATCCACAGTTCTCTGCATTGTTTTAACTTTTCTCTGGCATTTCGAAAACTATGGAAAGCAGATCTTTCCCAACGTTCCATGATTTGGATCTTCAAGGGACTATCATGGATTTGCTTGATAAGTGTCAAATCCAAGTATCTCTCATCTTCTCTTCTATCAGCAAAATCGAGAAGCTGTTTGCGTTCTTCGAGAGCAACGGAGTCATCCCATGGTTTCAGGAACAAGGATTCTCTGGGTTGATAAACAAGCTCTGCAGGAGATTTTCCCTTGCCAGAACTGGAACTCGAACCTGGAGTAAACATATTCAAAGATGGTTTGGATTCTTCAAGCTGGGACTGTTCTCTGGTTAACATATCAGCCAAACAATTTAGGTAGTCGGGTATATAAACAATTTCAAAATCAAAACTACTTAACCAGACAAACCATTTCAAAATTCGACTACTATTCTCTGCCATCAGGTTCTCATTTTTAAAGATACCTGGCATTATTTTCAAATCTGTTCTAATAACAAACTTAACAGGCTTAAGAAACAAAATAAAATGTTGCATAGTTTTCTTTACAGCCAGATTCTCTTTATGACTGCTTGGGTAGTTAAGTTCTACAGATTTGAAGGAACCAGAAGCATAGCCACACATATTTTCTTTGGTGTTGATGATTTCGATCAACACATCACCCCATGTTTTGGAGGATGCATCAGGTTCAATGACTAACTGACCAGTGCCTTGAGGAAGGCTCAATGCTAGGAGATTTTGCACTTTTCTTTTTATTGACTGCACTACCACAGTCATATCCTTAGACCACTTTGGAGGGTTCTTCTTTAGACACTGCTGCAACACATGAATATCAGTTGCTTGCCCTCTGTAGAAAGGTCTGATGTAGTTTAGGCTTCCAAGAAATATTTGAAGCTGCACTTTCTCTAATATTTGGTGAGGAAAATTACTGAAAACAGAAAGAACATGTTTCTGCAAAATTACTTGACCTTTCTGAATCTTAAAGCCAAGAAAATCCATTTCTGTTGTACCTATCTCCATCTTTGGCTGAGACAGGACTAAACCATGCTTATAGACCAAATCATAAAACAACTGTAAGTGCTTCAAATGTTCTTGCAAATTCTTGGAGCAGATGAGTATATCATCTATGAAAACTAATGCCCACTGCTTGTCTCTGAAGATATCCTCCATTCTTTTCTGAAATTCAGAGGGAGCATTGTTTATTCCAAACGACATCACTTTCCACTGATACTGTCCATGAGGGACAACAAAAGCCGTTTTGAAACGATCTTTCTCATTTATACCTATCTGGTAGAAACCATACTTCAGATCAAATTTGCTGAAGATTGAACATCCAACAATTCTTTGCAGAAGACTTGACTTATCAGGGAGAGGATAGTGAACTTTCTGCAAAACTGCATTCAGTGGTTTGTAGTTTACCACAAGTCTGGGCTTACCTCTTTTTTGCTCTGAATGCTTATTCACAACAAAATCTCTACACGCCCATGGGCTCTTTGATGGCTCAATCAGTCCTTTCTCAAGTAGCTCCTTTATTTCTTTAGCACAAAATTCTCTCTCAGAGGGTGACATCAACCTGGCAGAGGCTTTCATTGGTTTGATTTTCTGGAGAGGGTCAAATGGAAGTGAGACATAGTATTTTTCTCTTTTCTAGAAAGCATTGGGACTTTCTGAACAACAATCTTTAATCAATTTCTCAGTTATTGCTGCAAGAGATTTTTCTTTATGGCTTTCAGCATACGCCACAACTCTTTCCATCTTGTTCAAAGCTGCTACACTAGGTTTGGGAGCAGGATTAGGCAATGGAGATTTACATCGGTAAGGAGTAAAAGATAACGGGGAAACTACAAGCTTGTTATTTATGGTACAAGAAAATAACATTTTAGCAGTGTCTATGGAAAATGGACTCCAACGATGCAGACATTCAGAACCAATTACACAATCTTCCTTCAAACTATCTAATCTATACAGGGACAGACTGGAAGAAGTATTAGAAATTTGTACAGGGAAATCTTCAACTTTACCAGTAAGGGAAATTGCTGTACCTTCAATGGTTGAGCCATGATCTTTAGCTTTTTCCCAATAAAAGCTAGGAATAGATGAACTTTATGCAAGATTCAACTGGCAACCAGAATCTATCATACAATCTAAGGTATAAGGCTTAAACTCTGGAGCACAAAATAAAATCTTTACAAATAGTTTAGGACCTTGAAACATTCCTAATAAACTGGGAAGTTGGGAAGCAGGAGAGTAAGGAGGAGAAGAGGAAGGAGAATCTTCCTTTCTTTCAGGGTCAACCAGTGCTTGTTCAAGGTGTTTACTTAAATCATCATCAGAAGATTGGTCTTTTTCCATAATGACAATTTTGAGCATTTCTTTCAAACCTTCAATTTCTGTAACAAGCTTTCTCAGGGATTCTTGTTTGTCTTTGATTTGCAGTCTTATCAATTTCTCTTTGTCATGCCCGTGGCTCTGTCTTTCTTCATGCTGATCAGGATAGTGTCTGTAGATATCAGCTGGGTTATACTGTAAAGCTAAAGGTGTTGTCAGGACCTTTTCTTTACCCTTTGTTTTCTCAAGCTGACTCATTAGTCTTCTTTTCTCTTCTCTGAGATCTTGCCTTCTCATATATTCATATAAAGGCACTATACTTAATTGTAGATCTATATCTGCCAATTGCTTTTCTAAAGAAGATTGTTGACTGAAAGACATCATATTTAGAGAGAAATCGAACTATGGCACTTGATGAAGGTACATTGTCATTTATTCTTTTGTGGCATGATAAATGTGGGCATGTCAATTATGATGGTCTTTGTTTGTTGAAGAAGAATGGTGTTTCTGGCCTGCCCACAATTTCAAAGAAATTGAAGTAGTGTGATGCATGTATACTTGGTAAACATCACAAACAACCTTTTCATGATTCCAATTCCAAAGCATGTAAAAAATTATAGTTGCTATTGTGTGGCTCCATGCCTGTTTCCTCTGCAAGTAATAAATATCTCAGGACTTTTATTGATGATTATATCAAGATGCATTAGGCTTTTTTTATTGAAGCATAAATACGAGGCATTTGTAACATTTAAAAATTTTCATGTATGGACTGGAATGAACCACAATCTCATATTGACACTGTGTAGTGATAGTGGAAAAATAATATACTTCTAATGAATTTGAAAGCTATATTTGTCAACATGGGATTATGCATCAACCACTATTCCATATAACACTTAGTAAAATGGTGTAGTAGAAAGAATGAATAGGACATTCTTGAATATTATATGCTCCATGCTATTTTTCAAGAACATGAAATTAATGTTTTTGGGTGATGTAGAGTTGTGTGCATTCTATTTAAGAATCAAAAGTCATCTCATGCTATTGACAACAAGATTCCATATGAAATGTGGTATGGCTACATTCTTTCAGGGAGGCATTTATGGTCTTTGCTTCCACATGTTATGCCTCAATTCCTAAGGAACAAAGAAACAAATTTGATGCAAGGAGTCGAAAGTGCATCTTCTTGGGGTACTTAAATACCACAAAGATACAGTATCGTCTTTACAATGAGGTAAATAAAAAGTTTATTCTTTCTAGAAATATGATTTTTCTTAAAATGAATAAAAATAAGATTGTGGAGAGGCAAGTACATTATCACCTGGATAAATTTACTGATGTAAAGACATATCATGAATTTGGCAATGAGATTCCACATCTTGAAGGGGGGATTCCTATTTTAGATTGATCTTTGGAATCTCCTTTTGCATTACCATCTCGCCCCTCATGAAGAAGTTCTTGCCACTTCACCAGAACATGAGGCTCAATTGGATGATGTGATTGAGAGGATTGGAAGATTGAATCTTGAAGAGAATTAAGCACCACCAATTGAGCAACCTGGACCCTCACAAAACTTCCAAAGTGGGTCATGAAGATACTTGAAATTGTTCATCTTGATGAGGTTGGAAACATAGGAACCAAAATTTTGACAAGACAAGAAGAAGGAGGTGATATAGATGAGTCAATTTCAGGTGATGTAGATAATATGGATGTTTCATATGATTGTAAATTGAACTTATCTACTAACCATGAACTAACTTCCTTTGAAGAAGCTGCTTCTTATGATGTGGACAAAAGCTATGTAGAAGGAATATGATACTCTCATTAAGGATGAGACATGGAAATTGGTGGACCCACCATATGGAACCAAACCAATTGGCTAAAAGTGGGTCTACAACAACAAGAACAAATCAGATGGCTCACTTGACAAGTATAAGGTGAGGCTTGTGGGAAAAGGTTTGGCATAAAAATAAGACATATAGTATGAGGAGACTTTTTCTCCCACAATAAAATGGGTTACCATTCTTACTTTGTTGGCTTTGGCTGTATAGAATGGGTAGAAAGTTCATCAAATGGATGTGAATATTGATTTCTTTAATGAAGACTTGAAAGATAATGTTTTCGTGTTTTAACCAAAAGGTTTTGTTGTGAAGGGACAAGAACAAAAGGTATGAAATCTCATCAAGTATTTGTATGGCCTGAAACAAGCACCTCATGCATGGTGTGAAAAGCTAACTGGGCATATTTTGAAATTGAATGTCAAACACTTTAATCTTGATGATGCAACTTTATTTGTCAAGAAAGTTGGCAAAACTGTTGTATATTTTGTAGTGTATGTAGATGATTTGTTGATGATAGGAAACAATGAAAGCTACATTGCATCCATAAAAAAAGAGTCGAAGAGATGTTTTGAGATGACTGATATATGACATCTTCATTACTACTTGGGAATTGAAGTGACTCAAAATCCTAAGTATATATTCATCTCCCAAAAGAAGTGCATTGGAGAATTACTGAACAAATTTGGCATCACTGAATGTAATCCTCTCACTACAATGAATTAGAATTTGAAGTTGACATCAAAAGAAGGGAATGAATTTGAGGATGCAACCAAATACATACAACTTGTAAGGAGTCTTATCTACCTTACCAGTACGAGACCTGATATTTCATTTGCAATTGGGATCCTTTCTAGGTTCATGCAAAAACCATGTGAAGGACATTTGTGTGTTGCAAAGAGAGTTCTAAGATACTTGAAGGGGAATCAAGACATTGGACTCAAATACTCTAAGGTGGAAGACTTCAAATTAATTGGATGTTCATATTTAGACTTTGATGGTGATAAAGAGAATGGAATGTCTACTTCATGATACCTCATGAGTCTTGGGTCAACAACCATCTCTTGGAGATCAAGCAAATAGTTTGTTCCAACAGATTCCTCTATAGAGGTAGAATATGTGGCAGTTGCAGAAGTAGGAGATTGTGGGGGTCATGAAGATACTAGAGAACTTAAAGGAAAAATAGGGTAATGCCATTCCACTGTTGCAATCAAGTTGGCAAGAATCCTAGATTCCATGATCGAACAAAGCATATCAACAAGAAGTACCATCTAATTCAACATCATGTAGAGGCCAAGGCCATTTGATTTGATACATTATTCCACAAGTGAGTACACTATCGACATCTTCACCAAATCCCTTGAAAAGAAAAACTTGAAAGGTTCAGAAAGATGCTCGTAGTCACAAACACCCTTTTGAATTAAGGGGGAATGCTAGAAACTTAATCCTCTCAGATTATGGTTCATTGTAAATATTAGTTAAATTAGTTCAGCTATTTAAGCAATGTGAAGAGTCGTAGAGAATGAGAACCAACCTCTTGGAAGATGAAATGCAAAGTTCATTCCTTCATGTATTTATATGAGATTAATGTTGATGTAAAATTTTCAAGCATTGGAATTATCCAGTATTGATGTATTTGTAACTTTGGAATGTATTTCATATATGTATATTGTATTCCTATAGAGATATTATTATTCCTTTATACCGAAGTGTCGTCATTTTATTGTAAGTGTCGTAACTTATACTTGATGGGTTATTAGACCACCTTGATGGGGTCGGCCCTGTATAAGTCATGTGGGTTAAAGGGTTATTAGACCACCCTATTGGGGGTCGGCCCTGTCAGCGTTATGTTATTTGGTTAAGTTGAGGCCGACCTAGTAAGGTTATTAGGCAAGTCAAGTCAAGTATAAATAGAGTGCGGGAGGCACTCTATTTGATCATTCACTTTCTCACTCATTGGAGAGTGGCGCACTAGTGGAGGAGGAGAATCTCCTGCGAGGAGACTATCTCTTATGCTTGGGTTTTGTATCATTGCTCTATCTATCTCTGAGGAAGTTATTGGGGTTTTTCACCTTTATGGTTTTCTCCAAGGAAACTCTGTGTCTATTGTCTCATGTGATTGCTTGTTGTGATTAATATGCTTGATATTTCGTACATGTTATTATCTCAGTAAAGATCCTAGAGTATGTTGAATTAACGCTAAAAAATTAACATGGTATCGGAGCTAACCTGAGAAGAAGACACTGTGTAGTTGCGAAATCTAGGGATTCTTGTTTTTTGGGTTTCTCTCCACAAATCTTGAAAGGCAGGAGGCTAGATTGACTCTCCTCAGCAAGGCGCATCTTTCTGTCGAAACATAATTCAATTCTGAGCATTTTCAGATTGACCTAAAAATTAGGGTTTCCACAAAAAGTGAAATTTCTGAAATCTGAGACCATGGCTGGAAGCTCCTTGGAAAAATCGAAGTTTAGAGCTTTGGATTGAATTTTTTGGTTGGGTGAAGCTCTGGGAAAATCAAACCCTAGTTTGGGGTCGTGTCTAGTAAAGCTGAAAATTAGGGCTTCTGCAAAAGTTGGAATTTCTGAAATCTGAGACCATGGATGGAAGCTCCTCTGAAAAATCAGAGTTTAGAGATCAATATGGAACCTTTTGGATGGATGAAGCTCCGGGAAAATCAAACCCTAATTCAGGGTCCTCCCTAGTGAATTCAGAAGTTTGAAAAGTAAATTTGAGGGGTGAAACTTTGCAGTTTTCAAATTCTGAGTATACCAACTTGATCAGCTCATCAAGGTGCATATTTCTATCCTTTCAGAAGTTTGAAATTCAAAGTTTGAATTTTTAGGGTTTCTCTGACAAGCCCTAATCCAGCTCCAGATCTAGATTTCTGCAAATCAAGTGGTAAGACCTAAATATTTTCTATTTCATTTGAAGTACTTTTTAAGATGTCTCACCACACCGATCTTGAGGATAAGCTTGAAGGGGATGATAACTTCCGAGCATGGAAGTATAGGATTGGGTTAATTCTAGAAGAGAGTGAGTTGGACACCTACATAAGTGAAGGGGTTCCTATCCCAGAGGGAGAAGAGACTAAGGCCTTACACAAGAGGAACTTAGTCAAGGCTAAAAGGATAATTGCTGATTCTATCAAAAACCATCTCATGCCACATGTGTCATCCCTGAAGACACCTAAGGAGATGTTTGATTCCTTGACCAAGCTATTTGAAGAGAAGAATATAAATCGGAAGATGACCTTCAGGAATCAATTGAAGAATATCAAGTTCCAGAATGCGGAGACCATATAGTCTTATTTCTCAAGGGTCTCCCAGATAAAAGAACAACTTGAAGTTGTGGGAGAAGTTATAGAGAATGGAGAAGTGGTAATGACCACTCTTAATGGCCTTCCTAGGTCATGGGATTCCTTCATCCAAGGAATTTGTGCTAGGAAGAAACTTATCTCTTTCAGTAAGCTGTGGGAAGAATGCTCACAGGAAGAAGCTCGGATTGTAGCTCGAGAAGAGAAGATGGGGAATGAAGATCAAGCTCTCACAACACATACCAAGAAGATGACACTTTTCCTTAGATTGTCCTAAGAACAAAAGGAACAACAACAACAACAACAACTACAAACAATCTGACAGGTATGACTTACAGGTATGTTTTGAAATCTGTTCATGATTAAGTTTATAATATGATTGTCCTCATGTTATTGAGTTTAGTAACAATCTTGTTTAAATTTAGACTTGTCTTATCACCCTAGTAAAAGTATGAATGCATGATAGAAGACATTCATTGATTAGGGCTATGACACTTATGATTGTATTATGTTTGTACTAATGCACAGTGGTGTTGTATGAGGAGAATGTTATCCACTAACATGAAAGGTACAAATCAAGCTCTAGATCAAGACCATGATGACATGAAGACAAAGACTCATCCATAGTCATGGATCACATAGAGGTATGTATAATTTGGTTCTACAATGGTTAAATTATGAGCTATGCAGGTCATTGAAGAGAACAAGAAAACATTGCTAGACATAACTAGCAAATATGATGACCAGGTATGTTTTTCCTATATCAAGTTAGAATCCTACCCTATGTAAGGATCTTATACTTTTGTATGATTGATAATGATTACTCATGAAGTTACAAGTTTGAGTAATCTAGGGTTTAGGGATATTATGTTCCTTACTTTGATTAATGATATGACTAACTAGAAAAGTCCTATATAAACCTTGAATACTAATGCTTATTATGTGTGTTTGAAACGATCATGACTATACATGTTTAAGATTATTGTGTATGATTATGTATGAGATCTTGAGGATAACACAATTATGATACTAGTAAGCATGTATAGTGATCGAGGATGGATATAAGTTCAAGGACAGGTAATCCAGGAAGCAAAGATTAAGAGGGAGCACACTCCAGTAGTTCCTGCAAGGAAGCAAAGATTGAGAGGGAGTCCACCCAACAAACAAACAAAGATAAGTATTTTAATTATCAATTCTTATTGTTTAAATAATATTGTTCAATGATGTATATGCTTATGTTCCTCGACTTAGGTTGTGTATTATGCATATTAGAATAATTGCATTAATAAATAGTATACTACTAATATGCATGTAATGGGTAAGTGGCCTATGGCACTGTACAACATTCTATTGCTACTTATCTAGAATGAAACCTCTTTGTTGACATGTTGGGAGTTGTGCACACTCTTAACATTGTTCTGGTAGAGATTGGAAGGCATCTAGAAAGTTACAGGATATGGATAAATGTTGTATTGAAGCATTGGCTAAAATAATTGCATGACTGTATGACATATTTCTTTATGCGTAAGAATTTGTTCTGAAAACTATGAGATGTTTCTAATCATGCAATTTAACTTGTCTTGTAGGAAAGATCGTATACCGTCACCTACAAAAGAAGGACTACAACATTTGTTTCAGCAACAAAGCTATCTATTGAAGAATCTAAAGTTCCTAGGATTCGGGATGCAGTAATGGAAGAATGCCATGATCGAGGAATACCAGTCGATCATGAAGAATGATGTTTGGGATGCGGTTCCAAGAACTGAAGGGAAGTCTGTTGTGACTTCCAAGTGGATCTATAAGATCAAGCATGTTGCAGATGGTAGCATAGAGAAATACAAAGCAAGGTTTGTAGCTCGTGGCTTCTCCTAGAAAGAGGGAATAGACTATGAAAAGTCTTTTTCTCCTATATCCAGATACACTTCCATCAGATCAGTACTTGCTCTGGCTGGAGTGATGAAATGAAAGATACACCAGATGGATGTCAAGACAACTTTCTTGAATGGTGTAGTCGAGGAGGAGGTGTATATGGAGCATCCACTTGGTTTTGAGACACATGACAGGAAGTCATATGTGTGCAGGTTGAAGAAAGTCTTGTATGGATTGAAGCAAGCTCCTAGGACTTGGTATGGTAGGATAGACAACTTTCTATTTAGTTTGGGATTTATTAAGAGTAAAGCGGATTCCAATCTTTACTACAAGGTTGAGGAAGGCAATCCCGTGATACTACTCTTGTATGTGGATGACTTGTTTGTTACAGGTGATGATAGATTGATTGCCAACATGAAGAGGAAGCTTGCTACCGAGTTTGAGATGAAGGAATTGGGGATGATGCACTATTTTCTAGGCATGGAGGTGTGGCAGAGTGCAGATGGAATCTTCCTTGGACAAGGGAAGTATGCAGTAGAGATCTTGAAGAGATTCAGGATGATGGACTACAAGGCCATGGCGACACCTATGACATCGGACCTGAAGTTTCTGTGTGATGCTTCATTTGAGCCAGTTGATGTCACGGTGTATCGTCAGATGATTGGGTCCTTGATGTACCTGACGAACACGAGACCAGATATTTGCTTTGCGGTGAACACATTGAGCCAGTTCCTGACGGATCCCAGAGGTGTTCACCTGGTTGCTGTAAAGTATATTCTGAGGTACCTGAAGGGTACAATTGACTATGGGCTCAAGTATGATGCGAATCAAAAGTTTAACCTGGAGGGTTATCTTGATTAGGACTGGGTAGGCAGTGCTGCAGATAGGAAGATCACTTCTGGGTGCTACTTCAGTATGGGATCAGGTGTGATCTCTTGGTTTAGCAGGAAGCAGTCCTAGGTATCACTGAGTACAGCCGAGGCAGAGTATGTTGCAACTTGTTCAGCTAGTTGTGAGGCAGTATGGCTTAGAAAGCTACTGTCTGATTTATTTGATCTCCCATTGGAGGCTATTGGTATATTTTGTGACAACCAGAGTTGTGTGAAGCTATCTGAGAACCCAGTGTTCCACGATAGGTCAAAACACATTGAGATCAAATATCACTGTATCAGGGATATGGTGCAGTGAGGCTCCTGTATGTTGCGACGGATGAGCAAGTTGTTGATGTGTTGACGAAACCATTAGTCAGAGTGAAGTTTGAGTACTTCAGAGAGAGGCTTGGGGTTCTTCAGATTGACGACACTTAGAGGAAGAAGTGATGGACACATTTGCAGGAGCCATTCCAAGCATGGTGAGAGGAGGATCCTTCCCATGGCTGTGGATATAAGCGATGTGTGATGAGAATCAGGACGATGATCCAGTTACTGCTCTGTATGCATCATGTTGGATGCTTGTTATGATTAGTTGGATCATGTATATGTATATGCATCATGCTGGATGCTTGTTATGATCAGTTGGATCATGTATTTGTATATGCATCATGTTGGATGCTTGATATGATCAGTTGGATCATGGATTTGTATATGTATCAGGTGGATACATTGTATGATCAGGTGGATCATGTATTTATATATGTATTAGGTGGATCATGTATTTGTGTATGTATCAGGTGGATACATTGTATGATCATGTATTTATATATGCATCAGGTGGATACATTGTATGATCAGGTGGATCATGTATTTGTGATTGTATCGAGTAGATACATTGTATGATCAGGTAGAACATGTATGATGATATGTATCAGGTAGATACTTGGTATGCATCAGGTGGATGCATTGTATGATCAGGATGATCATGGATGATGAGCTTCAGGATGTTGCTCCAGATGATATACATCAGGATGATGCTATGATGATGATCAGGATGATCATGTGATGATGTATGGTGAGTATCAGGATGATACTCTATGGCCGTGGACAGGTTGTGCAGATGAGCATGTAACTAGACCTGGGAGATCCGATAGGTTGAGCAGTATGCTCGTAATCAGTCTTGGGATACTTTTTCGAGGCATTACTCTGGGAGGACATGTAACTAGACCTGGGAGATCCGATAGTTTGAGCAGTACGCTTGTAATCAGTACTGGGATGTTCTTTCAAGGCTTTGTCCTATGGCATGTAACTAGAGCTGGGAGATCTGATAAGTTGAGCAGTATGCTCGTAATCAGTCCTGGGATGCTCTTTCGAGGCTTTTCCATGACCACATGTAATACATCTTGGATATCTGGACAGGTTGTGCTAGTCACGTAAAAGGCCTCGGATGCTCTTTAGAGTTTTTGCTAGTCAAGACACTTTTTTAAGGTTTTGTGGTGGGGGTCACATGTAATACGTTCTGGAGATCCGGACTGGTTGTGCTAGTCACGTAAAAGGTCTCGGATGCTCTTTAGAGTTCTTGCTAGTCAAGACACTCTTTTAAGGTTTTGTGACAGTTACATGTAAGTGGACTTGTGATATCTTTCCAGTTGTGCTTCGGCACATAAAGGATCCTGGGATACTCTTTCGAGGCATTGTGACGCACGTAATAAGTCCTGAGGATTCCACAGTATGGCCAGTGATGATTAAAACCTGCAGGTGGTGGGCCTACATCCAACATGAAAAAGGGCTAGCTCTGTAGAACTTCCTATGACAAGTATATTGGAGATTGATTGAGATAGTAGTAGCAGTGACGTTGACGATGATTCGATGACGATGATCCACTGACGATGATCCAGAGAAGAAAACTTGTGCTAGCAAATCTGTGTCGAGAAATACCTTCCTAGTTAAGAGGGAGTGTTGATGTATTTGTAACTTCGGAATGTATTTCATATATGTATATTGTATTCCTATAGATATGTTATTATTCCTCTATACGGAAGTGTCGTCATTTATACTGTAAGTGTCGTAACTTATACTTGATGGGTTATTAGACCACCTTGATAGGGTCGGCCCTGTATAAGTCATGTGGGTTAAAGGGTTATTAGAGCACCCTATTGGGGGTCGGCCCTGTCAGCATTATGTTATGTGGTTAAGTTGAGGCCGACCTAGTAAGGTTATTAGGCAAGTCAATTCAAGTATAAATAGAGTGCGGGAGGCACTCTATTTGATCATTCACTTTCTCACTCATTGGAGAGTGGCGCACTAGTGGAGGCGGAGAAGCTGCTGCTAGGAGACTATCTCTTATGCTTGGGTTTTGTATCATTTCTCTATCTATCTCTGAGGAAGTTATTGGGGTTTTTCACCTTTATGGTTTTCCCCAAGGAACTCTGTGTGTCTATTGTCTCATGTGATTGCTTGTTGTGATTAATATGCTTGATATGCTATACATGTTATTCTCTTAGTAAAGACCCTAGAGTATGTTGAATTAATGCTAAAAAATTAACATCCAGGCCTCTCAATAGGAATTATATGACATGCTCCAGTGTTGAGAAGTGATGGTCCCTTTTTCTGGTTCATTTGCTTCTATGCGAGTGGAATTCGATCATACTTTTTGTTAGGGATAGTTGAAAATAATTGTTTAAGAAGGATATAATTTAACAATTTACTTATCTAGGTGTTCTTCCTCGTAAGTTGTGAGATCAATTGTTAATCCTAAGAAAACATAATCAAAGTACATATTAGAAGAATATATAAGTAACCGAGAAGGTAGGGGATAATTTAGTGCTCTTGTAATTTCTTTATTTGATGCCCAACAACTCCTGCAAGGTCTTTAGGTACCTTTCATTGCTCGATCCAATTGGTCTTTTGTATTTTTCCTAGTAGATTAACATTTTTATGAACTTCTCTGGGTTCAAGATGGCTTTGAGCATGGTTCAAGTTGGCTTTGAGCATGTTCACACTGGCATTATTTTTGTAAGGACCCCTGTGGGTTATATGAAAGGGTCTTTAAATACTAATTATAAACATTATAACTAAGTTGTAAGCAGTCCTATCCTCTATTTAACTAAGTTGTAAGCATTCATATTCTATGTTTAGGCATTAGAGGTACAATACACATACATTATTCCTCCAACACATATGAAATATAAGATATTCATTTCTAATTTAAAGATTTTAGAGTTTACCGATACGTCAAAATGAAACTTAGCAAGCAAGAACTAGGATAACACCTATAGATTTGCAAAAAATGAGTCCAGAATTTGAGCTTCGTTCCCTTTTTACAACTGCCCAATTGGGTTTACCTCCCAACCAACTAGGGATAGTCTCTCTGGCTTCCTAGCTCCAAGAAACTTGTAGTTTATTAGCCCTCCATGCTTGAAGCTCAAGAACAACAACCACAACCAGTTCTCCCTCTGTTCTCTAAATTTCTTAGTGCAATCCTCCTCCACCTATCCCAAAATATCTACTCATAAGAAAAAATGAATTCCCCCCTTTCCTTTTGACTACCTATCTCCCTCCAAAATTTTTCTGCTGCCCTTTTTGTCGACGAGGCTCTAAAATCCCCCTTATCTTCTCATAGATGTTAATTCATATCCAACTACCCACGTGTTAGTCCCTTTAAATCAATTTAATCCCCCAACTAAAGTGATGGATCAAATTTGTTTAAATTTAAAATTAAATCAACTTTTATGAAATCAATTCAAATATAACAAATTTTAAGTTCGATATACATCAAATCAAATTATAATTAACCAAATACATCAATCCTCATTTATCATTTAATTCACCATCTATTAAATAAATAAATAATAAATATTCGACTAATTATAAATTAATTATTCAACAATCACAATGCATATCTTCTAATTAACATATTTTAATAGTCACAATCCATAATTGAAAATAATACTAGTATGCAAACGTAAGTTATTTACGCATAATTGGTGCTTACATAGCTCATGTGCGTACTAATAATAACGAATCTCACATCTAATGCATAATTTTTACATGTTTTCATATGCTAATGAATGACATAAATAAGAAATTGTAATAACAAGCTTACTAACTAGATCATTATAATACAATCCTAACGACACAGTGTACCAAGTTCACGCAAGAGTAAAAAAAGGGTCTTAATACATAATTAATTAAGTTTTTTTCCATAAATTCAATAACATTCTTATCTTCCTACTTCCTTATATCTAATTCACAACCACCTTCCTCATCTTATCCTTCCTCTATTGGAATATCCTGGAGCGTTAACTACATTGACCTAACTCTAGATAGAACTTGTATGCAGAAGTGTCGACTACATTGACCAAGCTTCCCCAACAAACAACCGACAGTCATCACCACACACCTTGGGGAGCATGCCTTATCACAACCCTCCCATGAATCTAGGTTTCAAAGGATAAGCAGTGGGTAATGCCTCCACCCCTCCTAATGGACTGAAGGTCAATGCCTACATCGACATAGTAACTCTGTTGTTGTTGGTGTTCTTAGAGCTTTGTCATCGAATGACCAATTTGGGAAGTTTTGTTTTCTAAAACCCTGCGCCTTCCCACTTGTCATAATAATGAACCAATAATTAAAACAATAATTCTTCACTAGCATACAATCCCTCTTTCGAAGTCCATGTCATCAATGTTACGTTTGTACCATTCTATCCAACTATCACTTCGCTCATTTAACCTGCGGATTAGTCTCCCAACACAAGATCATGCATAATCTTGTAATCATTTATATGTACATATTTTGTTACTAATTCGACGAAAATGTAAACAAGCTTGTTTATGTACCATGCATTTGGTACCTTATCTATTTATTCAACATTTAATTTAAATTGGTATCCACGCACCAAAATATTTCATTTGAATTTGCATGTTAGAAGTAAAATCAATTAAAAACCATCATTAACAACATCAACATAAGCTTATACATAAATTTTGCAATACAAGTAGGCCCATATGTCCATGCAATAAAATGTTATCATTTTGACCGAGTTCCATAGATAATAAGTAAAATACAAAACAGGTAATAAGGTAGTTTAAATGGTGAAGTCAGAACATGGCATTACATACATCCACTCTTCGAGAAACTTTGCCTTGAAGTTCTAGCCAAAATAGCACGGAAAAATCATGACGCATGGTTCTGCGTCCTCCTAGGCAACAAAATTTGGTCTATACTTGCCCCATTGGACCTTAACCTGGTCCACTAAATGATTGTCGAACTCTACGATCCAATATATGTAGTGGTTCAACCTTGATGGTCCCCTCGTTCGAAATTTGTAGTTCCTTCGAATTTATTTTATAAGACTCATCAACTATATAGTGTCGTAAAACATATACATGAAAAACATTAGGAGTTTTATGTAAATGGGGTGGCAGCGCAAGCTGATATGCAATGGGTCCAACTTTCTCCAAAATTTCAAAGGGCCCTATAAATTGAGGTGACAACTTTGTCCCCTTTTCAAACTAGATGGTACTTTTATTAGGTATGATTCAAATGAAACTACATCTCCAACCTTATAGCTTTGGCCAGTCCTATGCGCATCGACATAACTCTTTTCCCTATCCCATGCTTTCTTTAATCAGTGTCTAATATGAATCACTTGCTCTTCCATCTCTTGAATCAACTCGGTCCCTACAATCACTCAATATTCTAGTAATCTTTCCTAGTTCAATGGTGTTCTGTATGGCCTTCCATACATCGCTTGATAAGGTAGCATTCCGATTGAGTTGTGGTAATTATTATTGTAAGCAAACTCTAATAAGGGTAAGTGCTTTTCCCATTGGGTCTGTTGATCCATAACATACATCCTAAGCATGTTCTCCATTACATGATTAACTCTTTATGTCCGTCCATCCGTCTTTGGATGATAAGCCGTGCTTAAGTTCAATTGAGTTCCTAAAGTCTCACTACAAGCTTGTCCAAATATTGATGTAAATCGCGCATCTCTATCCAAGATTATCTTCTTAGGAAACCCATGAAGACGAACAATTTCACTTATGAATGCTCACGTTACATCAATGACATCATAGGTTTCCTTGACCGGAATAAAGTGAACACTTTTGGTCAGTTTATCAACTATGACCATAATGTCATCATGCCCATGAGAGGTAAGAGGCAATCCCATCACAAAATCCATGGAAATGACCTCCCATTTGGACATAGGAATGTCATGCGGTTGCAATAGTCCTATTGGGTGGTGATGTCCAACCTTTACCTGAGGCACCTAACAACGAACTTGACTATGTCACACTTCATTCCTTCCCAAAAGAAGAGTTTCTTCATATATGCATACATCTTCTTCACACCAAGATGTGCATAATAGATTCCTCTGTGGGATTTTATGAGGATAATGCCTCTAATATCCCCTTCTTAGGGAACATACATCCTCCCCTGATATCGCAACAATCCACCTGCCTCTAATTCATACCCTTCAAAATTAGGTCCCACTTGCCCCCCATTTTGAAGTGCCAACGTAACCTTTAGGCACCAATTGTCTCCGAGAAGTTTTCCTAATACCTTCTCCCTCAAATCGACCTTTAAATGTATTAGGGATAAAATACTTGGTTTTCTGCTTAGAGCATCGGCCACTACATTCTCTTTCCCTTTGATGTACGAAATCCCGAAGTTGTATTCACTCATAAATTCACTCCATTGCCTCTGCCTAGCATTTAGATCCCTCTGAGTGAAGAGATACTTCAGGATTTGGTGATCGGATTTGAGCTCAAAGCTTGACCCAACAAGGTAATGTCTCCAAAGCTTTAATGTTAACATTACAACTGCTAATTCTAAATCATGCATGGGGTGATTCTCTACATGAATTTTTCTTTTTCTTGATGCATAAGCTATTACTCCACCTTCTTTCATTAACATAACACCCAAACCCTACCTTGAGGAATCTGTGCAAATGGTAAAGTCCTTATCAAGATCGAGCACTTGCAAGATTGGTGCATTGGTTAGCAATGTTTTAAGCTCAACGAATGTGGCATCACATTCTTTAGTCCATTCATATTTGATTCCCTTACATTGCAAGGTAGTTATAGGTTTCACAATTTTTGAGAAACCTTCCACAAACCTTAGATAGTACCCTATTAAACCCATGATGCTCCTCAGTTCATGAGCATTCCTTGGTATTGGCCAATCCATTATGGTCTTCACCTTTTCAGATTCTACCGAAATTCCTTCTCCATATATTATATGACTTAGATAATGTATCTCTTTCTGATAAAAATAACACTTAGTCAACTTACCAAACAATTTGTGTCCCCTTAAGCATGACAACACCGATCCCAATTGCTGCTCATGTTCCTTCTTGTTTCTAGAATAGATGAGAATATCATCTAAGAAGACCTGCACAAAGCGGTCCAAGTACTTACAAAATACTCCATTCACGAGACTCATGAGCACTATTGGTGCATTCATCAAACCAAACGGCACCACTACGAACTCATAGTGCCCAAACTTAGTCTGGAAGGTAGAATTAGGTATATCACCTTCCTTAATCCTAAGTTGGTGGTAACCTAATCGTAGATCGATCTTCGAGAAAACTGTTGCCCCTTTCATCTAATCAAAGAGGTCGTCAATTTGAGGTATCAGGTACCTATTCTTCATTGTGGCTCTGTTCAAATCTCTATAATATATGCAAATATGCAAGGAACCATCCTTCTTTTTTACAAAAATTACAGGCACACCCCATGGTAATACTTGGTTTGATGAACCCTAGGTTTAATAGTTCCTTTAGCTACATTTGCAACTCATAAAGATCTAGATCCGTCATCCTATAAGGTGTCTTTGAGATTGGGTCTAAACCGAGTTTTATTTCAATAGTAAAATCAAGTTCTCTCTATGGAGGTAACCTGAGCAACTCTTTGGGAAAGACATCTCTAAATTTGACTAATATTGGGTATTGATCTAAAGAGGGTCGCTTTTCATTACTTATTGCCTCGACTATGTATAACTGGCATGGACCTTACTCAAACATTGTTTTACATTCATCATCGAGATGAAACACAAGGACACATTTATTTTAATACCTTGAATCTGAATGGCTTTCCCTTTGTCATATAAACGAAGAACTTTCTTCCCATAATAGTCTAAGAAAGCTTGATGATCCCCAAGCCAGTTCATACCTATGATGAGGTCATAAGTATTGATGGAAGTGATGTACACTTTGACCTTCATTGTACACACCTCAAGGTCTACTAAACATTCGTCAACACTAGGTCCTACTACTTTCTTTACCCCTGAATCCATTTCAAATAGATTGAAATTGTTGTTCTTGTAGGCTGCCAACCGACATTTATCTAATGCATATGGAGAAATAAAACTATTTGTTGCACCGGGATCAAATAAGAATTTGAGCTTAACTTGATTGATTTTACCTAATGATTCCAACACAACGAATTGATGTTCGGTTTGGTGGTTATTCAATGCTGAATAGATTTTGTGGTTTCTATCTCCACTCCCCATTGGGGCCTTTCCCTCTTTATGCATGGTACCAGATCGTAACTCAGGATAGTCAGGTTGATAGTGTGGACCCCCACAACCCCAATAGGAAACCTGAGATGGAGGATGTGAGATAAATTGTTGATACCTTTGAGATGAGTTCCTTCCCCTAGAAATCCTACCTTTTCCAATTGATCATCGATAATTCCTTGGACTCTGGTGAGTCCTTGTTGTATATTGGGATACTGTACTAGCTTCCATTGATCTATCTACTTCTGCAAATCTGGGTGTAGATATGTTCCCATCAAGAGGTGGCCTATCATATCCTCCCCTAAGGTAGTTTTGAGGGGCCTTCCCTACGAACCCTGACTGATGTGAGTTATTTGATTTCATGCCCCCTTGTTGATTCCCTTTTGCATCTATCATTTCTTCAACATGACGGACATATTCAACTTCTTCTGCAATTGAAGTCGGTTTCCACATTCATACTTGGGCCCTATTCTTAGGATTAATCCCATACACAAAGCACTCAACCTGGCATTGATCTGTGTCCAAGTAGGAGACTTATTTTACTAGTTCCATGAATCTTGTCTCATAATTTTCCACTGATTGGTTCCCTTGCATTAAAGAATAAAGAGCTCTTGTATGTTGTTCTTGTTAGAATGCAGGAAAGTACATCCTTCGAAACTTCTCCTCAAACAATTCCCATGGAATAGTCTAGAGTAAGATGCAACTATCTTTCTTGGTTTCCCAACAATTCAACACACTGTCCTTAAGCCAGAAGATGGTTATTTTGGATTTTGAGGTGGATGCATAATCTTTCAATGCCAAGCATGTAGTTATGCCCTCCAACCATGCCTTGACATGCTCCTATGCTCGACCCCTAGAAAACTCCGGAAGCTTGATTTTCAGAAGCTTCCCAGTGATGTCCTATGAAGGAGGTCCCTGCTCTAAGTTTATTGACCCTTTGAGATTACCCACCCCTCATCGTGGGGGTTCCACTTCTCGAGGAAGAGGGAGGGAGAGTGGCAGAAGGGGAGCAAAGGTTTGGGAGAGTGGTGGGAGGGGAGCGAAGAGGGGGAGGACAAGGTGGGAAGAGGAGGGGGAGCGTGGGGAGGGGGAGGGGAGGGGAGGATAGAGGGAGAATAGAGAGGGCCATGAGGGGAGAGGAGAGGGAGAGAGAAGGAAAGGGACGTGGAGGGGAGGAGAGGGGGAGGGGACGAGGGGGATGGGTGGGTATTTATTTATTTATTTTTTAAAGTTTTTAATTATAATTTTTTAGGTTTATTTTAGCTTTTAATTTTAAGTATTTTTTTTCTTTTTAAATTTTTAGTTTTAGTTTTTTAATTTTAATTAAAAAGCTTAATTTTTTAAGTTTTTAATCTTAAATAAATTTTTTTGTTTTTTAATTTTAATTTTTAATTTATTTAATTTTAATTAAAAAGTTTAATTTGTTTTGAAGTTTTTAATCTTCATTATTTTTTTTAATTTTTAATTTTATAACTTATAATTTAAGTTTTTTTTTGTTTTTTTGTTTTATTTTTAATTATGTTGATTTTTTAAAAAATGTTTTTTATTTTTTTATTTAAACATTTTATTTTTTTTAATTTTTTAATTGTTAATGTTAAATAATGTTAAATATTTTCAATTTTATACATAAAATTTGTAAAAATATATTAAAAAATGATTTAAAATGCTTATTTTTCTTCTATTTCTTTTTAATTTTGACTATGGAATTATTTTATTTGACATAGAATTTTAAAAGGAAAAGCTGTTTTTGATTATAACTTGTTTTTCTATATAAATTTGTTTGTTAAATCTTCAAAAATAATAAAATTTTAGTTACAATTATCAAACCACATATTGAAGTAATGTTAAAATTGATTAAAAACACTATTTCACATTGTATTTAAAATGTATAATATCATAAATTAATTAATAATACACACTAGATTTAAAATAAATTTGAAAAAATGTATGATATAAAATCAAATTAATGTGATAAATTATTTCTTTTAACATTTACAAAAAAAAAGAAAAAACCAAGAAAATCACCTTTAAAAGAAATTAGACATTCTAGACAAAAATGATGTTTTTGTTTGTTTGAAAAAACACATTTGAAAATAAAATTTATAATGGTATCACTATTTTTCGATTAAGAAGTTGATCTTAAGAATTTTTAGCAATGTTACCAATTGTTAATTTCATGCTTCAAATAAGTTATAATTTTAATTCTTGAAAGAAAAAAGATGTGCTACTAGTAGCATTAGTTTTTAATTCAAGGGTTGATTTGAAGGTTTATGCAGCAATGATACCAGTTGTTAAGTCCATGCTTTCAAGCAAGTTATAATTTTAACCCTTGAAAAAAACATGTGCCACTAGTATCACTAATTTTCAATTCAAGGGTTGATTTTAAGGTTTTTGTTAGCAACAATATGGGTTTTTTAACGCCATGGTTGTATTTTTAACCCTGAAAAAAAAGAGTGCCACTGGTAGCATCACTTTCCGATTCAATGAAGGTTGATTTTGGTGTATTTGATGCAAACATGTGGATTTTTAGGACGAGATTTATTGTTTTGAGTATAAAGTTCTCGTCAAGTTGTATAATGTGTTCATTAGTTGTTACTAGCAAACAACTCTGTGGGAGGCACTTGGAAAAATTGACTTATGAAAAAGAGCGGATAATAGCCCCATTGCTTGCTATGGACATCTAACATCCATACCTACTTGGATAATGTTTCAAGATCAAAACTGATCATCACAACTTGGAATACCTTTTGGATAAAGAACTTCCTCCCTTGAGCAATAAAAATGGGTCACCAAAATGTTGGGATATGACTATGAGATAATTTACTAGAAGGGAAAGCAGAATGTAGTAGAAATTGCTCTCTCTTGGAGGTATGGAGAAGAAGGTTACCTCTTTTCCCTCTCCCTCATTGTGGCAAACAGATTGAATGAAAACCGTTATAAATGATTCACAGATCCTAAGCTCACTAGCATGATGCAACAACTTCAAAGAGAACCCCATGCATATCTAGACTACACTTAGAATAATGAAGAGATTCACTATAAACGATGTTTATATTTGCATAAGAAATCAACATTGAAATCATAGGTTTTATCCAAGAAACATTCATCCACCACAATCGATCGTTTAGGATTTTATAAAACATATGAAAGGATCAAACAATCATTTTTAAGGAAGACATGAAGAAGGACATGCACACATTTGTGGAAGAATGTGACAGTTTCCAATGACATAAAGGTGAGACAATGAAACCTCCAGGTGAACTTCAACCAATTTTCATTCCACTTGTAGTGTGGACTGGAATTTCTATGGACTTCATTGTGGGGTTACCAAAATCTAGAAATAATTCTATAATCATGGTTTTGGTTGATCACTTTTTCCAAATATGCTCATTTTTGTGCCCTACAACATCCTTTCTAGGCCTTTATGGTATCTCAAGTGTTTTTGGATAATATCTTCAAACTCCATGGTTTTCCAGAGTCTATTGTCACGGATTGTGACCCCACCTTCACTAGAATTTTTTAATAGGAATTGTTTAATCTCCAGGGAACTCAACTAAATATCAACACAACCTATCACCTCCATATTGATGGTTAAAATAAAGCTATTAATGAGTGCGTAGAAGTGTATTTGCGGTGATTCATTTCAGTGAGCCAATCCAAATGGGATTAATGGTTACCTCTAGCAGAATGATGGTATAATACCACTTATCATGTTGCCACTCAAATGTTTGTCTTTGAAGTTACCTATGGCCAAAATCTCCACTTAGTACTATCATTCTTACCAGGCATATGTAAGGTACAAGGGCTCAACAAAACATTCATATCTCGATCTCACATTCTCTACACTCTTAAGGATAATCTGGTAATGGCTCATAACAAGATGAAGAAACATGCTTATCATTATCATTCTCAACACCATTTTTCAGAAGGGGATAAGGTATTCCTCCACCTACAACCCTATAAACAAGCCTCACTTGAGGCCAACCACCACCAGAATATTGCTCTCAATTTTTGTGGGCCCTATAAGGTCCTCAATCATGTTGGCCCCATGGATTATAAATTGGATCTACCTAGCCACTCTAAGATTCATCCCATATTTCATGTATCTTGTTTGATGAAAGTGGTTGAATTTAACTGTTGTATTCAAACTAACCTCCCATAATTGGATGAAGAAGGGTGCATTTGGTTGTAGACTTAGGCTATCCTCAACAAATGATAATGTCGAATCTACCAAAAAACCATCTAAGAGGTGTCTATCTAGTGGAAATATACTCATCCTGAGGTTGTTACATGGGAACCAACAAAGATACTTCAACAATTTCTGCATCTCCATCCTTGAGGACGATTCTTATTTTTAAGGGGGAGGGCATGGTTTGGTCTTACCCTAACCCATTTTAATATATAGATAGGTTTCTTTGCTTTGATACCATCTATATTAAATAAGGCCCAAGAAATAGAGATAGTGTGAAAAAAATATTTGTAAGAAGGCTTGGTAGAAGGATCCTCCTACGAAAAATTTCCTCCATTAGAAAGTTCTTAGGAGCTTAAATATAAACTATTCTAAGAAGGCTTACTAGAAAGTTCCACCTACTAGAAATTTCTTCCACTAGAAACTATATAAAGAACTAAATGTAATGTAATAAGATCCAATCCCCCCTTATATTTAATTAATTAATTATATTTTTTATTTTTATTTTTACTCCCGATATTCACTGCTAATGATCCAATCTCCTCCCCCTTCTTAATTTAACAATCATACAGATTAATTTAATTTATTTTATATTTTCATATTTTATTTTACCATTATATATATATATATATATATATATATATTAATTACCATTCTATATTTTATTTTACCCCCCCCCCCCCTCAACACACACATATATATAATTTTTTTCACAGAAACGGTTTAGAAGTTTTTCTATTAAAAAAAAGCGGCCATAGATTACAAAAACGGGGAGAAGGATTGCTCCCAGTGGAACTCAGAGTTCATGACTCTAAATTCATCCTTAGCTTTAAACAGAGATTGTCCAGAGAAACAGAGCTGATACAAACACAGACTTGTGCAAATAAGTAGAATCTGGTACCTATCCTACTACCCGATTAAGTAGAAACAAAGCTAATATAAGTGACGAGTATTCTGCAACAAAAAAGAAAACTATGTAAAAAGGACATATTTATCATATCGATAGCCAAAATAGGAGGTCTCGAAACCTGAAGTAGAGTTAGTGCTTCTTGGTATGAATTTGAAGCTCCGGGCGCCTGGGAAGGCTAATAACTGATTCAGCTGAGTCTTCGTTTACCTTGCCACCTCCTGCCTTCCATCTAGTGAAGAAGTGTCCGATGCCATCCCTGAGCAGGTCCACTTTCTTTTCCACAGTCTTAATGCCACTATTAACATTATCGAAGTTGATGTAAGTGTTTATGGCCGAGAGCACATCAGATTTTTCTCCACGAGTAGCTGCATTTTCTTGGCAGACACGAACCTCTGCTAGAGTGATTTGGACGAGGGAGAAGAGGCTAGTAAGAGCCTTCTTTGTCTCCACATTTTCGTACCTGAGCATACGAAGATGATTCTGAAACTCTTTGAAAACCTTAGAGTAGTGCTTCAAATTTCCGCTGCCTTCCGGGCTTAGGGGAGAGCTGGGGGTGCTGTGTTCGCGCTGAGCTACGACAGGGTACTACCTTCCTTTTACACCAAGACAGTCCAGAGTGCAAGAAAATTTACCAGAGGGGATTGACGGGATCACCTAGCAATCAGCCTGGTTCACAAGAGATTTCCTTAATTCCTAGGTCAATGGGCTATCCCGTTTCTTGATGGTCTTCCTGCACCCAAGACATTGAAGCGAGAGCAAGCACCATCCCATCGGGGAGTCACCCATGTTGCAGAGGGCTAACAATAACATCTTCTTCACAGAGCGATAACTGTAGAGAGCTAGTGATACCTTCTTCTTCACTGAGTGAGTCTTCAGCGAGCGGCAGATGTTGAGGCTTCTAAGATATGCGTTGAGCATATTACTCCCATCCTTTCGGCAGTTATACACATGGCTCATTCTGCCAGCGAAGCCCGAGGCCATTAATGAGACAAGATGGTAGTCAATTAGACCCGTATTAAATGAAGGTTCAATCAGAATCGTGACAATCCCAATTTCTATGGGATTAGGGAGAACTAGGGAATCCATACTTTGGTGTAAATATTGTTATCACTGACCATAGTGCCACAGTTGAGTCGAGCTCCATCATTGGCCATACCGTCCGCGTGCTTGTTGAGCTTTCGAAGCACATGCTTGAAGTATATAGTCTTGAATTCTTTCGTGATGCATTTAAGTAAAGAGTGTGTTTTTCTGGTCGTATCCTTCTGATTTTTTGTTATATTTCTGGCTTCATTGATGACCAGGAGTGAATCTTCAAAGACTATCAATTCGTCGATACCCAGAATTCTAGCAATTTCAAGTCCCTTTAGAAGGGCTAACCATTCAACACCATTGTTAGTTTTCCTTCCAATCCCCCAGGCATAATCAGTCTTCTTGTTTCGTGTGGAGTCATAGATCACTCCTCCCGCACCTGCCAACCCAATATATATATATATATATATATTATACAATCCTTATTTTCAACTCATTTAACCATTATTCTTTTATAAAAATAAATTTTCCATACATTTTTTTCTCCCATGTTCTTTGTCATATAAATTATTACAAACTAATTTTCATTAATTTTGTATGCCATGTTCTTTGTATTTAAAATTAATATTAAAATAATTTTCTTATTTTCTTTTAGGATACTTTTTCAATTAAATAATAAAATTTCTCCCATTTTAATTTCTAGTCTTTAAAATCTCCTCAACCCACTCTAGACTTCTAATTAACCCTAATGGTTATAATTTCCTAGATATATATAATCAAAGCATCTCTACTCTTTTAAACATATTATAGCTTCATCCCCTCCCCTTGATGATGGATGGAGGGTTCACCCGAAACATTGGTTTTTTCTAAATGCTTATACAATGAAATCCATAAGTAAATATCACAATATAATAAGATGTCTAGTGAAGTATATTATAATTGGAGCTCTACTTATTTGGAGATTTTCCCCTTGAAGAGGAAAGTGAACATTTCTATCACCAATAAAGGTTTTGATATTGTGGTATTTTTTATCTGTAATTGCCTATTACTATGGTAATTCTATATTTTTCATTCTAAATTCTTGCTATATTCTATTATTTATGTTATGAATTTCCTATTCTTCTATTAAGGTACATGACAAAACAACCATTGAGAGAGCCAAATCTATGTAACAAGGGGTGTATGTGAGGAGTGCTCCTCATTATAAGACCTCATCTTTCTCTATGGGTGAATAATCTATAGAGATTTAGGTAGCAACACTCCAACATCCATACTAAACTTTTGTGTGGTGACTTTGTATTTTTATTAAATTATTTCTCAACTGGAAAAATATATTTTACTTCAATAACCTTCTATTCCTATTTAACAGTTGCATATAGTTCTTCCAAAGGACACATCTAGACCATTGAATTCATACAAGAAATTATGATCAAGTATGGAAACTCCCACCCACATATGCATACTTTGATGGTTGATTGAGAAGGCTAAAGGTTGCTATAGGTGGTGGCACTGTTTGTTTCATTATCAAATTTAGATTGAGCATGTTGTCAAGCAATGCTGGAGAGAACTTCCAAATCACATCAAAATACATCCATTCATGTTGGTCTTTCCGTTGAACTTTGGCTTTCATTGATGTCAACTGATGTCAAAGAGGATTCAATATTCTCGTGCAAGTTTAAAGAAGTATATGAAATTCACTTTGATGGAAATCTAGCTTGAAGAAGTACATACGGAGTACATCCAGATTGCAGAAGTACATTCAACTTGAAGAGGTACATAAGGTACAGGTGCATATCTCAAGTCCATCTAGTCATACTACTTCAAAGGTATATGCCAAAGAGATGGTTGAACAAGGTTCGAGAGTGTGTAAGAGGCTTGGAAGTTAAAAGTGGTTGAACAAGTATGCAAGTCCCGTAAGTGCACAAGAATCACTAACTGAAAGAAGTATACAAGTTGTTGAAGCACGCAAGAGTACCGAAAGAAAGTGGTGGTCGGAGAAGTCAAGTGCGCAAGTACCACAAGTGATGACACATCAAGGGCACAAAACCCACAGTGCAAAGGAACAGGTATGCGCAAGACCCACAAAGAATGACACCTCAGTGGCGTAGAACATGCCAAGTGGTGGAAGCATGAAGTAAGCAGAATTGTGAAGCAAGGAAGAAGGGACGCTTCAACCAACTTGTGGATATACCATCCGCGTAGGACAAGTATAAATAAGAAGCCAAGTTGGAAAGTTGTAGCAAGCTTGAAGATGTGAAAGTGGTAGTTCTCTGATTTGGCAAGCATCTTATTTTCGGGTATTGATGGCTCGTGGAACTAGAACAACATGATCTAGCAGAGATCCAAGTGCTCATGAATAGAAGAACATAATTACTAAAGGTGTGAGGGATGATGTAGTTTATCGGTGACTATTGCGTGAAGATAGAAAGGTAGAACTACATAGGATGCACAAGTGCGTGAGTACAGAATGATAGATCACATAAATTCACAAATTATCTAACACAGATGCACGAAGAATACTTAAAGCACGGCCAGTGATGCGTGAAGTGAAGTAATTTATCTAAGACATATGCGCAAAGACAAAGTTGCAGTACAACAGGAGATGCATAGTATGATGAGGGTGATCTGAGACAACTGAGACAAGTGAGAAGAACCAAAAGGCCATATCGCAGATGATGCATAGAAGGTCATAGATTATCCAAAGACATATGCACCAAGACATAAGTGTAATATAAGAGAAGGTGCGTAGATTGATTTGATACAAATGCACGAAGTCATAACAACATCACAACATAAGATGTGTAGTATCAATTGAGTTTGCAGATACACAGAAACCAAACGACATACTGAACCAGAGCGCAGACTACAGAATGTGACGAAGTATGTATGATGTTGATGTAGTCAAGTGTGTAATGTTGATGTAGTCAAGTGAATTATGTGATATAGTTCAGTAATAGCAAGATATTGGTTTACAGAAGGTGCACACAACATTGTGAACACCAGGTTATCTGAAGAGTGTGTGGATCAGAAGAACAACAAAGTAATATATTCTACATTCATACAAGGGCGACATGATGGGGCAAGGAGCAGGGGGTTGATGCCTCCTTCCAGTTGAAGATGGTAAATCAAGGAGTTGGTGCTTCCTTCAGGTCATAGCTTATAAAATCAGGGGGTCAGTGCCTCCTTCTAGTTGGTTTTGGAGAACTTCAGAAGTTGGTGCTTCCATGAATGTAATATTTTAATATAAGAGAGCATTCCATGGTTTTCTCTTGTTTGGGTTTCCATGTAAAAATATGTGTGCTCTGTGTATTGTGCATGTGATGGTGAATGTTTCTATTTATGATGGATGCATAATTTAAGTTCAAGTTAAATTGATAAGAAGTAAAAATTGTTCATAACTGTGCTAATACTGACTCATCCCCCCTCTTAGTATTAACGAGATTCCAACAATTGGTATCATAGCGAGTGTCTTCAGTAATAGCTTAACATTTGGAAGATAGATCCTTGCGCAGATATGGACAAGCATGAAGGTCTCTCCACCAACAGAGCACCAAGATTTGATGGTTCCAACTACACCTTCTAGAGGATTAGGATGGAAGTATATCTGCAATCACTTGGAGATGATGTATGACAAACTATTAAGGATGGTAATAATGTCCCAGCAACTGCACCAGTTGATCCACTTGAGAAAATATAGTATGAGTGCATTGCAAGAGCTATAAATGCATTATTATGTGGGATAATAGACACATAATTCATAAAAGTCATTCATTGTCCTTCAAACAAAGATGTAGGGGACAAGCTCATAAATATCTATGAAGGAGACGAGAAAGTAAAGAAAGTGAACCTACAGAATTACTCTGGATTATATGAGTCCTTGAAAATGAAATATGAAGAAAATATTGCCTCATATTTATTTTGAGTGGATGATTTAGTTAATTCCATAAAGAGTCTTGGAGTTACACTAGCTTAAGAATCAGCTGTGCAGAAGATACTATGAAATCTGCCTCCAAGATTTGACTCAAAGGTATCTGTATTAGAAGACAAAGCTAATCTTGCATATTTAACAAAGGATGAGCTTCAAGGGATTCTGACTGTGTATGAGATGAGAACTGAAAGGGAAAATCCTATCAAAGAAGAAGCAGCCTTTAAAGCTACTAGGAAAGCAAATCATGAACATGACAAAGGCTCTTGTGATGAAGTAGATGAAGAAGAATCAAAATTTGTGAGAAATTTGAAGAGAGGACATGGTAAGTATAAAGGAAAACTACCTTTCAAATGTTTTAGATGTGGAAGAGCATGCTACTTTGCCTCAAAGTGTCCATATAAGGAAGATGGAGATAGTGACATCGAAGAAGAAACAAGTTACAATGAACGAAAGTTGGTGCACACACAGGACAGATCTGAGAACAGGAAGAAAGTTCCAAAACAAAGGAAGAGTCTGTACACTGAGGAAGAAAACAATTTATCCAAAGAAAGTGATTGCGACGAGAATCCAAAAGAAGTTATTTTCATGGCCTTTTTGGAAGATGAAAATAGTGAAGAAAATAAAAAGAGGTGTTCCTCTATCAAAAAAACCACACTAGTTGCACAAATTCAACCAGGAACACTAGATAAGTATTTCTTTAGTGGATCCTTCAATACACCTTCAAATCCTGTTGCAGAAATTAAATCAAACAGTTAATCTGAAGAAGAAGAAGCTGCAAAGGTTGATTGGGAAGGTGAACTAGTTAGCACCTTGGATGAATTAAAGAAGTCAAGAAGGAAGACTAAAATCTTGCAAGACCAACTGTCAAAGTATGAAGAACAAGTCAAGCAATCCAAGGTGATTCAAGAATATATTGAAAAACGAGTTTGTGAAAAAGCAATGAATTTTGAGAAACAACTACATTGTGCAGTAGACAAAATCAGAGTGCTTGAAGAAGATAAATCAGTATTGAAGACATATTTGGCAGAGTCAACACATAAAAATAAATTGTTGACAAGTCAACTTGAATAGAAGGATAGAGAGATCTCCTGCATAGAAGGAAATTTGATTGAGATAAAAGGGAAGAAACATGTTCAAGATCACATCATGACTGATACTCCGAACTGTGCACATTCAGGAAGTGACAAGGCTTGTCTTGAAGATGAAATGAAGAATAAATTCAAAGGAAACACATAAATCCTGAATGATCAGAGATCACCAGTAGACAAGTAAGGACTTGGCTATAACAAGAAAAATGTGAAGGTCTACGAGAGTAAGCACCGTCCAAATCATTTTAATTTATTTAGGTATGATAATTCCTTCAATGATTACAATTCTTTTCATTACACTACAAGAAGAAGGATTAATACAATGAGGTGCACAAGGTGCAATTAAATTGTTCATATTGCGAAGTATTGCCAAACTGTGAGATGTTATGCCTATGATGGCTTTGGACACAAGGCTATGTATTGTCGAAGAGTAGTGAATTGTCCATATAGAAATGGTCTCAATAACAACAATTGCAATACTAGGACCAAAAGGGAAGACAATCAGGTGCAACATCGAAAAGGAAGTGCGCACATGAATATATGGGTAAGAAAAATTCCTCAAGCATGCGTAGAAGAAGCAAACAACCCAAGTATGTCTCAAGTAGCAAGTAATTGCTGTCCATCTTGCTAATCTCTAAGAGATTAAGTAATATCTTTGAATTCAACAAGATATTCATTAGGAATTTAAGGAGTGTGTTAGTGAAGTGTTACAATTAGAAATATTTGAAGTTGGCTGTCACATTAATGTTTTGTTGCAAAAGTTATTATTTGTTGAGATGTGTTGAATTATCGTATAAAAGATCTCATACATAGAAAGAAGAATGGAAATCGGTATTGTTGATGAACAAACATAAGGAGAGTCCAAATATGTGCAGATACATAAACGAAGCTTGCATTATATTCAAAATTGTGCCATTACAAAATTGCATGAGTTCTCTATGGAAAAGAACAAGAGTTGAAGTACAAAAGAGGAAGAATGCCAAGGCCTAAAGAAAATTGAAGTATAAAAACGACGACATAAATCGTATCAAGCAAAATTGAGAACTACAAAGATAATTCAGAGTCACAACTCAAGGTCTAATTCCGCGTCATGGTTGGTTGTTTGTTGTGCAAGATGAAGCTCAATATCCAATGGAATTGGATCGATGAATTTAGAGGATGCTTGTAGTAGACAAAGATGCATAGTTGAGGACAACGCATTGAAAATGTATTGTTATGTCCGAATTAGGTTCAGGAGGTCCAAAATCTGTTGATGTTGCCGCTCCAAGGAGTTGAATCTCTTGTTCAGATTGGATAACTTGTCGGTAGTGTTGTGATTAATTTGTGATTGCAGTTACCAGTGGCTGAGATCAAACTCTTTCAATTGGGTGTTCCAAATGCCCATGTCCACTCTCAGTCGAGAAAATTCCGCCTGCTATGACTGAACCGTCAAGCGAAGACTGTGAAATAAGTCATTGAATCTTTGGAAGAAGGAAGACATGATGGAAGAGGATGAGAAACTCAGAATAGAGGAGACATAGAACAAACTAGATAGTGAATGAACAAGGATGATGAACCAACATATTCTTAGCTCATTTATAGAATCAAAAGGTGGTTCTATGCGTGCAAAAAAAATAATTTGAAGAGACATGGAGTTAATGACATTCATGTCTGCGTGATTCAAAGCTGGTTATGGAGACGTCAAAATTTATTGCATGAGTTAATGAATTCGGGAAAGAGGACGAAAAGTTGAAATCCAATTCATTGTTCCATGCGACCAGAATGATGTTTCCCAAAAGGCTCGAGTACCACGTCGAAGTTTCCATGTGAGTTATTTGTCACATTTCCTTATTTCCATGTTGGCTGACATATGGAAATATGTGCAAAGAATATTTGGTTTTCATGGCAATATTTGCGAAGTCAGACAATGTAATGAAGATTGGTCACAACGCTGTAAATGCGACAAAAAGGAACAATTGGATGCTGGAAGAAATCGACATGGAAGACAATGCAAAATGAAAGCTGATGGAACTCTGCAGTGCATAGTGGAGCAACAGGAAGGTGGAATATTGCATAAGAAATAAGGAAGTGCGATTGATTAGTGAATATGACATGTACATAAGATCAAGTCAAAAGGAGGTTAGCAATTGTACAGGGGGAGGATATCCGAGATAGATACAAAAACATCATTGAATGTACAGATTGAAATTTGACTGAGCTCTGCGCTGAAACCCCAGTAAAAGGAAAAGAGAAGAAAGCATATAGACAGGTGGAGAAATGGAAACAAGCAAATGCATGAAGGCCAACGCAGAACCAAAGAAAGGAGAATCTAAAATAGCGCATTTAAGGCACCTCTTTTCCATTGATGTCAAAGGGGGAGAAAGATCATGAAGCATGTGATCAACACAGAAATATTATGGAGAGGCACAAAAAGACCAAGACGCATGCCATCCACACATAAATTAAAGATAACAGAAGAGCACTGACAACAGGATGCACAGATGAACAAAGGCTCAAACTGGAAATAACACAGGGGGAGTACACATAGGGGGAGTACTGCGAAAAAAATAGATGAAGCACACAAATTCATGAGATGATTGACATGCATAGTTTCATGAGGTGTTGAAATCATTTCTAAAGGGGGAGATTGTTGAACTTTGGTTGTCATTGATGTCAACTAATATCAAAGAGGATTCAGTATTCCTGTGCCATTTTAAATAAGTATATGAAAGTCACTTTGATGGAATCCATCTTGAAGAAGTACATAAAGAGTACATCCAGATTGCAGAAGTACATTCATCTTGAAGAGGTACATAAGGTACAGGTGCAGGTATCAAGTCCACCTAATCATACTACTTCAAAGGTGTATGCCAAAGAGATGGTTGGACAAGGTTCGAGAGTGAACAAAAGGCTTGGAAGTTAGAAGTGGTTGAACAAGTATGCAAGTCCCATAAGTGTGCAAGACTCACCAATTAGAATAAGTATGCAATTTGTTGAACTCTGCAAGAGTATTGAAAGAAAGTGATGGTCGAAGAATTCAAGTGCGCAAGTCACACACGAGATGGCACATTAAGGGTGCAAGACACACAGTGAAAAGGACTAGGTATGTGAAAGATCCACAAGGAATGACACCTTAGTGGCGTAGAACATGACAAGTGGTAGAAGCGTGAAGTAAGAGGAACCGTAAAGCAAGGAAGAAGGCACACTTCGACCGAACTTGTGGACATACCATCCGTGCAGGACAAGTATAAATAAGAAGCCAAGTTGGAGAGTTGTAGCAAGCTTGAAGATGCAAAAGTGGTATTTATCTGAGTTGGAAAGCTTCTTATTTTGGGGTATTGATGGCTCATGAAACTAGATCAGAATGATCTAGCAGAGAGCCAAGTCTGCAGGAACAAAAGAACATAATTACTAAAGGTGTGTAGGATGATGTAATTTATATGTGACTATTGTGCGAAGATAGAAATGCATAACTACAGAGGATTCATAAGTACGTGAGTAAATAATGATAGTATCACAGAAAGTATGCATAAAGTCATAGATGATCTAAGACAGATGTACGAAGACATACTTGAAGCATGGCTAGTGATGCACGAAGTGAAGCAATTTAAATAAGACATATGCACAAAGACAGAGTTGCAACACAACAGGATATGCGCAGTATGATGAGGGTGAATTGAGAAAAGTGCGAAGAACAAAGGAATATTATCACCATCATTTTTTATATTTGCATGCATGCATGCATCCAGTCATCAGTATGGTGGTCTCCCCAGCATCTAAAGCCTATTTTCAGCCCCCTAGAGCCTGTCTTCAGCCCTTAGTAGCCCTCCGACCTACCTGATGCACCTTGTTTTCATCACCTGGATGACATATGCACCTTATCTCACCTATCAGGAGTTTAACAGTCAGTTAGGGCATTGATTAACCAATTCTTGCATTTATTGCTCAGTTTAACTGCCTATAGCTCCCAGTTGTCTATTTTGGAGTGCCACTTGACCTTCTGACAGCCTCATGCACCCTCCTTGGAGTCTCCATCCCCTGATTTGTGCTCACATGGCTCATTTAGACTCATTTGACTGACTTTTGACTATTTGTGACTACTGCCACTGATTGGATGATATCTCCAATGTTATCCAAGATTCACACTGAGGATGATTCGAATGACCTTACGAGGCATTCAAACTCTCTTGATGGTATTAAATTATTATTCACTATTCAGAGTGCCAACTTACATCTGATGTATGATACAATAGTTTTTGTCATTTCTTGTGTATGAGTGATTATTGAATCAACATTTCTTCTTCTTCTTCTGCACTTCTTGAGTGAGTTTTAGTGAGGTCTGCTACAACTGAGTGATCCTACTTCTAAAATATCACATGGTATCAGAGTTAGAAGCATCTATTTGAATTGCAGCAGTAGCAGTTGCAGTAGTTGCAGCAGCTGCAACAATTCTTTGAGCAACTGTCTTTCATTGAGCACTAGAAGCCTCTGGGTTTCCACAACAAATCATGGTGCTATTTCCTTGCATTCATTGGAGCAATCCAGTGAGGTCTAGCCAGGTGTGAAGGACCCAGTCACATGTGCTCAGTGTCCTAAGGAAATGTTCAATTCGAATTGCAGCAGATCTCCATTTCACAATTCTCATTTGTTTTGCAGGACTATCCCCTCTTCAACTTCGAATTCTTCAGTATCATGGATCTCAAGTTGAATTCATTCAACTGCTTCGAATGGAAGGAAAATATAGACATATTCTTGAAGTCGAAGAGCCTTTCTAGAGTGGTGAATGGCTCTATAGTTGATCCCACTGGTGTAGTAGAGAAATCCAAGTACTTAGACAAGCTTGATGAAGCAGTAGGACTGCTGCTACTTAGCATTTCTAAAGACCTACACTTTCATGTTATTGATCTGAAGACTCCAAAGGAGGTTTTGTACAATCTTGAATCTCTTCTTGGCCAGAAAGATGACTTGAAGGGTCATAATTTAGAAAATGAGCTCATTTCCATGAGCCTAAGCAGTTTCAAAACTATCACTGAGTTTCTCAACAAATTCAAGAACTTGATTTCATAATTGAAGAGGTATGGGATTGAGAAGGAAGAAAAACAACTCATCCTTTTAGTTCTGTTGAATCTAGGCCTTGATTATTCAGTGTTTGTTTCGACCTTCCAGTCAGCAAAGTTGTCCATTCCAAAATGGAAGTTCCCTTCGCTTGAAGACTTCATCCAATATCTCACACTTGAGGAGGAGAAGCTAGTGCATATGGGAGTGATAAAAACCAAATTGGATTAAGCTCTTGCAGCCACTGAGATGAGAAGAGAGAATGGTAAAGGAAAACAATTTTTTTTTGATAGGAAGTCGAATGACCAAAATCAGAAGGAGGCTCCAAACCAATCAGATGGAGTTTCAAATCCTAAGAAGGACAAGCCATATCAAAAGGGAAAATCCAAGTGCACATACTATAACCAAGGATATCACCCTGAGAGATCATGTATGAAGAATACCAAATATCTCATGGCTTCACTTCTTGAAAAACATAATCTTCTAGTACCAACATGTGCTAGAAAGAAAGAGAGTGAACCATATGGATCTGAGAACAAAGAGAGATGCCATGCCCTCATGGCAGGTGCATCAACTCAATCCTCCTTCATCATATATTCTGGAGCATCAAGACACATGTATTCCTCCAAGGATCTCTTCACTAGTTTCGAAGCTACTGTTGGACCATCCATTATGTTGGGGAATGATTCTGAGGTCTCCTCTGAGGGGATTGGAAGAATCAAACTTGATCATGGGTACTTCTCAGATGTGCTCTATGTCCCCACTCTCACTGCTATTCGACTTTCAGTATATTAGATGACCGATATTGGAGAGCCCAAGAAGGTGATCTTCTCTCCTAATGAGGTCGAAATTCAAGACATGGTATCAGGATCTACCATTGCAAAAGGAGTTTGAAATCATAAGTCGAAACTCTATGAGTTCTCACACTTCTTACCTCTCTCAAAGCATTTTTCTCTTCACACTCATGCAAATGAAGAGAGTAGATTGTGGCATGAAATATTTGGGCATCTCAACTATCAATACTTGCAATACATGCATACAAACGAGATGGTTGAAGGGCTTCCCAAGATCAAGTTTTCCAAGGGAAACTGTCATGGTTGTTTGATGGGAAAGCATCCTGAAAAGAAATTTGAGAAAGGGAAGGCAAGGAGAGCCTCTCAACCTCTAGATCTGATTCATAGTGATGTTGCAGGGCCATTTCCAGATCTATCTTTCAACAAGGCAAGGTATATTCTCACTTTTATTGATGATTATTCAAGATTTACATGGGTTTACTTTCTCAGATTAAAGTCAGAAGTATTTGGTTCTTTAAGTTTTTCAAGTCTTTTGTAGAAAAGTTTTTAGATAGAAAAATCAAGGCCATTCACATTGATAATGGAGGAGAGTACATCAAGGGTGATTTTCAAACCTTTTGTGCTGAAGAAGGCATTGACATGCAACATATTGTTCCCTATACACCACAACAGAATGGTGTTGCTGAAAGGAAGAACAGAACATTGAAAGAGATGGCCACCTGCATGCTAGAGTCGAAAGTTTTGTACCCTAGTCTTTGTGAAGAATCCATCAATTGTGCCTCCTATATTTAGAACAAAGTTCCTCACAAAGGACTCAAATATATGACTCCTTTCAAAGCATAGATGGGATACAAACCTGATGTGTCTCATCTTAGAGTGTTTGGATCTAGAGCATGGGCAAGGATTCCAACTGAGAAAAGGAGAGCCCTAGATCCACAAAGCAGAGAGTGTATTATGGTGGGTTATGCATTGAATGAAAATGCCTACAAGCTTCTTGATCCTTCTACTATGACAACATTCCTTGATAGGAGTGTATAGTTTGAGGAATGGCCTCTTCATGATGATCATCCTGTTGAGCAAGATAGCTTGCCTACCACACATCCATTGCTTGATGAGATCCAAGAGAGCGAACCTTCATCACATGTCAGTTCAGATTCAGAGTATGAGAATGAAGATGACAAAGAGAGAATGCTAGATCTAGATCAACAATAACCTGAAGATCTAGCAAATGATAATGAAGATGAGCGAATGGGAGATCCAGTTCCATAAGAACTTGTCGATCTTTCACCTGATGATCCTCCTCTTCCAAGATGGGAAGCCACTGCTCTTAGATCTGCTAGAGATCTTGTTGATGATCCACTTGATCAAAGGAGAACCATATCAGATTTTCAGAATGGAAGGTTTCATCCTTCTCACATTACTGATCCATTTCTTACCGATCGATCATTCTTCAGTAAAAAGGGTCACTTGCCTCCTTCTGGGGTGATTGATTCTATGCTACATTAGAATCCTCCAGTCTATTTTTAGGTAGGGCTTTCTTCCCATTGGGTTTTCCCTCTTTCCTCACTTATTTTATTTAGATTGTTGTACGGGGTGACCTTTGGTCTTAGTCACCAGGGCCCTACTATTTAGTTTTCAGTTATTACCTCATAGTATAGCTTGCAGAGAGGGTGTTGGAATATTATCACCATAATTTTTATATTTGGATGCATGCATGCATCCAGGCATCAGTATGGGGGTCTCCCCAATACCTGGAGCCTATTTTCAGCCCCCTAGAGCCCGTCTTCAACCCTCCTACCTACCTGATGTGCCTTGTTTTCCTCACCTAGATGACATATGCACTATCTCACCTACCAAGAGTTTAACAGTCAGTTAGAGAATTGATTGACTAGTTCTTGCATTTATTGTTCAGTTTAACTGCCTGTAGCTCCCAGTTGTTTATTTTGGAGTGCCCACTTGACCTTCTAACAACCTCATGCACCCTCCTTGGAGTCCTTATCCCCTGATTTGTGCTCACATGGCTCATTTAGACTCAGTTAGACTCAATTAGACACATTTGATAGACTTTTGACTATTTGTGACTATTGCCACTGATTGGATGATGTCTCCAAAGCTACACACTGAGGATGATTCGAATGACCTCAGGAGGCATTTGAACTCTCTTAATAGTATTCAGTTATTATTCACTATTTAGAGTGCCAACTTACATCTGATGTATGATACAACAGTTTTTGTCATTTCTTGTGTATGAGTGATTATTGAATCAACATTTCTTCTTCTTTCTGCACTTCTTGAGTGAGTTTTAGTGAGGTCTACTACAGCTGAGTGATCCTACTTCAAAAATATCACAAAGGACATATCGTAGATGATGCACAAAAGGTCACAGATTATACAAAGAAAGATGCACCAAGACAAAAGTGTAATATAACAAATGTTGTGTAGATTGATCTGATACAGATGCGCAAAGTCAGAGTAACAACACATCAGAAGATGCGCAGTATCATTTGAGTTTGCATATGTGCAAAAACATAATGACATATTGAACTAGAGTGCAAACTGCAGAATGTGATGAAGTATGTATGAAGTTGATGCAATCAAGTGTGTAATGTTGATGTAGTCAAGTGAAGTATGTGATATAGTTCAATAATAACAAGATATCAATTCACAAAATGTGCGCAGAATGTTGTGAACAACATATTATCTAAAGAGTGCACCAATCAGAAGAACACTAAAGTAATATCTTCTACATTCATACAAGGGCGGCAAGACGGGGCAAGGAGTAGGGGGTCGGTGCCTCCTTCGAGTTGAATCTGGTAAACTAGGGAGTCGGTGCTTCCTTCAGGTCATATCCTGTAAAAACAGGGGGTACTTTCCTCCTTCTAGTTGGTTCTGGAGAACTTCAAAAGTTGGTGCTTCCATGAATGCAATCTTTTAATATAAGAGAGCATTTTGTGGTTTTCTCTCGTTTGAGTTTCCACATAAAAATCTATGTGTTCTGTGTATTGCGTATGTGATGATGAATGTTTTTGTTTATGATGGATGCATAATTTAAGTTCAATTTAAATTGATCAGAAGTAAAAATTGTTCATAACTGAGCTAATACTAATTCACCCCCCATCTTAGTATTCATAAGATTGCAACACTTTCCACCTAGTTATCCTTTTACCATAATCTCAAGATTGCACATTTCCCGAACAATACAAATCATTTTTTTTTTGGGACCAAGGTTGCCACCTCTTGATTGTTATTTGACCACTTATAGATTCACCCTCCTCATTTTTGGTTATGGATGACCCTTTTAGCTAGATTTCTACTAGCGTACAAATACTCAAAAAGAAAGGGATGAAGCCTCCACTCTTATATGCCAAATAATGGTATAATTCCTATTCTCTTATATCTACCAACTTATTTTCAAACATTATATAATCATTTAGCTTCCAAAAACTCAGAGTATGGGGAACTTAATTATTTGCAAGAAAATTTGAGTAAGATCATGCACAATGGTTCAAACTCATGCCAAGGATGGCATGCACCATTAGAATCCTTCTCCATCCACTATTGAATAACATTGATATAATCTTCATAAGGATACCGAAGCCAATCAAAATCTAGAGAATCACTTCTATGACTCTCAAGAAGAAAAATTTCAGGTGGCTCGAATAAAAATATGTCATCCAACAAGCATGCAAATGAAGTATTACACAAAATTTTAGATTTAGAAGATAATTTTACCGCGCAATTTAAGACTTGATTGCTTATTTTAGTTGGCCAGAATTTTCTGCAATACATATTAAAATGAAAACCCAGTTGTCCCATACTATTTCTAGCCATAAAAATATAAATTCTAGCTAAAAATTGCCATGAACACACAAAAATATGAAGATATCGATGACTGGAAAATATCATCAAAAACATGCTCCATAATCTATTTTTTTTTTGAATTCTTTAAAGGAAAACATGGATGAAGATTAGGCATAGAAAATTTTGAACGTCAACCTGTTAAACATTGTTGTTCCAAAATAATAAAGTCTACATTTTCTTCCAATATGCTAGGCTATTCAAGAGACATGAAAATTACAATTTTAACCTTAGTGACAGCCCTGGGAAACTGCAAGCTGGATTGATTTTGCATTGACGTGAATGTCATATTAATACATGGAGAGGTGACCTTTGTTCTTCAACTTCCAAAGGTACACAAATCTTCATTTATGGTTCAAATACATATAACAATATTTACAAGTGGATAATAATCTTGTAGCGTTAGGTATCCAACATTCCCTCCCTTTATCCGAAGGGTTGTTTGTGAGTCAACATATTTTTGAACTTTTCAAGCTTTTCTCATCCAAGTTCTTTGGTGAAGATGTCTACAATTTGATCACTTGTGGAACAATGTATCAAATGAATAGTCTTGAACTCTACATGATATTGAATCAGATGGTAGTTTGTGTTGATATGCTTAGTTCGATCATGGAATATGAGATTCTTATCAAACTTGATTGTAGAAGTATTTTCAACTAGAAGAAAAGTAAAATTCACCCATTTCTCTTGCAAATCTTGCAGTATCTTCCCGAGGCGAACAATATTCTTTGTTTCTTATACAATAGCCACATATTCTTCCTCTATTGTAGAATATGCTGGAGTAGACTATTTGCGTGATCTCCAGGAGACAATTACTAATTCAACTGCCTCATTAGGTATCTAAGTAGACAGTCCATTCCCTTTATCACTATCAAAGTTTGAATATGAATATCCAATCGGTTTGAAGTCGTCCACCTTAGAATATTAGAATTGAATGTATTGACTCCTCTTCAAGTATTATAGAACTCTTTTTGTAGCAGACAAATGTCCTTCACAGGGTTTTTGCATGAACCTGAAAATGATCCCAAATGCAAATGAAATATCTAGTCTAGTGGTGGAAAGGTAGATAAGACTCCCCAAAAGCTATTCTACTTGGTTGCATCCTCAAATTCATTTCCTGATTTTGCACTTCAAATTCTATTCCATTAGAGTAGACAGAGGGTTACACTTTGTGATGCCAAATTTGTTCATCAACTCTCCAATGTACTTCTTCTGGGAGATGAATATGTACTTTGGATTCATAGTCACTTCAATACCGAAGTAGTAGTGAAGATGTTCCAAATATGTCATCTCAAATCCTTCCTTTTTTCTTTATTTATGGATGCAATGTGGATTTAATTGTTCCTTATCATCGATAGTGTGAAATTTATTTCACACCAAGATTTGATCAAGAAATTACAACTCTCACAAGTAATTCTCACACAACTAGTCAAGAACACTGAAAAACAATCATATATGATGCAAACAAAATTACTCTCATGAATAATAATACATTAGCCAACCTTGGGAAAGTAATAGGCTGTCAATATATAGAAATACATTAGAGATTTGATGTCACATCCCCTTCCATCCATCCGATGCAAGGAAGGAAACATGACCAATCATACCGGGCTCAATTGGTAAACTCATCCCCATACATTACTAAGAAATGCATGGATAATTAAAACTTCTGTGTTCAGGCTCATACTCAATATAAACACAGCGGAAATAAACATATTTGCAAACACACAAATAGTAATGCATCCTCATATCTAACATAGGCACATGATGATTCAACACCCAGGGATTTCAATTTCATTCCCAGGCTATGCACAAATGTTAGGAACCCATGTCTTTACTTTGTTAGTATATTGTTGTTGGACGCATATGCTTTGTAAGTCGTCCCGTAGTATTTGTTGATCCATAGTTTATATTAGCCCATAATATTGACCCATAGTATTGGACGCGTATGCTTTGTAAGTCGTCCCATAGTATTATATGTCCCTTGGTTTTGACTTATAGTATTGGTGCCTAGACTTAGCCCATGGTTTGTATTGACACATAGTATTGACCCATGGTATTGGTGCCTAGACTTAGTATATAAGTGTGTGTTGAGGCCTATGAAGGCATCGTGAAGTTAATTGTATTGAGCTTGCTCAAAGGAGGTTGCCCCCTCGAAGTGGCCCGTGATCAATATAAAAGTGATTCTGAGTTCTATTATTTCTGATATCTCGTTTATTTGCATTAATTAATTATTGCAGGTTCGTGGACGACCTTCACTAACATCTCGAGGTTTTGGTGTAACGGTTCGTATCATCTGGTATCAGAGCACTTTCTTAGGCTCGTTGGGTGGAATTTCTACCAAATTTTTTTTCGCATCTGTTGCAGCTTCGGATTTGGGAATAATCCCTATCCGCTTAACTGTGGGAAGTACTTGGGCATAAGCCCTAAAACTCATTGTGAGGAGTACCACAGGAACCCCAAAGTAGCTGGCCCATTGAGAGGACCTGCCAGCGAAAAGGGCAACGACCCCTACCTGATTGACTAGTTCCCACCCGTGAGGTAAACCAAGAGCTGTTGTTTGTGGCAAAGCGGTTATCAGTTTTACCTGAGCCGTGGAGTGAGGGGTACTGCCCCAATACGCAAGCCGTCAGACAACATTGGTGGCCGAGTGAATCCCCTGAACCGATAGGAAGCCGCACATACCTGGGGTCCATATCTCTTTTCAGCTGAACTGTTGCCGATCACTTCCGCTCCAGATCCAGCCATTTCAGATCTATTCTGAAAGTCGTTCCAGATCCAATTGCCGTTTCGGATCCAACCATTTTCGATCCCTTTTGCGCCGTTGCAGATTTATCTGTTCCAGATCCCTTCCGAGTCGTAGCCGCTCCAGTCTGGAAAAAAAAAGTATAAAATTCAGTTTTTTCTCCATATCTCTCTTGTTTTCACTCTGTTTGCCTTGAAATTTTCGGGGAACCCCTGTCATCCCATTCTGCATATTTAATTCCTGAGGACCCTATCCCCAATTCCCCTTCCCAAAGCTCGAAATCCCACATTTGTCTATTTTTAGGGTTTGCCATAACTTCTTCAGATTTCACCCAATCAACTTCAAATTTTACCACAGAGTTCCTTTCTGAATTCTGCTTCTTTGTCCCCCTCTGCCAAATTTTCCCATTCTTCCACCCCGCTTCTGAAATCCCCATTTTTGCTTCCCTGTCTATTCGACAGTGTTCAAAACCTCGTCAAACCCCAATTACCCTTAATATTTTTTCCCAAGTTCAGATTTTCCTTTACTGAAGCAGTTTCTGTTTTTGTTTTCCTACCCAGTCAACCAAAAAAAAAAAAAAAACTCCTGGTTATGGTTGTCACCCGTGCAGGAGCAAAAACCATGGAGGACGCACTTGCAGCCATCCAAACCAAACTCCAAGATCTGGATGAGAAATTTCTCAAGCTCCATCTTCAGCATTCAGCCATGAACAATACCCGACAACCATAATCTTTTGCAACCACCGAGTTCTCTTCTTCCAGCAATTTTCGTGGGCCAAAGCTTGATTTTCCTTGCTTCAATGGTACTGATCCGACTAGATGGATATATTGAGCAGAACAATATTTCAGTCTGCATAATACTTTTGATGTTCAGAAAGTTCCACTTGCATCCTTTCATTTGGAACAGGAAGCCCTTCAATGGTACCGTTGGTACATCAAAGCTCATCCCGAGCCAAACTGGACAGATTTTTGCCAACTCCTTTTGTCACGATTTGGTCCTAGTTCTTTTGACAACTTCATAGGAGCACTCACTAAACTTCACCAAACTGGCACAGTGAGAGAGTATCAGACGGAATTTGAGAAACTAGCCAATCACACAGAAGGATTGTCCGATGAATTCTACAGGAGTTGTTTTATCAGTGGTCTCAAGGATGAAATCCGCTCAGAGGTCAAACTGTTTTGTCCCAACACAATGATGAAAGTCCTAGGGTTGGCTAAGCTGGCTGAGGATAAGATCGCAGCTCAACAACACTCCAAACCCACCTTTGTTCCCTTCAGAAATTTGGGTTCCCAACGACCTCCCATCACGCCTGCCCCGCAACCAACTCCTATCAAGCGTTTGTCTGAAACAGAGATGCAGGCACATCGAGAAAAAGGGATTTGTTATTATTGTGATGAGAAATTCACTCGGGGACATAGATGTGTTCAACAAAATCTCTATCTCTTGGATGTGGATTCTCCACCTACCTCAGAACTTGATGAAGAAGCTCCAGATATAGTAGATGATCAACACCCGCCTATTGACACCCCATCTCAGGATGACCCACCCGAGCTCTCTCTCCATGCTGTAACCGGCGTCACCACCCCACAAACAATGCGAGTCAGGGGATACTTCAAGAAGCTCCCTCTTACCATACTCATTGATTCTGGTAGCACTCATAACTTCATTGATCCTCAGATTTCCAAACAGGCTGATTGTTTTGTCCATCCTTGGTCCAACTTTGAAGTCATGGTTGCCAATGGGGGCACCTTACCTTGCAAGGGGAAGTATCACAATGTGCGTATCTCTATGGAAGATTATAACCTTCTCTCTCACATGTTTTCCTTGTCCTTAGGTAGATGTGATGTGGTTTTGGGCGTTCAATGGTTACGCACACTTGGCCCCATCTTATGGGATTTTGCTGAACTTTGGATTCAGTTTTCAGTCAATGGGGCACAACAAAAATTTATGGGCTTACAACCAGGCTCTCTCTGCATCATCAGTTCACATCGCCTGGAAAAAATACTTAAGAAGAATTCACATGGTGTCATCGCTCAGCTCCATTCCATTCAGATGCACCCATCAACAGTCTCCACTACTTCCTTGGATAGATATGCAGGTGTCTTTGCTGAACCAATGAGCTTGTTGCCTTCAAGAGACCTTTCCGGTAAGAATTTAGCCGCATCTACCTCTCAGCAGGAAATGATGACTATTTTGCATATAGTCCAGAAGTGGCAGCCATCCCTATTGGGGAATTATTTCTGCATCAAGACTGATCTCCAGAGTCTGAAAACTTTCCTGGAACAACGGGTCTCCTCCCCAACACACCTGAAATGGGTTATCCAACTCATGGGTTATGACTATGCGGCCACTTACCAGAAGGGTAAGGACAATATGGTGGAAGATGCTCCTCCTCGCACATTTGATGACCCAGTTTCTCTTACAACTATTTCTCTGCTTGTTCCAAATTGGTTGCAATCTGTTCAACGGGGCTATCTCTTCTATGAACTCCATGCTTCTTCATCAATAGGGCACTCTGGGTTCCTCAAAACGTATGACCAGGAACAATGTAACTTCTTTTGGCAGGGACTCAAAAAGACAATTCAACGGATGTTGGTTGACTGTGATACTTTCCAAGTCAACAAGGGTGAAACGACCCCCCTTTTGGGACTGCTCGAACCCTTACCCATCCCTCCACAGATTTGGACAACTATTTCTATGGATTTCCTAGAAGTGCTCCAGTGGTATAGTACCACATATCAAAGGACACCGTATGAAGCATTCTTTGTACATGCACCACCAATTCTTCTTCCATACACCTTCAATAGCTCCCCAGTTCAGGAAATTGACTCAATTCTTCGAAACCGTGATCAGCTTCTTCTCACAAAAATTCTGTAGGACAATTTTCACATGGCAAGAATTCGACTGAAACAACAAGCCGATTAGCACCGTTCTGAGCGCACTTTTCACATCGCTGATATAGTTCTTTTTCGTCTATAGCCTTCCATGCAATCCTCCCTGAAACTCCAAAGGCGCCAGTGGCTCGGAATGCAACCCGAGGATGCTACAGGGGACCCACTCCTTCAGATTCTGCATCAATTTCCACATCTAAAGCTTTGAGGACAAAGTTTTTTCTAAGGGAGAGGGGATGTTAGGAACCCATGTCTTTACTTTGTTAGTATATTGTTGTTGGACGCATATGCTTTGTAAGTCGTCCCGTAGTATTTGTTGATCCATAGTTTATATTAGCCCATAATATTGACCCATAGTATTGGACGCATATGCTTTGTAAGTCATCCCATAGTATTGTATGTCCCATGGTTTTGTCTCATAGTATTGGCGCCTAGACTTAGCCCATGGTTTGTATTGACACATAGTATTGACCCATGGTATTGGTGCCTAGACTTAGTATATAAGTGTGTGTTGAGGCCTATGAAGGCATCGTGAAGTTAATTGTATTGAGCTTGCTCAAAGGAGGTTGCCCCCTCGAAGTGGCCCGTGATCAATATAAAAGTGACTCTGAGTTCTATTATTTCTGATATCTCGTGTATTTGCATTAATTAATTATTGCATGTTCATCACAACAAACTTCATATCAATTCCATTAACATGAACAATTATCATTTTGAATTAACACATTGCAAGAAACATAATGCATATAATTTAAATCACAGAGAACACTTATCTGGAAGATGAAGCTGTCTAAACGACTGGCTATGTGAGAGCAACGTTCCACCCAACCATAGATCTCTGTCCATCCTGTATTCTTTCAGCTCAGAGATCACCCCTGAGCTAGGTTGTGTATCCACTAAGGAGGAACTAGATGGGCTCACTCACAACCATGTTTTCACTCAACAGCTATGCTAAGCCAACTCACAGTTGGGTTTATCAAGCATACAAAAGAAAAATGAGGAGGATGCTAAGCCAGTGAGCTCAACCACAGAGATACAGACATCTCAAGCTAAATTCAAGCACTCCAATCCTCTGTTCGAACATCCACACTTGGAATTCTCACCATTCTGTCAACGAATAACTCAATCCCATCACTGGTTTTCTGGGCTATCAAAATTGGGTTTTCCAATGGATTTCGGGGTAGCTAATGCTCCCAAATTTTCCCCAAGGTTCATACCTATGGATCCCCCATTGGATTTTATTGTTAAATACCAAATCTGAGCGTTTCTGGCTCTTCAAAACGTGGGTTCTTTCACAGTTGCGATTTCTGGATTTTCTCACTGTTGGAAATTCGGTTTTGGGTGAAAAATGATGTTGGTCCCCTCCACAATGGAATGGGGATGAGGAAGAAGCAACTCCCATGAGGTAGAGTGACTTGTGGCACAAGAAAACAGAGCCCATACTCTGCCATACGAATTTCTGGGCTGCCCATGCTCCATTGAAGCCATGGACTGAATTCCTCAACCACTTCCTTACAACATAATTAAATGCCAGCAAGGAAAGTCAAATGGGTTCTCAAGGTGACATATGGAAACCTATGGTTCAATCCCACAGCCCCCTCACCACTCCTTAGTGGATACACATGGCTCCTTCTCATTCGTTGCCTCCATAGCCAGTTTTGGTATTTTATTGCATGATGTTTATTTACATCATTTTTACAATGTTCCATGGCTAAATAGCACATGGGTAACATAATTTCTAATACTTGCCTTTTAAATAAAATTCGAGCTTCCACTAGCTGGGCTTTGGCCTTGAGCTCCACGCTAGGAGAACATACATCACATGTATACACTATTTACATTAAAAGCTAATATATCCTAAGGGTCAAAATGAGGTATTACAATCCCCTCCCCGTTAGAATAACACCGTCCTCGGTGTTCCAAGACTTAGGAAAACATATACAGTTTACACATGTACAAAATTTCAAAAACTTTGTCGGTCTGCCCTGCATTTTATCCGTTACTTTGAACTTTCAAGACCAAGTCCTTTGACTTCCATGAGCTTCTCCTGTTGGTTCTAATCTTTCAGCTCATCCACAAGTATGAGAATTTTATGGCTGCTACCCTCTTGATGTTCCCTTGTTGGGTAGTTGCGGAGGCAATGATATCCTCCACATTTCCAACATTTCACTGGCTGCTTCATCTTTACCTGCTCAATTTCCTTTGAGTCTTCATGCCTAGAACGTTTCTTAATGGACCGATTGGACAAATGCCTCATCATTGATCCAATTTCCTTTCCCTTACTGATTTCTCTCATAATGCTTTCTACCTCTCTTTGCAGACAAATAGAGTTCTGCAAAACCTTGTGGTTCATCTCATTCTGCTACTTTTGTAGCTTGAGTAGTTCTCCAATATTTTCTTGGGTCTTGTAAATTGTTTGAAGAAGACTTTCATCCAATTCCAACAGCCTATGGTCTGCTGCCATGGTCACTGTGCACAGCTAGTTCTCACTTTGCTCACAAGCATCACTTGCTCGTAATAGCTGCAACCAATTGATTCAATTTCCACCTGTGAAATTCATCATTACAAATCTTGTTAGGCCAAGCATAACCTAAATATTAAAAATCAGTCAATTGTTTTCCCCAATTGATATGGAGAGCCCATGCTCTATTCATGAGACCTCCACACTTTTTATGCTTTCCCAACATACACATGAATTCCTTCATGTTCATCCATTCACAGGAAATTCATTAATTCAACATTCACAATTTATTTCAAGCAAATAAACACACTCTACTTTCAACCATGCATACATTCAACAATTTTCTGTTTTTGTGAATGCATCAATAAAAAGGAAAGAGAGAGCAGTAAGAGTTTTCTTTTCTTAACCTTGTTCCATTCTAGAACCCACACCACCACTGTGGTTTTCATGCTCCTAGCCTCTTTCACTTCAACGTGAATGCTTGACCTGCCTTTCTTAGCTATGACACTTAGTGTCTATGGTTTATTTCAAACCTCTCAACCATGGGGTCCCTCCACATGGTTTGTCTACAACTCTTGGCTGCTAGGACCCACATAGTCCCACTAGCACCATCTTTCATTACTCTCAAGATGAGCTTTTTAGGTAGTCAAATGTCCACATGCATCCTTAAGATGCTTTCATACTCCTTGCTTTCAACAATACCTACACTCAAACATTGAATCAATTCGCATGTTTAGTTTATTTTCATAGGATTTATCTCTAAACAAGAGTTTAGGAAGTCATAACCAAATCATATACACATGTATATTCATAATCAAGAAATTACAAGATAACCATATACTTATCTGCATTGGATGTCTTCACTTTATTCCATAGGGTCCTTTGCTTTACAAGACTTGGATTTCCTATGGATATAATAACGAATTTTGGGCTAGTGCGTAGGCTACTCCTCAACTATTCGCATAGGCAATTCTAAGTCAGTACGCCGACTGGTTTGATCAGACATCTTATTTAGCAATATGCTAAGCCAGTACTCCGACTGAGAATTATCAGGTATTTGAGGAATGTTTGGCCAGCATGCTGACTGCTCCATAACATTCAAGTAGTTAATGCCCAACCAGTACACCTTCACGCCGACTGGGTTTACCAAGCATTTGTAGCACCCAACCAATTACTCTTTGGATTTACCAAGCGCTTTTAATTCTTTCAGGGTCCTTGCTTCCTGCATTGACCAAGATTTCCAACAAAAAAACAATAGTGCATCAGCTTAACTGTTAGAGGGCTTATACTTGAAACTTTCATTATTCCAAATAAGACATGAATGAAATTGAATGCTTAGCTGTATTGGACATTTCCTCTCTGGTCCACAGGGTCCTGCTTTTGCTTTATAAGCCTTGGGATCCTCCTGCGGATTGGGATGTTTGGCCAGCACGCAGGCTGCTCCAAAACATCAAATAATTACTGTCCAACCAGTACACCTTTATGTTGACTTGAAAGAAAACTTCACTACGACCATTTCTAGGTCAAGGCTCTACTATGGAGCCATAGGAATATAATATCCCTTTCATCAACACCTTCACAACCCTTCATCAAAATTTCCACAACCTCCACAACATCATTTCATACACATTAACCCTTCCACCACAACCCTTCACAACAACCTTTCACTTTGCTTCTTTAGTGTGTAGCACCAAATTGCATCTGTTTAAGGTGACAACGCAAGTAGTATGGGCAAACTTGTCAGCGCTGTTGTTCAAAATTATAACCATAATTCATAGCATTCACTATCAAGTATTGAAACATCAGGAATGCGTCCATTCATTTAGGGCGTAATCAATATTGGCATCCCTAACATAACTCATCATCAGAAAGGCATGCACTCCTCACTGATGGGAGCTATGCAAGTCCTAATCATACTTTAAGCAGTATGAATAATGTACATAAATAGAATATGTTCTGCATAGTAATTCTAACAATTAGACTTGCACACATATATGTATATATATATATCAGTCAAGGTTTAGAGAACACTTATCCATTTGCAGATGTAGTATTCTTCATTAATGAGGAATGGGGGCTCCCTTCTCTGAGTTGACAGTCCCTCGGTTTGCCATCCCAACTCCTTTTGATGTTACATAACTCTCATATCTCTTACTGACATAATATTTATCATCTCACTCATATTGTTTACCAATCATGCAGTGCAGATGGAACATTATCAAAATATCCAATGACGTTTTACCCGAAACCCATTTCCAATGTATGAGATTTTTCCCATGAAGTTTGGCTTCTATAGGCCCTCTCTCATGGTCTTACTGCAATGTGTTTTCCTGGAACACTTATCAAATAGCTAAACAGTCAGTAACATTTGTTAATAAAATTCAAATCTGATTGTTCCATAACTAATCAATAGCATTAATAATTAATTCAACATGGATTTACAATTCTGTTTCCTACAGAAATTGATTTTCTTAGCCATGAGACTATCCTCATATTGCTTGGCTCTTGTAAGTGGTATCGCTTATCCCATTATGGTCTTATGTCTGCTGCCATGCATGAACATCCACTTACAACATGTCCTCCTGACACAATTTATATAAGCCAAATAGTCATTAGTCATTTATTAGCAAAATTCCAAATCAGAGATTTACAAATCTGAGATTTACAATCCTTCTTTCTAACATAACTTAGAGTTCTCAACCATGAGATTCCTTCTCATAAGCTCTAAATCGAACTTTTCAAATCTGTTCCCTACAGAATTTAGATTTGCAACCTTGATATTATTCTCATAAACTTAAATCAGAATAATTTCATATTTGTTTCATGCATAAATTAAATTTCACATCCACGAGAACCTTCTCATAACCTTTGGCTTTTGCATAGGGTAGATTTCGGTCTTTACTATGGTCTTATCCTCATTGCCATACGCAAGAAATTTCTACCTGGAGTCTGAAACTTTCAATCAGTCAAGCATGCTGTGAGTCCCCATGCATATAATATTTCATTGCTGCAATAGTCACTGAAGCATTTGCAGAATTGTAACATTCCATAATTCAACACTTCTAGTTGTTAACATATTAATATCACCAAACTCATTTATTTCACGTAAATCATTATCATACTAAAATTGCATGGTAGATTCACATCATTTATGCAATTTAAATGAAACTTTGGGATGCTCATTATTTCACAGTCATATCATTTATACAACTCTGCCCTTCCACAGAGTATTCCGATAGTCCATCGATCATGACTACCTTCTTCATGCTCTTACTATTCTGCATTCATAACAGCCCATGAAATGATCCTAGAATAAACATCCATTCACCATCTCATCCATTATTTAGTTTTCAATAACACACCCACCATCCCCATGCATTCATGCAATGCATCACAACATGTGCACCCACACTTATGCATGCACATTTACAACATTTACTCAAGCTTTTCATATGCATTCACTCAATGCTTAACTACAAGATTTATAAAATCGCTTAATGCATATCCACTCAATGTCACCTTGCATTGTTTCATGAGTACTATGCATTCAAGCATATTATGACTTAATCATGACTATCTCATATAACATGGATTACCATAATCAGGACCACCATTCCTCATTTTCTTTGGTTATTAAGCTCATAACCAACATACACATGGCATGATGTATTGTATATGAATGCAATCTAAATTTTTAAACAACCACATGGTATGAGGCCTCTTTCCTTCACCACTTCATGCTCCACCACACTATGGCAGTATGGCGTTCACATGAATGCATTTCAATTCTAAATGCATACCATTTTATGATTACCGAATATGGTTCAACGGATTCTTACCCAATCCCTTTCAACACTTATGTAATCATCATAAGTAACCATTACCTGCATGGCTCCCATTTACACTTTTGATGTTACCTGATTTATTGGTTTCTTACAGCAGATTGCAGCATTCTCCCACCAACCTCTTGATCATGGATTTGCTGCCCTAACTTTTTCTTCATAGGGTTTTTGGATTCATGCAACAACATCATCAACATCTTTATCCATGCTTCTGTTGTCTTTGGTCCTACAACCAAAACCAAAATCAATAGTGATTATCAACAACAATATTTACCATTAGTGGTTCATTGCATATGTAAAGTCTCACTACTTTTACCAATATGTAATGTCATATGCATGCAAAACATATACTCATGCACTGTGCAATGTTTATTAATATGCCAATCAATGCATATTCATGCCACTCATCTAATCTCTTGCATTTTTAGCATTCTCATGCCATCATTTTATGCACATAAAGCTTATACAATATAAATGCAGTTAGCAAGACAGGGGTTAAGGAATTCTCCCATTCCAATCCCTCATCTTTGCATGAAATTCCTATTCCACATCGTAGCTGGTTCGATTTCATGGCATGCTACTTCCAGGCATGCAATTTTAGAATTTGCCCATATTGACAACAATTTTGCTCAACCGCCACTGGCACTTTTCTGCTCCAATTATATATGGTGTATGATAACCCCATTCAAATTCTGACTATGCACCATTGCTCCCTGCTGGACAAGCTTTCCAATGCCTGTCCACTTGCTCCATTTCGACATCAGGTGTGGAAACTACATCACTTCAAAAATGACAACTTTTACCAATAATTCTGCATATTTTACACAATTGTATTTTGGTCCGGAATGACAATTTCGGCCACCTGTGGAAAAAAATATATGAGGAATCACGAAAACTTTTCTACCGGGTGAAGTTGGTCTATATAACAAGGAACGCTCAGCAACTCGTAGATTTCTGTTCCAATGCACCATTCGTCTTCTATAAAATTCTGGGTTTGACTGCTTTCCACTTTTCACATTTTTCCAAAATTCCAATCTTTGGACCAAAAATCCAAACGCAAATTTTAAAAATTCGTGTTCCCAAAACCCGAAACCTGACATCCCGAAAGCCGAAAATTGCAGGTTCAGAATTTCGGAAATCCAAACCCAAATTTTGAAAATTCGCGTTCTCGAAACCCGAAACCTGACAGCCCGAAAGCCGAAAATTGCGGGTTCGGAATTTCGGAAATCCAAACGCAAATTTTGAAAATTCGCGTTCCCGAAACCCGAAAATTACGGGTTCGAAATTTCAGAAATCCAAACACAAATTTTGAAAATTCACGTTCCTGAAACCCGAAACCCGACAGCCCGAAAGCTGAAAATTGCGTGTTCGGAATTTCGGAAATCCAAATGCAAATTTTGAAAATTCGCGTTCCCGAAACCCGAAACCTGATAGTCCGAAACTGCGAAAAACACCTGCGTTTCCTCTAACTTCCGGGGTTCATAACTCTCTCATCCCTTGGCCAAATGAGGCGAGTCTGGTACCATTGGAAAGATGTTGGAGAGCTCTATGCAATGGTGTGATCCCCCCACACACCTGAGAACTCTAACCCTGTCATTTTTCCAATCAAATATTCTGCCCCAGCTTCACCAATACTGCATTAAAACCATTCTGTTACTTTCCTGTAACTCAGAGTTTGGCCCAAGCAGCCCCAGTGCTGCAAGCTGGGCTCTGATACCACTCTGTTACATCCCCTTCCATCCATCCGATGCAAGGAAGGAAACATGGCCAATCATACCGGGCTTAATTGGTAAACTCATCCCCATACATTACTAAGAAATGCATGGATAATTAAAACTTCTGTGTGCAGGCTCATACTCAATATAAACACAGCGAAAATAAACATATTTGCAAACACACAAACAATAATGCATCCTCATATCTAACATAGGCACATGATGATTCAACACCCAGGGATTTCAATTTCATTCCTAGGCTATGCACATACTTCATATCAATTCCATTAACATGAACAATTATCATTATGAATTAACACATTGCAAGAAACATAATGCATATAATTTAAATCACAGAGAACACTTATCTGGAAGATGAAGCTGTCCAAACGACTGGCTATGTGAGAGAAACGTTCCACCCAACCATAGATCTCTGTCCAGCCTGTATTCTTTCAACTGAGAGATCACCCCCAAGCTAGGTTGTGTATCCACTAAGGAGGAACTAGATGGGCTCACTCACAACCATGGTTTCACTCAACAACTATGCTAAGCCAACACACAGTTGGGTTTATCAAGCATACAAAAGACAAATGAGGAGGATGCTAAGCCAGTGGGCTCAATCACAGAGATACATACATCTCAAGCTAAATTCAAGCAATCCAATCCTCTGTTCGAACATCCACACTTGGAATTTTCACCACTCTGTCAACGATTAACTCAATCCCATCACTGGTTTTTTGGGCTATCAAAACTAAGTTTTCCAATGGATTTCGGGGTAGCTAATGCTCCCAAATTCACCCCAAGGTTCATATCTATGGATCCCCCATTGGATTTTACTGTTAAATACCAAATCTGAGCGTTTCTGGCTCTTCAAAACGTGGGTTCTTTCACAGTTGCGATTTCTGGATTTTCTCGCTGCTGGGAATTCGTTTTTGGGTGAAAAATGATGCTGGTCCCCTCCACAATGGAATGGGGATGAGGAAGAAGCAATTCCCATGAGGTAGAGTGACTTGTGGCACAAGAAAACAGAGCCCATACTCTGCCATACGAATTTCTAGGCTGCCCATGCTCCATTGAAGCCATGGACTGAATTCCTCAACCACTTCCTTACAACAGAATTAAATGTCAGCAAGGAAAGTCAAATGGGTTCTCAAGGTGACATATGGCAGCCTATGGTTCAATCCCACAACCCCCTCACCACTCCCTAGTGGATACACATGGCCCCTTCTCATTCGTTGCCTACATAGCCAGTTTTGGTATTTTATTGCATGATGTTTATTTACATCATTTTTACAATGTTCCATGGCTAAATAGCACATGGGTAACATAATTTCTAATACTTGCATTTTAAATAAAATTCGAGCTTCCACTAGTGGGGCCTTGGCCTTGAGCTCCATGCTAGGAGAACATACATCACATGTATACAATATTTACATTAAAAGCTAATATATTCGAAGGGTCAAAATGGGGTATTACATTCGAATGCATAAGGATGCAATTCGAATCCTCACAAAAGCAGACTTACTAAAATAATGCAAAACCCCACTAGGTGGCAAGTGTGTTCTCCAAGTCACTCCAAAGGCTCACGAATTTCTTATTTAGTGATAAGATAGTGATGTTTGATGGAAAAGAATGCCAAATCCAGAATTTGGAAGGAAGAAACATCATGGAGGATGAGTTGGCCAAAAACAGTTATGACTAGTCAACTAACTTTTAGGTTTCACCAAAAGTGGTAAAAAGCTGTAAAATCCGCTAATACGCCTTTCTAATCCATGATTGTCTAAAAATAGCCAGAATCTTATCCAGGATCTCCGGGAATTTGCTCTAGTGGGTTTAGGAAGCTTGTGGTCCACACAATGATGTTTTATCCAACTACCTAGTCTAATACATAGGAATTAATCATAAAATGATTAATTAATGCTACTAAGGTATTAAATGACATACATGTGGGTTTTAAATATTCCAACACCCCCCATAAGTCTGACTTTATGTGCTAAAAATTAGAAGTAAAACCTAGGGTCCAGTAACAAGACATGGTCACCCTGTACAATACTTCATTGTCCAAGAAACAAGGAAAGAAGGAAAACCTCATGGAAAAAACCTCCCCTAAAAAATGGATATAATCAAAATTGAAAGATTGTTGATCAATCCTTCACTCCACCACATTTTCAACCATCCCAAGTAGTGATCTCAGATAGCTGAAAGTCTTCTCAGTAAAATCTTTGGTGAAGATGTCTGCAGTTTGCTCACCTGTTGGGCAATACTGCAAGTCAATGATTTGGTCATGCACTAAACTCCTGATGTAGTGCATATGGATCTCAATATGCTTGGTCCTATGTCTCTGTACTAGATCACTTGAGACCCTTATACACTAGTACAAAATGAGAGACAAGTAACAAAAAAAACGACCAAAATTCGCATATAAATGACCACTTTTAAGTTGGTGACCACTGGTAGCAAATTAGTGGCTATATATCACACGACCAAAAATGTGGTCATATTTAGCTTGGTCATTTATAGCATATCTTGTGGTCATATATTTGGTCATTAATTTGGTAATATATTTGGTCATTAATTGTCACAATTAATGACTACATTTTTTGTCACGTGATAAATGACCGCTAATTTGCTATCAGCGATCGCCAACTCAAAACTGGTCATTTATATGCATTTTTTGGTCACTTATCTCTTATGTTGTATTGGTGGTCGTTTATATACAAATTTTGGTCATTTTTTTAGTCATTTATCTCTTTTTAGTGGTTTCAGAATATAAATAGGGCACGGTGGAATCGAACCACCAACCTTCTGCCTATAAGGCAGGTGCTCTACCATTAAGCTAGCACCCTTAATAGAATTCCTTATGGGTCATGCACCTTGTAGTTATTAAGAATGCTCTATATCGAAATTTAGAGTGGATTTGTAGTGAATAATTGAGAAGCTTTCTTTGTTTGTTTAAATCAAAAGCATGCAGATTCATAGTTATGAGTTATGAGAAGTCTCTATAATGTTTCTTGATAATAAACATCTGCAAATCTTACAACCAGTGAATTAAGTTGTTGCTTTAGTAGTGCATTTTTTACTATCATTTAACATGTATCATCACTCAAGTAGCACATAAAGATGTCTTTATAATCCTATATGACACTTCCAATCAAAACTTTCAAAACTGTTCCTACCATAGCTCGAACTTGATTGTCACTATCATTAACAAGGTGAGTCACCAATGGTAGGAAAATTGTCTCTGCCTGCTCATCTACCACATTACTGGGAAATTTCAGAATAATCACATGTAACATTTCCAGTACACCTTCCCTGCCACTTGTATGCTCATAGCTGCAACAAATGCAATTAAAAGTAAATTTAACTTCTGCACATATAGTAATAGAACTGAAATATTGGCGGTAAATGAACAACACCTTACCTAAGATCTGCAACTAAGAAATCCAAGTGTTGTTGCAATCACTTGGCACCAAGAGGGTAGTCAAGAAGAAACTGTAAAAGAGCTTGACTAGTTACCATCAAGCATCCAACACTAGTGATCAAATCATACAGATCTAGAACCATTACCTTTAGCCTAACAATTTCCTTCAAAAGTGATAGTGCAATGGTAGTTGAGCTACTCTCTAAATCAATAAAGAGTGGGTATTGGAGAAGTAGGTTTAATTGATCATTTGAGATGGTCATATTTGCATGTCTCAAAAGCATAACAAGTAAATGTTACATGTGATTATTCTAAAATTTCAGAACCATATTAAAAACTGAGGAGGTAATGTTGCTACTGTGAATATCAATAGATGGAAGGGGAAGTCTCAATAGATGAGCAAGATATTTCACAGAATGTGATATAACTCCTTAATACTTATATTTCAGACAGTTCCCTAGTAGTTCTATAAAGGAGTCTAGCATAGCTATTAAATAGTGATCACTCTTATCTACTTTGACTTTTTTCAGATGATTTTCAAGAAGTCTCAGTGCAAACACTATAATGAAGTAGTTGGTACAGTAACTGCATCAAATAAATCAGCACATTAGTTTTTAATCCACTAAATTTTCCTTTGCAACATAGAAAAACATTATGTAATATGTAATCTCATAATGTATAAATCAAAGGTGACAATTTCTAAACATCATTCAAAATGAAGAGTAATGCAAGAAAAATCTCGTGTGTTTCTTCATAGATTTGCAGTGCCTACGAAGAATTCAGACCATACCAGTTGTCCTATATACATGAGATTCTAGGTAATGTTACTGCTAATTAAAAAAAGATAAGCTTTAGTCATCTCAAATCTAGCTGTCTATCTGTCTATGTGTTTTCCTGAAGTAAAAGACAGGAAACTAATAGCTAGGCAGAGAATGTTGAATCCTTGTTACCCATTCATCAACATCATATTGATATGAATCATCTAAAAGCAGTCTTTCAAACTTCTAAGGGTCTGTTAAATTTGATGGATATGTGCAGTGCTGGAAGACTAACTCCTATCCCGTGGGAATTTATATTGGACCTATCATGGATTAGTTGTATGATACATCAAAGTAGGCAAGCTCAGTGTGTACAGTTAAGCTTTAGCATTTAGGATAAGCTACAGTAATTTATTAATGTTCTATAAATCACCACAAAAGTAGGTCAATAGGACTGAAAAGGACATCCAGAAACTAAATATCATTTACTACCCAGCGGATCCATGCAAGCTGTCATTTATCATTGTGTTAATTAAGCCAACCAGGTTCTCATTGTGAGCATCATCACAACATTTAATTTGGTTAAAGCTTAAACATTTCTGGGCAGCTCCACCAACAAGATAACCTGTTTAAAGGTGATCAATCTTGAAGCATGAATACTTTGCCTTCATGGTATTGTCTATTGTTGGAACTTGGAACAACTATTGTTGGAGTTGGTTACTTTATTTTCTAGACACACTTTTAAATCAACTGTCCAAAAAACTCATTTCTAACCAACTAAAACTCTAGTACAACCATTTCCTTTTAGTGCCTAGTCAATTGTCTACGTCATTAACACATTTAAGTAGCTTTCCATTCATTTTAAAAACCGAGGAGGTAATGTTGCTACTGAGAATATCAATAGATGGAAGGGGAATTCTCAATAGATGAGCAAGATATTTCACAGAATGTGATATAACTCCTTAATACTTATATTTTAGATAGTGCCCTAGTAGTTCTATAAAGGAGTCTAGCATAGCTATTAAAAAATGATCACTCTTATCTACTTTGAATTTTTTCAGATGATTTTCAAGAAGTCTCAGTGAAAACACTATAATGAAGTAGTTGGTGCAGTAACTGCATCAAATAAATCAGCACATTAGTTTTTAATCCACTAAATATTCCTTTGCAACATAGAAAAACAAAATGTAATATGTAATCTCATAATGTATAAATCAAAGGTGACAATTTCTAAACATCATTCAAAATGAAGAGTAATGCAAGAAAAAGCTCGTGTGTTTCTTCATAGATTTGTAGTGCCTACTAAGAATTTAGACCATACCAGTTGTCCTATAGACATGAGATTCTAGGTAATGTTACTGCTAATTAGAAAAAGATAAGCTTTAGTCATCTCAAATCTAGCTGTCTATCTGTCTATGTGTTTTCCTGAAGTAAAAGACAAGAAACGGATAGCTAGGCAGAGAATGCTGAGTCCTCCTTACCCATTCATCAACATCATATTGATATGAATAATCTAAAAGCAATCTTTCAAACTTCTAAGGGTCTATTAAATTTGATAGATATGTGCAGTGCTGGAAGACTAACTCCTATCCCGTGGGAATTTATATTGGACCTATCATGGATTAGTTGTATTAAGTTTAGTGTGTACAGTTAAGGTTTAGCATTTAGGATAAGATACAGTAATTTTATTAATGTTCTATAAATCACTACAAAAGTAGGTTAATGGGACTGAAAAGGACATCCAGAAACTAAATATCATTTACTACCTAGTGGATCCATGCAAACTGTCATTTATCATTGTGTTAATTAAGCCAACCAGGTTCTCATTGTGAGCATCATCACAACATTTAATTTGGTTAAACCTTAGACATTTCTGGGCAGCTCCACCAACAAGATAACTTGTTTAAAGGTGATCAATCTTGAAGCATGAATACTTTTCCTTCATGGTATTGTCTATTGTTGGAACTTGGAACAGCTATTGCTGGAGTTGGTTACTTTATTTTCTAGACACACTTTTAAATCAGCTGTCCAAAAAACTCATTTCTAACCAACTAAAACCCTAGTACAACCATTTCCTTTTAGTGCCTAGTCAATTGTCTACGTCATTAACACATTTAAGCAGCTTTCCATTCATTTTAAAAACTGAGGAGGTAATGTTGCTACTGTGAATATCAATAGATGGAAGGGGAAGTCTCAATAGATGAGCAAGACATTTCATAGAATTTGATATAACTCCTTAATACTTATATTTCAGACAATTCCCTAGTAGTTCTATAAAGGAGTCTAGCATAGCTATTAAATAGTGATCACTCTTATCTGCTTTGACTTTTTTCAGATGATTTTCAAGAAGTCTCAGTGCAAACACTATAATAAAGTAGTTGGTACAGTAACTGCATCAAATAAATCAACACATTATTTTTTAATCCACTAAGTTTTCCTTTGCAACATAGAAAAACATGATGTAATATGTAATCTCATAATGTATAAATCAAAGGTGACAATTTCTAAACATCATTTAAAATGAAGAGTAATGCAAGAAAAATCTCGTGTGTTTCTTCATAGATTTGCAGTGCCTACTAAGAATTCAGACCATACCAGTTGTCCTATATACATGAGATTCTAGGTAATGTTACTACTAATTAAAAAAAGAATAAGCTTTAGTCATCTCAAATCTAGTTGTTTATCTGTCTATGTGTTTTCATGAAGTAAAAGACAGGAAACTAATAGCTAGACAGAGAATGTTGAATCCTCCTTACCCATTCATCAACATCATATTGATATGAATCATCTAAAAGCAGTCTTTCAAACTTCTAAGGGTCTGTTAAATTTGATGGATATGTGCAGTGCTAGAAGACTAACTCCTATCCTGTGGGAATTTATATTGGACCTATCATGGATTAGTTGTATTAAGCTGAGTGTGTACAGTTAAGGTTTAGCATTTAGGATAAGATACAGTAATTTTATTAATGTTCTATAAATCACCACAAAAGTAGGTTAATGGGACTGAAAAGGACATCCAGAAACTAAATATCATTTACTACCCAGCGGATCCATGCAAAGCATGCAGTGGATGTCTTATACACATACTAACGCTAGCTAACCATCATAAAGCATTGCATAGATCAACCTTTTTTTGGGTGGAGTGGATGGTCAAAAAGTCAAAGGCTAGTCAAGTGAGATATTGGTCATGGAAGACTTGATTTACTCTTGGATAAGAGGGGAAACATGGAAATCTCGGTGACATTCATTAGTAAGGCAAACACTAGGGAGCAGGGTGTCTCACAAATAGATGATGTGCTAGAAGATGATACACCTTTGACTCTAGCAAGTCCCCCCTTTTATTTTTCATTCTCTTTTGCATTTTTGTTTTTCACTTTTCTTTTGCTTACGAATATTTTTCTTTGAAGCTCTTTTTCTTTTCTTTTGGGAACACTTTCTTTCTTTTGCTTTTCTCATCCTTTAGTTGGTTAATGACTGAAAGGTACTAGCCCTGGATGCCTTCCTGGGCACCAGTGATGATATGGCCTTAGCTCTGTTGCCAACCACTGTCCATAGATGAAACGGAGTTGCCACAGTAATGATTGTTTAGAGAAAACATGCAGTACCTCTTAATTCAAGGAGTACCTACCCAACCATCAACCAATTTCAAGAATGGGGGAACTTGTTTTGAGATTCTGGAGTACACCTTGGCAACTATGCCAACCTTAGCTTGTAGCAACTTTGTAGGGATTTACAAGTAGAGTGGGGGTACGGGTTTGGATGACGGTAATCCTAGGCACAAAATCAAACATCAGTGGTGATTTGACTATAGTCACATAAGGCTTCAGAAAACCAACTCTCCTAGGAAATAAGATCCAATCAAGCATATATCTAAGAAGAAAGGCATGAGGCTTTGGAGAATTTTATTGCACACATCAGAGCTCGGATGCCACGGGATAACATGCATGCCATCCTAATGGATAGGTCACAGTGGGGGAGGTCCTTGAGTTACTTAGTTATATCCAGAATGTGATTGTTCAACAAGCAAAGGTGAATGGATGGAAGAAGGATAAGGCTAACATATGCAACCAAAGAAGACGTTGTGATCCATGCAATGCTCTAGAGACTATGCCAAATAATGGTACGTATATAAAACAGAGACTACTAGTAGATGTAATGCTATGCAAAAATCCTACTCACCATGCTCATCAGAAGATTATAAGTGTGTAATATAATTTACAACTAGTCAATCAGTTAATACAAACCATATCTTTCCATAACTAACATCTTCTAGGCATGCATCTGATACAAAAATGAAGTACAAGGATCCATTTGTAGGCAATATCAATAAGTGGCAACCAATACCCAAGCTCATAAATCTCAAGGACCCCATACAACTGGTGGTACAACAGAGCTAATAAAGATGAATAAATCCAGCGAGGCTCATGAGGTTGAGAGATCAATTCATTCCCTTCAGAGGAGAATTCTAGGAGGCAGTTTAGTATTAATAAGCTAAATGCTTGCTAGTAAGTCTAGTAAGGGACCCTTCTTGAATGTCATATAAATGAGCCTTTTTAGGTTTATCATATAATTCAGCATATGTGCCCCCTGTTACCTCTCCTTTTGCATTGGTATCTAGGGGGTAAATTTTGAGACTATTTTCAGGCAACCTACATTAAGAGTAGAGATTTTGGGAATTTTTACAGAGAGATGGGAATATTTAGGGCCTAAAGCAGTGGTAAGTAATCATGAGATGAAGTTATGGGCTAATCTGGGGCACTATTTTGACTGCCCTACCCCCAAAACAACAGCAAATCTAAGTTTAGTGTGTTATGGGTACATTTTGGACAACTTTATGAATCATAGCATTGATGAAGTGGCTAAAACTCAGACCTGGGCGCTTCTGAGAATAAGTGGCAACAGTAAATAGTAATATCCAGCAAATCTGGGATGCATTTGAGCTTATTCTGGGAAAAGTTTGTGGATATTTGAGCAATAAAACCATATATCTGGATGGTTTGAGGTAATGAAAAGCAGTAATGACGCTTAATCCATGTCTAGCCACTTTATTAGATATGTTTTAAGTCTGGGTTAATTTGGTAGCATTTCTGGGAAACCTGTCCAGTGAACTTGGGCATGTTTATGACCCCAACCTCACATGGTACTACTTCTCGGCATGGCTGAGTTGATTTTGGCAAGTAGGTGGCTAAAGACAACCATAAAAGAATGGTACACAGTCTCACTGAGCATGAATAGGGAATAGAGATAGCCCTACAAATATCCAAACATGTGCCCTAGCAGTGGCCTCAAGCCTCATTTCTGAGACTTAAAATAGTAGCGCCCTATTACAGCCTTGTTTTACAATAGCAAACAGTCTTGGAGGAGGCACTTCTGTCATTGTCAGCATCCAGTGTGATTCTTTCACTGTCATTTCCAGCCAGAAACAAGAAAATCGTGCAGCAGAAGAACATGGTTTTGGGCTGCAGATCTATTCCCTGAGATTTCTTATGTCACAGCCTTGGTATAATGAGGCAGTAGGGCTGTCTCATGATCCACCCAACAATTTGTATAGGAGGGTGAAACTTAGAGATCCTTCTCTTTTGAGCGCATCAACTATCATGTGCATTTATGGTTTTACTTTGGGATGAGTATGTGGGATTCATTTGACTGGGGTCATACTCTAGTTCCATGGCTTATGTGGAGTATATTCTATAAGCAGGTTGAATATTGTGATACGTGGGGCAGCTTTGGAAGGGCTTGTCTACTTGGAAGCTATTTTGATTTAATGGACAACCATCTTTGAGGATCCTTCTAAAATTGTGCCATTGTGGGAATAATTCATGCCATGTGGATGCATTCTTTTATGGCAAGCTGAGTGTGTACAGTTAAGGTTTAGCATTTAGGATAAGATACACTAATTTTATTAATGTTCTATAAATCACCACAAAAGTAGGTTAATGGGACTGAAAAGGACATCCAGAAACTAAATATCATTTACTACCCAATGGATCCATGCAAACTGTCATTTATCATTGTGTTAATTAAGCCAACCAGGTTCTCATTGTGAGCATCATCACAACATTTAATTTGGTTAAATCTTAGACATTTCTGGGCAGCTCCACCAACAAGATAACTTGTTTAAAGGTGATCAATCTTGAAGCATGAATACTTTTCCTCCATGGTATTGTCTATTGTTGGAACTTGGAATAACTATTGCTAGAGTTGGTTACTTTATTTTCTAGACACACTTTTAAATCAGTTGTCCAAAAAACTCATTTCTAACCAACTAAAACCCTAGTACAACCATTTCCTTTTAGTGCCTAGTCAATTGTCTACGTCATTAACACATTTAAGTAGCTTTCCATTCATTTTAAAAACTGAGGAGGTAATGTTGCTACTGTGAATATCAATAGATGGAAGGGGAATTCTCAATAGACGAGCAAGACATTTCACAGAATTTGATATAACTCCTTAATACTTATATTTCAGACAGTTCCCTAGTAGTTCTATAAAGGAGTCTAGCATAGCTATTAAATAGTGATCACTCTTATCTGCTTTGACTTTTTTCAGATGATTTTCAAGAAGTCTCAGTGCAAACACCATAATAAAGTAGTTGGTACAGTAACTGCATCAAATAAATCAGCACATTAGTTTTTAATCCACTAAATTTTCCTTTGCAACATAGAAAAACATTATGTAATATGTAATCTCATAATGTATAAATCAAAGGTGACAATTTCTAAACATCATTTAAAATGAAGAGTAATGCAAGAAAAATATCGTGTGTTTCTTCATAGATTTGCAGTGCCTACTAAGAATTCAGACCATATCAGTTGTCCTATATACATGAGATTCTAGGTAATGTTACTGCTAATTAAAAAAAGAATAAGCTTTAGTCATCTTAAATCTAGCTGTCTATTTGTCTATGTGTTTTCCTGAAGTAAAAGACAGGAAACTGATAGCTAGGCAGAGAATGTTGAATCCTCCTTACCCATTCATCAACATCATATTGATATGAATCATCTAAAAGCAGTCTTTCAAACTTCTAAGGGTCTGTTAAATTTGATGGATATGTGCAGTGCTGGAAGACTAACTCCTATCCCGTGGGAATTTATATTGGACCTATCATGGATTAGTTGTATGATACATCAAAGTAGGCAAGCTCAGTGTGTACAATTAAGTTTTAGCATTTAGGATAAGATACAGTGATTTTATTAATGTTCTATAAATCACTACAAAAGCAGGTCAATAGGACTGAAAAGGACATCCAGAAACTAAATATCATTTACTACCTAGCGGATCCATGCAAGCTGTCATTTATCATTGTGTTAATTAAGCCAACCAGGTTCTCATTGTGAGCATCATCACAACAATTAAATTGGTTAAAGCTTAGACATTTCTGGGCAGCTCCACCAACAAGATAACAACATTAGAAACTCAAACAATCCATCAAAATGGGGAGATGTGACTGTATTTTGTAGAAATGAATAACTCAGCTTGAAATTTAAATAAAAAAGTCAATTTTTTTGCAAGATATTTGAGAAAGTAATTATTTATTTAATTTTGAAACATATCATCAGTAATTAAATAACTAGCTTTCACATGTATTTTAAGGGTAAGCGAGGGGCTCACAGATGTCGAAAAGCCACCTAAGCCAACAATAGTTTGTTGATCATCTATAAATGTCACGGATAATTTTGGGGTTGCTGTAGTTTCTCAGATGCATAGCAGCAAAAATAAACTAGAAATTATATAAAACAAGATCATTCTTAATGGAAATCATATACAACATTAGAAACTCAAACAATCCATCAAATGGGGAGATGTGACTGTATTTTGTAGAAATGAATCACTCGGCTTGAAATTTAAATAAAAAATGTCAAATTTTTTGCAAGATATTTGAGAAAGTAATTATTTATTTAATTTTGAAACATAGCATCAGTAATTAAATAAATGGATTTCACATGTATTTTAAGGGTAAGCGACCATGTAGTCCTGGGCGATGCCGTCTCGATTTGGATATAAATCAGCCTATACAATTTAGAATAATAACTTGGGAAAGAGTGATACTTTAAGAGAAATGGTGCATAGAAATGCATACCTTCTTCATTTGGATGCTTGACACCGGTCACTCCTCCAGACATGGAACTGCAAGGTTCTGCTGCAAGCCATTGTGCCTGCTGTAGAGGAGGAGAAACAAGACATGTTGAATGCCTATTGGAAAAATAAGCACTTGTCGACCCAAAACCCACTGAATCTCCACTCTTGTTGATTTTTATATTATAGAATAGCATAAAAAAGTGAAAAAACCCTAAATCTGAAAGAAAGGCCTGCATATCTTCTACGGATAAGCACCATTGATAGCAGTTGCATTTGGCCATTTAATACCATAGCTGCCCATTTAATACTCATTTATACATATAGCTCGCTCTGAATCCTAAACCTGTTGATCCACCAGAGTCAGAGGCGGTTTACTGTGTGAGAGAGGCAGAGCCCATTGGGGATTCACCCATTAATTAAGAACCACCAATGGAAGAGATTAAAGGGGCGGGATAAAAAGTATTTGGAGTTTACCCTTAAGCGAAGGAAGCAGATCCAGATGCATTTGACCGAGCATAGGTTTATTTGGGTACATAATTAAAGGAAGGAGCTTCGGTTAAAGTCACAGATTAAGTGGCAGGGTCTCTGGACGCAATGCTAGTTTCCAATCCCTGTGTTTCAATTCGAGATTGATTTATTGTTTAATCCGGTGCGACAAAGACAACAGAATAAGCATATGTATCATATAATTCCATTGGCACATTTACTGGTTCAAGGTAAACCACCTATTAATCTAAAACAAGTCGCTTTGAAACAGGAGCCTAGCAGCGGAAACCCTAAACCCTTAAATCGAACATATTTTGTTACAAACCCTAGTTTTCAAAAAACAGAAGCGAAAATACTTGTAGACAAAAGAACGGTTGGATGATATCCTTTTTCTAAGCGTGCTTTTCGACTTGTAAAGCTTGACCTCCCCTAAAACCTTATAGGCTCACTTCGCTCAGGAGAATACATCACTCTTGGAACCTGAGATACTTTATCTCTCTAGTGACCAAAATTATACGGGTCATTACTGAAATACTTACTTTTTGTCTGTAAGAGATGGAGTCAGCTCGGAGGAGCAGGTATTATATTACTGATGGACTCATTCGCCAGGTGAATTTTGATTCTCTTTGTTTACTTGTCGCTTTCTCTTTGGCTGGGCTGGTGTAGTCGTTGAGCTGTTTTGTTTGGAGTCTCCAAAATATCTGTCGAGATCTATGGATATACTGTGCCGTTGTTTTTCTTAATTCTCGTGTCTGTCTATGTAACAGGAATATGTCGACTTTTATGGTCCTACTGTCATTATGCGATCTATATTGTTATCCTTTTTCCAGCGAATCTATATTGTTATCCTTACCTATCATGTAATTGATACATCTTCTTATTATAATAAAAGATGTATTTTTCGTCTTTAAAAAGAAGTAAGACACTATGGAAATACTTACCCGGACTTAATTCAGAAAAGGCCAGTTGAAGGGGCTACTTCAATACCTTTTTAAATGTATTTTAGTATCATGTTAGTAACTAGAGATATAAGCGAGTCTCCGTAAACCATAATGAATTTTTTCATATATTATATTTTCTCTTATTATCTCTTTCATTAATTTCCATTAATTAAATTTAATCCTATGCTCTTCAAGAATATATAAGGTTGATAGATCTTCCTTTTTGACCGACCTAATCAATGCCTTATCGACTTAATCACAAGGCCTTATTGAAGCGGACCTTATCTTAATGACTTATTTTATGTCTATTGATCTTTACATTATTTTTACATTATTGTATATAATGATCTAATCTAGGCATAGACCCATGTTTCTTCTTATAACAAAGTGACATTATTGTATATAATGATTTAATCTAGGCATAGAACCATGTTTCCTCTTATAACAAAGTGACAGAAGTTTATATAAGAGGAGTAATTTATATTTATTCTACGTTTTGGGTATAAAAAATAAATTGGTAAAATCCAAATTTTGAAGTATTTATATTGTGTTTTTTAATCTATAAATAGATTTAGCATCTTCAAATATCTACATGACACCCAAATTATGCAATTTCCATAGCTATATATGTGATTCTAATATTTTCTAAAGATTTCTAACTGGACTTTGCTCGAAAAAGGTTGAAAACGTTGAATATTTTGATTACACCTATACATAATGCCACATATTTCACATGAAGTTGAAAATTATGTTTATATATAATGCCACAAAATATGGAAGGTGAAAATTATGTTTTTATTACATCGAGAAGGTGCATTTCTATTTCCTGGGTAGAGGAGAAGTGTTTGTATGTGCCATAAAAATAAAAAATAAGCATGCATGCGTCACTGTAATGTAGCACAGATGTGAGAGGGATGTGTAAAAAAAAAGGTGTAAAGAGAACCATGGTGAATGAATGCAAATGGAGAATTAATGGAGTTTGTGAAATTGAAATTTTTAGCTAACATGACACAAAATACATGAACTTGTCGAAACTTTAACAGACTGTCGAGATGGTCAAACGACGATGGTTTTGTTCAAACAAAATATGAACACAACCAGTACAACAAGCTGAATGGAGTGACACCAACTTCAGTACATGAAAATTCCAAAAGGGAAACACAGCAAATATATAAGACTCGACTCAACCACATGTAGAAGAACTCATCCATCACTTGATAAACTATGTGCAAGACATGATGTATTATCTAGATATCAACTCACCACACCCAAGGCACTAATTAGTAGAGAAACCCCTAAATGAGCATCTCAATGATTCTCATATCATCTAACACAATAGGTATCGGGATGGCCTCAAAGAAATGATCCCTTAGAAGACATGTATTGAAAAATAATCCAAGTTGTGTACTATTAATGTTACAATTTACTAAATTTTAACACTGCAGATGGATTCGGAGACCCCCCCAAGTTGTGTACTATTAATGTTACAATTTACTAAATTTTAACACTGCAGATGGATTCGGAGACCCCCTTTTTAGGGGGTCTCCGAATCTATCTGCAGTGTTAGGGGGTCTCCGAATCCATCTGCAGTGTTAAAATTTAGTAAATTGTACAAATTTATTATCAAAATTATAATTTTCCATTGCCGGAATGACACAACTAAAAATGACCACATAAATGACCAATTGTTATGTGGTCATTTTTAGTTTAGTTCTTATCTCCTGACCAAATTGGTCATTTATCTTGGTCATTTTTAGTTTAGTTCTTATCCCATGACCAAATTTGTCATTTATCTTGGTCACTTTTAGTTAGTTCACTTAAAATTTCTCAATTTTGGTCATTTATCCCTTGAAAACGTTGTGGTGACCAAATGTTTTGGTCGCCTGGTCACTTATCTCTCATTTTGTACTAGTGATAGCACTCTGATTGTCACAAAAGATGACTGTAGGAGTACTAAAGGAAATCTCAAACTCTGAAAGAATACCCTGCAACCACACACACTGAGTAGCAACATTCACTGCTCCTTTGTACTCGGCCTCTGCTGAAGATAGTGCAATTGCAATATGTTTCTTGATAGACTAGAAACCTGGACCACCTCCAAGCATGAATACAAATCCAGATGTGGAATGTCTGTCAAGGCTATCACCATCCCAATCCGAGTCAGTAAAGCCAAGAAGATCTAGGCTAGAATCTGCAACATAGTGAATCCCATCAGTCTTGGTGCCTTGAACATAGTGCAAGATTCCTTTTTCATCCCTCCAATGAAGCTCATGTGGCTTCTCCATGTATCTTAATGCCACACTCACTGCATATGCAATATCAGGCCGAGTATGAGTCAAGTATAACAATATTCCAACAAGCTTCCTATACAAGGTGCTGTCCACCAATGGTGTAGATTCTGCTCCTTCAAGTCTAGCTCCTGAAAGGAAAGGAGTCTTTGAAGGCTTGCAATCAGCCATCTTGAACTTATTTAGAAGTTCAGATTCATATTTGGACTGAGATACCTTAGTTCCATTCTCATTTTGAGAAATCTCAAGCCCCCAAAATTGCTTAAGAATTCCCAAGTGAGTCATGGAAAAAGCTTGATGCAAAGAAGTCTTTAATGAAGCAATTTGATCAGCAGAGCTACCTGTGATTAGTAGGTAATCAACATATAACACAATAATCAGAATTGAACCATCAATCAGCTTCATGTAAACATTTGGATCAGATTTGTATCTAGCAAAAGATTGTGACAAGAGAAAGTTGTCCATTTTGGCATACCAACCTTGGGGGCTTGCTTAAGCCCATATAAGGACTTCCTCAACTTGCACACATAGTTAGGTTCATATGTATAACCTTCTAGATTCTGCATATAAATATATTCCTCAAGATATCCTTGGAGGAAGGCACTTTTGACATCCATGTGATGTACTTCCCAGCGCTTGGCAACAGAAATTGCTAGAACTAGTCTTATCGAATCCTTCTGTGCAACTAGTGCAAAAGTCTCATTGTAGTCAAGGCCATGGAATTGGGATAAGCCCTTTTCCACCAGATTAGAATTATATTTCACTGTTGCACCATCAGCTTCACACTTTGTATTGAATATCCACTTACACCTTACCAATTTTCTGCCTGGGGGGAGATTGACTAGCTCCCATGTCTCATTCTTTTGCATTGAATGAAACTCCTCATCCATAGAATCCTGCCATATTGGGTCATGTGAGGATTCCTAATATGTCTGAGGATCAGTATCCACCATCAAATAAAATCTCTCATACAAGTAAGGATCATTCACATTGAGAGCATTCTCAAATTGTGATCTAGTCCTCCTTGTGTCCCGAGGATGTCCCACTAGTTCACCAGCTGCTTGAAGAGTCTTAGCAGCCCAATTTGGCCTTTTTGGTGAATTAGGATCTGTAATAAAATGTTATTCATCATCATAAATATCATAATCAAAAAATTAAAGAGGAAATTCACTTACATCTTCAGGTGGTAGTGTGGATGGCTCTCCAATTTCAACATTCTGAGAGGGCTTTTCTTCGAATTGAACACTTCTTTCTATGAAGGATTTTTGAGAAGTCATGTTTAGCAGATTGTATCCTTTGGATTCCTCTGAATATCCAACAAAAATACAAGGTTGGCTTTGGGGTTGCATAGCCTTCCTCTTCTCAAATGGAATTCTAGCACAAGCCTTGGAACCAAAAATCCTGAAATGAGAAATATCAGGTTTGTGCCCAGTCCAAGCCTAAAAAGGAGTGATTCCTTTGAGAGCCTTATGAGGCACTCTATTTTGAATGTATGTGGCACAATTTATTTCCCCATCCCAAAGCCTTGGAGATAAAGAATTTTTCTCAAGCATGCATGTGGCCATCTCCTTCAATGATATGTTCTTCCTCTCAGCAACACCATTCTGCTAAGGTGTGTATGGAGCAGTGCGTTGCATTTGTATGCCTGAAGAGGCACAAAAATGATGAAACTCAGATTTTATGTACTCCCCACCATTATCAGATCTAAGGATCTTGATATGTATACTAGACTAGTTTTCAACTGAGGCCTTGAAAAGCTTGAACAGACCGAACACTTCAGACTTTAACTTGATGAAATAAATCCAACAGTACCTGGTAAAGTCATCTATGAAGGTAAGGATGTATTTGGCATGGTTCAAAGACTCATGGGATAATGGACCTGATATGTCATTGTGAATAAGCTCCAGAGGTTCCAAGGTTCGCTTAGTTTTGGCTCTCTCAAATTTATGCTCTGGGTGCTTTCTTAGGATGCAGCTTTGACAGACACCTTTAGAAAACTTGATATTGGGAAGCCCCATGAACATTTCTTTCTCGTGGAGTTGGGAAAGGTATTTATAATTTAGGTGACCAAATATTTCATGCCATAATTTGATTGACTCATTGGCATGGGTTAATAGAGCAGAAGGTGAGGGGAATGACACAAAATGAGAAAATCTATAGATTTTTGAGCTATGGTTAGCAAAACCTAAGGCAACAATTCATCCTGTTGACATTTCACAGATTTCAACATCATTAGGTGTGAAGATCACCTTTTTGGGTGATCCTGTGCGAGTCATCTGGTATACTGACAAAATTTTAGCAACAAGTCCTGGAACATACAAGACATTAGTGAATGTACCGAAATATAGATCAATGTTGCCTTTACCTTTGCTTGAAGTTTCATAATCATCACCCAACACAATGGTTGGACCACTGGAAGAATCAAGAGATGAGAAGCTCTCTCTTGTGGAAACCATGTGCCTTGAAGTTCCCGAGTCAATGATGAATGAGGTAGGCTTTGATGTGCTTGCCATCAGTGCATGCACTCGCTCCTTATCTTCCGAATTTTGTCCTCCATCCTTCCTCCTTGCGCTCTCAGGAAGAGGAATGTTGGATTTCTCCACGAGTTGAGCCATTTGATCAATAGTCTTCTTCATGCAGGAGCTTTCAGGATGAAATCCCCTGCTGCAATAGTTACACTTTGCCTTCTCATTCTTCTTGTTTGGATTTCTCTTGAAATTTGAGGAGTCTTCATGGACTTTCTGCTTGTCCTTCCTCTGATCAATAGGATTCTTGAAATTTCCCTTCTTCTTTCCTTTCGAACCCTTTGAATCTCCAACATTCAAACAATGATATTTTGATGGATTTTTTATGGCTCCCATCAAGACCAACTTGTCTTGTTCTTGTGTAAGAGACTCCATGAATTCAGAGAGTGTAGGGCTCTTCCAATTTCGAATTGCCTTCCTTGTGGAGTGGAAGGTCGAAACAAAGACTGAGTAATCAGGGCCAAGCTTGGAGAGAATGTCCAAGATTATTTTCTCATCCTTTTTATCAATTCCACATTGCTTCAACTGTAGAATAAGTGACTTGAACTTTGATAAGAAATCCCGGAGATTCTCCAAATTCTGCGGACTCAATGAAACAAGTTCATTATCCAGTTGGTGGCCTATTAATTCATCTGTCTTGCCAAACAATTCTTGAAGCTTTAGCCAAACTTCATTGGGAGAGGTAAGACCATCTAGATGGAATAAAATATCCCTGAATTTAGTGAGACATAGGAGACCATAGGCTTCATCTCTTCGATTATGCCACTTTGATTTCTCAATTGCTGATGTTGGCTCAGGTTCAGTTGCCATAGTCACCCTATAGAGGCCTTTGCTCCTCAACGTGATCTCCATCTGTTCTTTCCAGTCAAAATAATTGAATGGAGTGAGGATTATCTGATGTGATTGATCCATGGCAGCTCTGAAATAGCTTTTAGAGTGGTTTGGGTGCACCCCAAGATGATTTGTTGTGCCCTCTTGGTGATTGATTGCGCCCTGTAAATGACTGAATGCACCTTCCTTGAGACTGGTTGGATGCTGGAAGAAAATCAATGGAGAAAAGAATAGATTGATAGCTCTGATACCATGTGAAATTTAGTTCACACCAAGATCTGATCAAGAAATTACAACTCTCACAAGTAATTCTCACACAACTAGTCAATAACATTGAAAAACAGTCACCTATGATGCAAACATAATTACTCTCATGAATAATAATACATCATCCAACCTTGGGAAATTAATAAGCTTTCAATATATAGAAATACATCAGAGATTCAAATGCATAAGGATTCCATTCGAATCCCCACAAAAACAAACTTACTAAAATAATGCAAAACCCCCTAGGTGGAAAGTGTGTTCTCCAAGTTACTCCAAAGGATCAAGAGTTTCTGATTTAGTGATAAGATAGTGATGTGTGATGGAAAATCATGCCAAATCCAGAATTTGGAAGGAAGAAACATCATGGAGGATGAGTTGGCCAAAAAACAATTATGACTAGTCAACTAGCTTTTAGCTTTTACCAAAAAGTGGTAAAAAGCAGTAAAAGCAGCTAATGTGCCTTTATAATCTAGGACTGTCTAAAAATAGCCAGAGTCTTATCGAGGATCTCCAAGAATGTGCTCTAGTGGGTTTAGGAATCTTGTGGTCCACACAATGGTGACTTGTGGTCCGCACAATGATGTTTTAGCCAACTACCTAGTCTAATACATAGGAATTAATTATAAAATGATTAATTAATGATACCAAGGTATTAAATGACATATATGTGGGTTTTAAATATTCCAACAGAAAGATCATTTACGTACACTACAATATATACAACATATCTTCCAATTTTCTTGACAAACAATGTTGCATAATGAAGATAAAAGTGTTTGAAATCCAATTTTAGAACATGCTCGATTAGATTTTCGTACTATGCATGAGGTGATTGTTTCAGGACATACAAAGACTTGATGAGCTTGCATACCTTCTGTTCTTGTCCCTTCACAACAAAACCCTCTGGATGGGTCATGAAAATATTCTCTTTCAAGTCTCCATTTAAGAAATAAGTATTCACATCCATTTGATGAAATTTCCAACTATTATGTGCAACAAAATCCATTATATTATGAATGGTATCCCATTTTTCCATGGGGGTAAAAGTCTCCTCATAGTCAATGCTTTCTTTATGTGAATTTTTTTTTTCCACAAGCCTCACCTTATGATTGTCAAGTGAACCATATAATTTGTGCTTGTTCTTGTAGACCCACTTGCAACCAATTGGTTTAGTTCCAAATGGAGGGTCCACCAACTTCCATGTCCCATCGTTGATGAGAGAATCATATTCATTTTGCATGGATTCTTTCCACTCATCATGAGAAGAAAATTTTTCAAAGGAATTTGGTTCAATGTTAGTAGATAAATTCAATTCACAATCATATGAAACATACATATCATCTACATCACCTAAATTTGAATCATCTACATTCACCTCCATGTTTTTGTATTGTCAAAATTCTGGTTCTTGTCTTTCCAGCTTCATCGGGATGAACACTTTCAAGTGTCTTCATGACCAACTTTGGAACTTTTTGTGAGAGTTTAGGTTGCTTAGATGGTGGTGATTCATTCTTTTTAATATTCAATCTTCCAATCCTCTCAATCACATCATCCAATTGAATGTTTTTTTCTGGTGAAGTGGCATGAACTTATTCACAAGGGGGAGATGGTGCTGCAAAAGGGATTCCAAAGATTGATCCAAGATAGGAATCCTCACTTTCAAAATGTGGAATCTCATTGTTAAATTCATGATATGTATTCACATGGGTAAATTTATCTAGATGATTAAGCTTCCTCTCCACAAACTTGTCATGTTTATTCATTTCAAGGAAAATCACATCTCTAGAAAAAATAAACTTTTTGTCTACCTCATCATAAAGACAATATGCCTTGGTGGTGTTTGAGTACCCCAAGAATATGCACTTTCGACTCCTTGCACCAAGTTTTCTTTTGTTCCCATTTAATTAAGGCATAACAGATGGAATCAAAGACCCCGAGATTCCTTACCGAAGGAACACGACAATACCACATTTCAATAAAGTCTTGTTGGCAAGATCATAAAATGGATTTCTATTTCCTAAATAGATTGCACATAGAATTGCATCACCCCAAAACATCAATTTCACATTTTTGAAAATAGCATGCAGCGTACCATATTCAAAAGTGTTTAGTTCATTCTTTCTGCTATTGTTAACCACCAAATTTTCTCACCTACCATGTCATCAGCCCCGTCTCTTGCATATGTTGTCATTCCACCTCATTTGCACCTTTTTGACCTTGATAAAAAATTATAAAATCCAAAATTAATTCAAGAATAAACATCAAAAGGGCCACTTTAACCTAAGGTCACACATAATGGATCGATTTAAGCGACCCAAGTTCCTCAAATCCCTTGATATAAGAAACCCAAGTCGCACAAATCCTCAAAAAAGAAGCAACCTTGCACCGACATGATTTTTGGTTGTTTCTACTTTTATCCTAGTAAAAAAGAGGAAAGTTGGGCACAAATATTGGCATGGCCCAAATTGGATAACAAACACTGACTTAAAATCACTAAAAAATCATAAACACAAAAATCTCAGTTAGATCCTTATCCCAAATCCATTTCCATGCCTATAAAATAAACCTCAAGTTCCCTCATCCGACATAATTCTCCACTCATTTTCTCAAGCCACCACTCTTCCCATATTTTATTTGAACTTGGAGCTATCCTCTTCTTGCTCCTACTTCATCCATCATAGATCCCTGTTGTGATGTGTGGTAGGAGGATTACGGGACTAGTGGCATGAGGATTACAAGACTACTAGGAGACCAATGGACCCTCCATCAAACAGCTGCAAGGGCCCCTTCCACTGCAATTGCGAGGTGATTCTACTCCTTGTACACTCATTTAATACAAGAAAATGTTCTTTATTCTTTATATTATGCTGTCACATGTATGCTGTTTGATGAAGAATGCATACAAAGTTGTTAGTTTAGATTTATTTCAGTACTTGTCATGTTAGTTAGTTTTGTATTTCTATTTTGTTTTCCCTTTTGAAACTCTACTAAGTTTTTCAAAACCTTTAGCAGGTTCCTTTTGGCATGGGCGTGTGTCCAAAAACATGCTATAGTTTTTGGTGACCATATAGGGGACCCACCCCTATTCAGAAAATCTTGTTCTTATTTCCACCTTCCAAAATAGTGAGCATGCTTTTGATGAAAACTCTCATCCCTTTGGGTTTGATGTTAGGCCTCCTCGTTTGGTACTTTACCCCTCCAAATACAACCCCTACACCAAAGGTTGTTGTCAGCAAAAATATATGTGCTATTAATTATGACATAAAATTCATCAATCCGAGAAGGTAAACTGAGAGGTACTAATACCATATGTACATGATTGGAGTGATAGGCCTATGTAACTCTGCTAAACTAATTCAATCTACTGAAATGAACTTCAAAACTCCCTAAACTGTAATTGATGAAACTCTATCAAGCCACACAAATTCCCGTAGTTAAACTGAAATAATCCAACCAAGACAATTCACCAGTCTTGCTGCAACCAAATCAAAACATCCTTCATCAATACATTTACAGTACAAAGAATCTAATTGGCTCTTAAACTTGAATAACTCGAACAACCACCAGAATTTAAATTCTTCTATGGATTTCTATTCCATATCAATTTTCTTTGAAAGAAAAGGGACTAAAGATTAAACAGAGCTTCACCAATAAACTCAGATTGTCATTTCTCAACCCCCTGTTTTTAATGATGACTCTTAATGATGCATAACTTCAATTTATGAAAATAATAATATGAATATCTCTTTTACAAAACTCAAACCCTGCTATTCAAAAATTGATGCATAGTTTCAATTTGCAAAAACCATAATTCTCACATTCTCATGTATTCAATATTATAATAAAATTCTGAATCTTGGTAGAGGGATCATGAACTAAACTGGCAGCTGAAAATGAAATTAAATCCAACTCAATTTAAAATCACACGGGGAAAATGCCATCACACAAAACTTGAATTAAAGCTGAAATTATCTCAACTCTCTCGAACCATATTTCTCACACTTGTTCATCCAAACCCCTGAATTGTTGAAACCATAAATCTAATTTACCACACTGTCACCAGCTTAGAATATAATGAAATCTACTCTCTAAAATCACCCTTCCATCTAACTGTTGTGAAAAACCAGAATCAAACTGAATTCTAATGGTTGTTACACTTTGAAGCATGAAACTCTGTTTTATCAAGCCAATTTGTACCTAAAATATTCAAACTGTGATCGAGAATCAAATGTATTTCTGTATCTTATGCTATGGAAATAATCACACTTGCTTGAATTAAATTATCTTAATTGAAATAAAAGCAAATTAAAACTATTCTTATGAAACTAGTCAATCCACATTGCTGAAACTGAGATTCAAACTCATGCTTGCATTAAAAAAAAAGAGCAATCTGAAAATCACACCACACATAAATAATTTAGAAATGCAATGAATTACAACTAATCTAATGAACTAGATGAAATATGACAACACTTACCACCACTGAGGGGCCCTTCCCAGGTGGCCATCACTGCCAATGAAGATCATATCAAGCCAAAAATATGTACAACAACAGTCATCTCTTCCGTTCCATCAAACTCAAAAAATTACAAATGGATAACACTTCACTCTCACCCAGTTTAATCTGATCTAAATTCCCAAAGAGAGAGTGCCAATATCAATCCCGTGAGGCTTTATTTATACATAAAGAATCATTGGAAATGGATAAAACCAAATCTCAAACTCAGAATTCGTTCAAACTGTTGAAGCACAAAATATGGGTTTTCACCACTTTGGGAAAATTCTAGTTAAAGAACCCTCGATATCTCCCGAAATATTTGGATTTTTGGAAAACTGTATTTTAAAGACCCAATTGGATATGATGGGAGAAAAACCCGTGTCTTTGATTTCTCGGATTCGACCTCATCACCTCGAAAATTGCGCCACAAAACAACTGACTGAAATATTTTGCAAATTTAACTTCACATGTGCCATGCTTCACACGTGCGAGCTGGGTGAGTTCTAATAGATGCCTCACCATCTAGAAGCATATAGATGACTCCTCCAAGTGGCAGAATTTGGATTAGTGAAGTGGAAGTATGATAATGGATGATCTTCCAAAGTTTTAGTGCCAGAATGAGTGTTGGAAATGCATAATTTGAAACTAAAGTGAAAAATGACTAGGCCAAGATACAATTAATAAAATGATTTGAGAAACATTAGAAATTAAATAAAAATAAGAGGAAATTAACAAGATTAAACATAAATTACACCTCTAAATAAGAATTACCTTCAAAATCTCAAATAGACCCCAAAACGGAAAATAATATTAACACAACCTTTCATAAAACAACCGAGTATGACAAAAATTAAGCTTATAATGAGTTTAAAAATGATCAAAACTAGGGGTCATCAGTTGTCTTGACACCTATGCAACCAATCGGTACTACTAATAACCTTCCTCCTGGATTCACTAAGGCAACATTGCCCACCACCCAACCTCCTCCCAAGAAGAAGGTTGGGGAAAATCTAAGACTGTGATGGTATCGACAAATCCAAACCAATTCGTGCAGCCCCCTCCTACTACTACATCTTGAGCACCCCCACCTTGTGCTATATGTGATGTTTTAGGTCACACTTGTTAGCACTCAAAATGACCCTTAAGGTTGTGGGAAAAATTCAATTCGAGGTAACCACAAAACCACTTTAGACTGTATTTCTGACCTTATACAATCAGAGAGGGATCTCTCACTATTTACAAATCCTTCTTACGCAAGATATTCTATCAATGACATTCAGCAGGTCAGATTTATGATAGGGAAATTTGTTTTTAAATTTTTGGTAGGACAATCATGAGAGAAACCATTGGGCAATGGAGTCAATAATCAGATCTGATTTAGGTTGCAAGAGGTAGGGGTTTGAAAGGATCATGGACAGAGGCAAGGTAGACATCATTTATTCAGTCTTGAGGCTTTTGCAAGTTGATTAGAGGACAAGGAAGACAACCCATCAAACAAAGCACCTAACTTGGGTGATTTCTGCAAGACTTTAGGAGAAAATGTTTTGAAAATGCTTGAACAATGAACCTAGAGCATGCAATATGAATTCTATCCCATAAAACTACCATTCAAACATGAAAAGAAACACAAAATGGAGTGTTAAACTGGGAAAAACAGTCACATAGAAGATCACTTACTGAAGAAAGTGATGGCACAAGAATCTCTGCCATGGAAACCTCTCAGCATTCCATCTCTGCCATTTTATTCATCTATTGAAAATAAAGCCATTACAATGAAAGATCCTCTCTGCTCTTGAGAATCCCCCACTGAAAATCGAACCTTTTTGAACTCTATTACATATGAATATATAGAAGATGATAACCTCAGCTTCCCAGCTCGAATTATTCTAACCTAGCCTCTAAAAATATAAATTTGTTACAAATGTGATGACACCTATACAGACAGGTCCATCATCTTTGAGAATCAGTTACAACTAATTTTCTTCATTTCAGGATGCGGAATTCTGAAAACTAGGATTCAAAGCTCCACATGCACATATTAAATGGTGACAACTGTGTGAAATTTGAGAGAAGTTGTAGTAATTGGGCGCGTGCCCGACAAAACCCATGTCTTCATTTTTTCAGATTCCCTTCCAACTCCTCGGAATATGCTTTTGAAGTAGATGACTCAGACAGGATTGCGAATTTTTGGAAAAATACCATGTGAAAATCCTTTCGATTCTCCCAAACTATAATACCTATGTAAAAACTGAGGGACATTTTTGAATATTGGTCTGTGCTAAAGAGAAACCTCTCTCAGTTTTTGAAAATTCCTTCCCACTTAGCGGAAACATCTCTTTGAACTCGATGACTAAAACAATCATTTTCATAAAATTTGGGCCAGCTGCACGAGCATGTAAATTTTCCCGATTTTGAAATTTTGGTTTCTCCTTGCATGTTGAAATTGCGAAATTTATTGGGACCGTGGATATCCTTCATCTGCTGATCTGAGCCGTCGAAACTTGTGGAGCCTACCCAATTTTCACAGATTTGGAAAGTTTGTTAACTTTCGAGCAAGTGAAACTGCGAAATGGGATGTCAACCGTCCACCTCCCTAACTTACGATGTTATGATCGAAAAATGCTGTACCACCTGTAACTATCCTTTGGTATTACCATACCTCAAGCATTCTCCACTAAAAATGGAATTCACATTTGAATTTATGCTCTACTTCGGGTGCTTTGAAAATTCCATATGAACGGTCTCAATATTTTGGCAGTCAATGTGCCATAATTATCCTTATCTGCAAACTTGAAAATGTACGACAGCTTTTCCATTACCTTACTCTTGTCTATTGTTGCATAGTCTCAATTCAGCTACTCTTGCTCTCACCCAGGTTAATGCTATTTGTATCAATTCCTTGATGACATTCTCCGAGCTAACATGCAAGATGCATGTCACCCTTCCCTAACATTGCAGACGCTTCAACGAACTGAACTTAACCACCAAACGCAGTCCATACAAGCCCCACAACAACTTTTGGTGTGGAAAAATTGTTTGTAGCTGAAATGAAATGGGCATTCTAACTATTCCACGTGAAATCAAATTGATATCATGGTCAACCATTGCAACCAAAACATTCAAACCAGATCCTTTAATCACATCTCCTGTGCAAGAAACTTGGAATTTCCTTTCAATGTCTGGCGCTAAGTAGTTGTTCCTCTGTCACTTAGGCGATTGGGCACTTGCGATTTTTAAGACAGCGTTGCGTTTCTATCTATTTTGCACATGGTTTATACCACATATGCCCAGAGAATCTGCAACTTCGAATTTATATACATGAATGCCTCCAAAGGCCTTTGACGCATGGTGTAGAGACAATGCCCCTCGTGGGCTCTTTCCTTGTAGTTTGGCACTTGTTGAATCAAGTGTTGAATTTGTGATGTAACTTGTGTGCTATGACATGTGCTTGGTTCTTTTGCTCGTGGATCTTAGCCAATAATTGGAAATTGGGGTTGGTCCAATATTTTTATAAAATAAAACCTTAAAGCCAATAAATATTTTTGTTTATAAAATAAACCTTTAGTCCATAAATTAATAAAATAAACCTTTGACCTAAGCTTTAGGTTTTTTGCCCTAATTATAAAAATTTCTTTCTTTTACCCAAAGAACCATTAAATTCTTCTTGTTTTCCAAACCTGGAAAACTCTTATGATTTATCAAATGAACCAAGCCTCTAAGTTACCAAAGACCGGTGGAATTTTGAAATTTATAAGGCGATAACACCAGCTCTCGCAAAAATAAAATAGTGCTGACACCATATTGGTGCCACTGTTGGGGACTAAAGTTGCATTGTCCCTGGGCAGATCGACAAAGTTTCAGATCTGATTACTGATGGTGGACACCAGTAAGAAATCAAGAAGGTTGTGTACCATTCACCTAGCGACTCCACTCATGGTTCAATCCAATTTGCAGGCTCCACTGGAGAACGAGCTCAGTTGATAGAAACATGGAAGAATTAAGATCTAGGTATCAAAGTGTCAATTTATTCAAAGAAATCTTGTTCTTTTGCATTCACTTCTTTTTATCTTTATGTGTACATATCGAGAAGTATCAGTTTTGTCGGAAATTCTTAGGCCATGAGAAAACTACCCTTGTATATCCTTCATTAGATCTTGTAGACATACCTTCTTCTTCTATTCTTAAAGATAATTTGAGTCTTTTTTCTGAATCACATGAGATCCATGATCAGTCTTGCAAACCCCGTGAGATTAAGGCTAATGACATTCCTCCTGTACATACTCCTTTACCTTCTAGGTCTCAACAGAGATATAGTCCTTTAAAGCTGCCCCTTGTTCTTCATGAATATCCTCCAAAATACCATAAATACCTCCCTGTTTTTGATGGAGAAGATGGCAGTCTCACAGCTGAAATTTTTTTCCAGTATTTTGATAATTTTGTAGACCTTTTCAACATTGAACATGATGATGTTCTCATGATAAATTTTTCCCAGTTTTTATGAGGAGAGGTCAAGCAGTGGTTTAGGAATTTGTTGCCTGATTCTATTAGATTATGGAGTGAGTTAAGTCATGCTTTTTTGAGATTCTGGGGTAGTAGAAAATCTCGGGATCAATTCCTTTCAGAGTTTTATGCCATGAAGAGAATGCAAGATGAAACTGTTTCAAGTTTCAATAAGAGATTTGCTAGTCTCTATTATAAGATACCTGAAGAGATTCAACCACTTGAAGGACTTGCCAAGTTGCAATATGTCCAAGCCTTCCATCCAGATCTCTCTTATCATCTCTTGGAGAGAAGGTTTCCCACCTTACAACAAGTGTTTATTGATTCATTGGAGGTTGAAGAGAATATTAGAATGTCTAAAAAAATTTTAGACCAAGACAATGGAGATAACAAAATTGAAGAAGAATTAGAATTGGTTGAGCAATATGAACAAAAAGAACTTGCCCTACCTTCCAATTCTGTTTTTTGTGAGCAAGAAGCATATCACCCCAGAGACATACAAGAAGAGTGTTGTAAGGGTTTGTTCTTTGAAGATTGCAATCATCTTGTAATAAATTTTGTTAGTGATGGTTTTAAAGAAGTTTTCAGCCTACCTATATATGATGAATACGAGGATGAATACTTGGATAATGTACCTAAACAACCAGCGGAAAATTTTGCAAATTCTAGGACAATTAGTGAAGAAAATATGATTTCAATTCATGGTCAAAAGTAAAAAAATAGGGTGGATAGTGAGTGTGCTGAAAGTGGCTGTTTTCCTTTGTGTTATTCTTCATTTGAATTGCTGAGACAAAGGTTGAGAGTCTCTAATAAAAAACATGAAACTGAGGATATGAATAATGTCATGGCATTTTTAGAAATAAGTAATGAAAAGGATGAACAGTCATGCAATCAATCTCAGCATGTGGAAAAACGAACAGTTTATGATGAGGTATTGAATCATAAAGAAGAAGATAAGGGTTCTCAAATGGATCTTTATTTTTGTTTTTAAAATTCAGAAATTTCATGTCAAGAAGGATTTTGTTTACTTGATTTCTTTGAAGAACGAAAGGATAAATATTTTTAAATGCATGGAAAGAATGAAGTTGTAAAATCAGAAATTTTGAATGAAGTAGTGGATGTCTCAGTTGAAAATTGTCATGAGTATTCCTTGCATGGTTCTTTTGAAGATCAGTTTGACAGTGTGCAAGAGGAGTTACCTTTTGAGCAGCCTAATCATGGAAAACAAATGACATAAAAATTTGAAGGTTGTCATGCTTTTTATGACCTAGTGGTTGAATACATGGATAGAGTTTTCAGTCAGAATGGTTGGTTATGTGTTTGAAGCAAAGGTCAAAACTTTTATCATTGTTTTTTTCCATTATGCTTTTATGTTTTGATTTCACTCAAGCATGATGAGAAAGTTTACTAGTTGGATCAGTGGCTTGGTCGGCTTCATTGGAAATTAGAATTTAATTGATTGGGTGATTGTCCTCAGTAAAGTAGGGTAGGTAGGTGTGAATAAGGTCAACATGGCGAGCATTTCTTACAACAATTTTCAGTTTGTTTACAGTTTCAGTTTTCAGTTTTAGTTACAAGTTCAGATTTGCAATTCACAGTTGGTTTCAGTCTTCATAGTATGGATGGGTGATAGGTTACAGGTTGCAGTATGGTTTCAATGGATGGTTACAGGTTAGAACAGGTTGAGGGTTTCAGGAAAGTTTGGGAGCATCCCAATGGATCAGGCACTTGGTCTACGAGTTCTTTGCTACCTCGCAGGGAGGATAGCATCCCCAGTTAGAGCCAGCTGTTAGCACTATTTTATTTTTGCGAGAGCTGGTGTTAGTGCCTTATAAATTTCAAAATTTCACCGGTGTTTGGTAACTTTGAGGTTTGGTTCATTTGATAAATCATAAGAGTTTTCTAGGTTTGGCAAACAAGAAGAATTTAATGGTTCTTTGGGTAAAAGAAAGAAAGTTTTATAATTGGGGCAAAAAACCTAAAGCTTAGGTCAAAGGTTTATTTTATAAACAAAAATATTTATTGGCTTTAAGGTTTTATTTTATAAAAATATTGGGCCAACCCCAATTTCCAATTATTGGCTAAGATCCACGAGCAAAAGAGCCAAGCACCTGTCATAACACACAAGTTACATCACAAATTCAACACTCGAGTCATCAAATGCCAAACTACAAGGAAAGATCCCACGAGGGGCATTGATTCTCCACCACACGTCAAAGGCCTTTGGAGGCATTCATGTATATAAATTCGAAGTTGCAGGTTCTCTGGGTATATGTGGTATAAACCATGTGAAAAATAGATAGAAACGCAACACTGTCTTAAAAATACAAGTGACAGAGGAACAACTACTTAGCGCCAAACGTTGAAAGGAAATTCCAAGTTTCTTGCACACGAGATGTGATTGAAGGATCTAATTTGAATGTTTTGGTTGCAATGGCTGACCATGATATCAATTTGATTTCACGTGGAATAGTTAGAATGCCCATTTTGTTTCAGCTGCAGACCATTTTTCCACACCAGAAGTTGTTGTGTGGATTGTATGGACTGTGTTTGGTGGTTAAGTTCAGTTTGTTGAAGCGACTGCAATGTTAGGGAAGGGTGACATGCATCTTGTAGGTCAGCATGGAGAATGTCATCAAGGAATTGATACAAATAGAATTAATCTGGGTGAGAGAAAGAGCAGCTGAATTGAGACTGTGCAACAATAGACTAGAGTAAGATAATGGAAAACCTGTCATACATTTTCAAGTTTGCAGATAAGGATAATTCTGGCACATTCACTGTCAAAGAATTGAGACCGTTCATATGGAATTTTCAAAGCACCTGAAATAGAGCATACATTCAAATGTCAATTCCAGTTTTATTGGAGAATGCTTGAGGTATGTTAATACCAAAGGATAGTTACAGGTGGTAGAGAATTTTTCGATCATTAGATCGTAAGTTAGGGAGATGGACGGTTGACATCCCATTTCGCAGTTTCACTTGCTCGAAAGTTAACAAACTTTCCAAATCTGTGAAAATTGGGTAGGCTCCACAAGTTTCGACGAATTAGATCAGCAGATGAAGGAGATCCACGGTCCCAATAAATTTCTCAATTTCAACATGCAAGGAGAAACTAAAATTTCAAAATTAGCGAAATTTACATGCTCGTACAACTGGGCAAATTTTATGAAAATGACTGTTTTAGTCATCGAGTTCAAAGAGCTGTTTCCGCTAAATGCGAAGGAATTTTCAGAAACTGAGACGTTTCTCTTCAGCATGGACCAATATTCAAAAACCTCCCTCAATTTGTACACAGGTATTATGGTTTGGGAGAATCGAAAGGATTTTCATAGGGTATTTTTCCACAAATTCGCAATCCTGTCTGAGTCATCAACTTCAAAAGCATATTCCAAGGAGTTGGAAGGGAATATGGAAAAATGAAGACATGGGTTTTGTCGAGCACGCACCCAATTACAAATACCTCTCTCAAATTTCACAAATCTATCACCATTTGAGATGTGTAGGTGGGGATTTGAAGCCTAGTTTTCAGCAGTCCGCATCCTGAAATGAAGAAAATTAGTTGTAACTGATTCTCAAAGATTATGGACCTGTCTGTATAGGTGTCATCACATTTGCAACAACTTTCTATTTTTAGAGGCTAGGTTAGAATAATTCGAGCTGGGAAGATGAGGTTATCATCTTCTATATATTCATATGTAATAGAGGTCAAAAGGGTTCGATTTTCAGTGGGGGATTCTCAAGAGCAGAGAGGCTCTTTCATTGTAATGGCTTCATTTTTAGTAGATGAATAAAATGGCAGAGATGGAATGCTGAGAGGTTTCCATGGCAGAGATTCTTGTGCCATCACTTTCTTCAGTAAGTGATCTTCTATGTGATTGTTTTTCCCAGTTTAACACTCCATTTTGTGTTTCTTTTCATGTTTGAACAGTAGTTTTATGGGCTAGAATTCATCTTGCATGCTCTAGGTTCATTGTTCAATCATTTTCAAAAAATTTTCTCCTAAAGTCTTGCAGAACTCACGCAAGCTAGGTGCTCTGTTTGATGGGTTGTCTTCTTGTCCTCTAATCAACCTGCAAAAGCCTCAAGACTGAAGAAATGGTGTCTACCTTGCCTCTGTCCATGATCCTTTCAAACCCCTACCTCTTGCAACCTAACTCAGATTTAATTATTGACTCCATTTACCAATGGTTTCTCTCATGATTGTCCTACCAAAAATTTAAAAACAAATTGCCCTATCAAAAATATGACCTGCTGAATGTCATTGATAGAATATCTTGAGTAAGAAGGCTTTGTAAATAGTAAGAGATCCCTCTCTGATTGTATAAGGTCAGAAATACAGTCTAAAGTGGTTTTGTGGTTACCTCGAAGTGTCTTTTTCCCACAACCTTAAGGGTCATTTTGAGTGCTAACAACACTATCTAGAATTGTCTAGGATTTCCCATATTACTCATCCATAGACATTAGATGATGAGACCGATGCAAATATTCTAGTGGTTCATCTTCCCGACACTCCCAAAGAGCGTAACAAGTCATTGTGCACCAACCATCCTTGTCCATTGTGTGTCCTTTACGCTCATTATTCGCACCATTGCATTGATTTACCGATTATCGATCTATGATGGTTAACTTGCACCGACTTTCTTTAGAGTCCCAAGTCACCACTAGAGAAGAAGTCCACCCTCCAACGTCTTCTTCAAATAGGATGAACACCATTTTATTCATCTCATATTTTGATGAACCTTCTGCATCATCCCATGATATTTCCATGGTATCGATAGATGTCGGCCACTCAGACCTTTATAGTCATTTCTTTCTAAGCAATGAATAAATTCTCAAAGCACTTACAAAATTGGACTTTCCTTGGGCCGATATGAACTATCACGCATATTACATTCCCAAGGAACCTAGCCTTCCATTCTCATCTTCAGACCAATTCTCGATTGATTTGAAAGAGTTTATCCCATGCGGAAATATCAATTGATTAAAAAATATGATCCTGCTCCCGAGGCCTTCAAAGAAGCTAATATGGACAATATATCTCCCACCATATAGGTGGACATTTCGGTTAAGCCAAGCGTCATTGAAAACATCATTTTAGGTGTCTCATGCACTCTCGAAGAGATTGGTACCTACAAAATGCTCTTTCAATATTTTTGTGACTTGTTCGCTTGGTTGTACACCGAAATGCTCGGCCTCGACCCCACCATTATTGAACATCACATTGACACATGGCTGGATGTCGCACTAGTGCGCCAAAAGTAGAGGCCCATTCACCTGTTAGAATTTCTTTCTGTAAAAGCCGAGATCAAGAGGTTGCACAACATTGGATTCATTTATTCGATTGTATATACTACATGGGTATCTAACCCCATCCTTGTTAATAAAAAAAAAGGCACCATATGTGTTTGCACTATCTTCCATGTTTGAATTTGGCATTCCCAAAAGACAGTTACCGCACCCATTTCATCGACCAAATTATCGATGCTTATGCTGCTCATGAGATTATTTCCTTCATGGATGGGTTCTCGAGGTACAACCAGATTTAGATCCACAAATAAGACCAATATAAGGATGCCTTCACCACCCCATGGGGATATTCATCCTACTGAGTCATGCCATTCGGGATCAAGAACGTTGGAGCCACTTTTCAGCGCATCATGTCATATTTTTTTCATGACTTGGTTCATATCATCCTTGCCTTCTTGGATGACCTCATGGTATGGTCCAAGCAACACTCGCAACATCTAGAGGACCTTCGAAAAGTGTTCCTTTGGTGTCGCAAATATAATATCTGCTTGAACCTCCCAAGTGCATATTTTTGTGTACCTGCTGGCCGATTACTGGGATTCACCATTTCCTAGAAAGTGATCACTGTTGATCCATTAAAGGTCCAAGCCATTATTAACCTTCCCCCTTTGCGAACATTTCACCAACAACAAAGTCTTCAAGGAAAAGTCAATTCCTTACGCCATTTTATACTAGACTATGCTACGACGGTCCACATATTCTTGTGTTTTATCCAATCCAACGTTTCCTTCGTTTCAAACGAATAGGATCAAGATTCCTTCAATGCTTTGAAACAAGATCTAATTTCCGCTCCCTTAATCCCCCCCGAACTTCACGAAGGATTTTATCCTTTATATTTCAGCATCTAACTATGTTGTGGCTAGAGTGCTAGTCCAAGAAGACTCTGCTCATCAAGAGAATGTTATTTATTACATGAGTCAAAACCTGTCTGGTTCTTTTCTATCTTATCCCGATGAGGAGAAGTTGGTTTTAGTTGTAGTCTTTTTGATTCAGAAGTTGCATCATTACATTCTTATGATTCAAACCAAATTCATCACAAATTTGAATCCTATGTTGTATCTCTTGAACCATAGCCTTATCCAAGGTTGCGTTGCTAAATGGATCGTCATCTTGCAAGATTACAACCTCGAGTTTGTTACCCTTAAGAGCACTAAAGCATTGGATTTGGCACAAATTATCATGGACTTACCATCTACGCCCATGTCCTCCTCTATCATTGATCACTTTCCGGATGAACATTTGTTCACCATATCTTCTGACGATCCTTGGTACAGGGATACGTTCATGCATTTTCATACCCAAAAGTTCAGTCCTTAACTTAGCCATGATGATCGTTTTTGTATCCATCACAAAGCCCCTCGATACCTCCTTATCGATGATGTCCTTTATCAAATAGGTGTTGGCACCATTCTGCAATGATGCCTCACTCACGACGAGGCCGAACAGGTCTTGAATGACTGCCACAATAGAGCTTGTGGCAACCATCTTTCTGGGATGGATACCACTCAAAAAGTCATCCGCATAGGGTGTTTCTAGCCAAACCTCTTTTCCAATTCCATTGCGACTTTAAACATTGTTGTAACTGCCAAATTTGTCCTCCAAGATAAAGAACCCCTCCTATATTGCTTCATCCAGTGGTCATAGTCAGTCCCTTCTGTAAGTGGGCTATCGACTACATGGAGTGCAGTCCTCCCTAGGATGGCATCCATAATTACATAGTAGTGGGCATTGACTATTTCACCAAATGGGATGTGGCCATGCCAATATTCAAATGTACTAGGTCCACTATGACATGCTTCTTTTTTAACCACATCATAGCTTGATTTGGTGTCCCCCACCAATTAGTGTCCGATCATGGTTCTCACTTCGAGGAGACCATTTGGAAATGGATTTCACACCTGTTGAAATTTGAGCACCAATTCTGCTACTCATACTATCCTCAGTGCAATGTACAAGTTGAGTCTGTCAACAAGATCCTCAAGGCCATGCTCCAATGGATGATGGACAAGCACAAGTCCAACTGACACCATGCACTTTTTCCATCCATTTGGGCATATCCTACGTCAACCAAAATTGTGACGGGGTTAACCCCATTCGATCTCATGCATGTAGTGGAATCGGTTCTCCCAATTGAGTGTCAAATCCTACCCCTTCACATCCCCATCAAACTGTTACCAAATACCTACGCTTTGAGCAATGCTTGATCACCCTTGAACAAACAAATGAGTATCGCCATGTGGCACTCCAAACGATCAAAGCTGCTAAGCATAAGTTGAAATCCCATTATGAAATCCGTGTCCTCCCATGCACATTTAAAGAAGGAGTTATTGTCCTTGTATATGACCAAGCCCACGATAAGCTCAACAAAGGAAAGTTCAAATCCATGTGGTAGGGACCTTATGTCATGAAACAATCCTTTGACAAGGGGGCATACCTCCTCACTGATTTAGAAGGTCAACTCTTGAAGAACCCCCACATTGGGTTGTATCTCAAGATATTTTATTCTTAATATGACAGAACCCCTAGTTTGTTGTATCATAGCTTTTTCTTCTATCATTTTCCCTTTTTTTTTATAAAAAATAGCCTAATTTTTTGTTTCCTTAATCTTATCAGATGGATCCTCATTCTTCCATATACATCGTTTATGCCAACGACACAAGTAGATACTTCTTGAATATTGCTACGGCCATGTGGGCATTTTAATCCTCATCACATGACTTGATTCACATCACTATCATGTGTGTTGGTGCAAAAACCAATAACCAGGAAGAATATGATGTTGTGATTTGTCTTTTAACTGATTCCTTACACGTGAGCATTCATCACCTTCGTGTTGATCTATATTCCCACCTGCTTGTCGCATAGTTGAATAATTGTTATCGGGTATGCTATCCTTGCCTCTTTAGAAAATTCCCATGCACTAAACAATTGGTTAGATATTTTTAATTCATTACATTCATCCATGTCCTCAGAAGTTTCAATAGTGTTGTAGACCAAATGGCTAATGATATTCTAGAGTGGCACATTAATCATCATTAACAAGGAAGAAAGTCATTCACATGCATTTCATATAATTTTGCATACATCTATATATAAATAACATCACATAATAATAAGAGGCTCATAAAAATATAAAAAGTATGCATCCACATGCATATGTATATAAAGTCATACGTCCAAAATATAGTCATGTTTACAGTAAGGAGCCCCAACAACTCCATAAAAATAAGTACATCGATTACAAATCCTGGTGCTCATAGCATGGGGGAAAGCTCTATATGCTACCGACTAGTCATTTGAATAATCTGAGGCATCATCCTCAGTATATTCATCATTGTTGTCACAACCTATATGGGGTAGATCTCCCTACATCAAGGCTTGGATGCCCTCAACGACCATTTCAATTTGACGGATTGTCGGGTGCCACTCAGAAGGAGCCCGGTAGCAGATACTGATCAACTCATCATTGAGGTTCCGCAACCCATAATTGGACACCCCCTTTAGTATTTGATCGATGTCACCACGCAGTCCATCAAGGACTACCTCAACACTCCTCCACTGACGCTACACTCGAGGAACAGAGTCGACTCCCTCAACCTTTCTACGTCGTCTCTGGTAGTTCTCTGCGGACATTGGCCCCACATCTACACACACACATGACAAGTCATCAATACCATCTCATATAAAAATATTTCTATCATCTATGATAATGTTGTAAAAAAAACTATAATTATAATGCATACATGCCATCAGGTCCCTAGGCCTGGCCAGGGGGATGGGGTAACTCCGGGTCTCCTCAATAGTTCATGCCTGCATATAGGTAGTACTTGAACACCACTGGAATTTGTCGTCACTGCGCAAAGAATGCCTAGCTAAATAGCTTGCCAATCATGCCCCCATCCTCCCTAATCATAATCCCCCCCCAATGGCACATCTTGGACTCCATTGACCCATTGTCCAACACCGCAAAGTGGGCTTGTAGTGTGGGCCCACCTTCTTGAAGAAGAAGGTGTAGATGAATGAAGTGAAGTTGAAATCCCCTCCATTTTGGCTACATTGGTTCAACTATCGCCGAACTGATGTAAGGAGAATTTGGGCCTACCTGAAGTATGTCCCACCCAATACTTGATCCACTAGGAGCATCTTCCCTCTTGATATATCGTGTGTACCACTTGATCCCATGACCCTCACTACCCCTGCCATAATATCCCGTGTCTCTAGGCTCTCAATATCAACTAGGAGTATGGATGTCACATGGAGCTCTATGCTTGCCACATAATGGTGATCCAATATATCTGTCGTCCATGTCATGTGAACTCACGGGTTGAGTATCACCAATCAACCCTAGTCAAGGGAGACCAGTCATGAAATAAACATCCTGTAAAGTGATCTCTACTTGATCACCCTGGATAATAAAGGCCCCAGTCTCCTAATCCCAAAACTCAACAAAGGCTTGTTGAGTAGTAATGGTGCGCTTCGCATCAATGGGTTCTCAAGAAATTTGAGTAACCCATGCCTAGACAAACTGTCCCTAATAGGATGGTCATTGCAAATGTCTTGTCAAATGTTTGCGAAATTCCTTTCCCTCCACTTGACCCTCAACATCTTGCATTTACACCATCGGTCGAGATAAGTCAAAGATGAAAAAACCCTCATTTTTTCCTCAGGTTGCACCTTTCTAAGAGAACCAAGTGAACTAGATCACACCTTTTTGGAAGAAAAGAGTGATTCAGGTCACACATTTTCTCCAGATAGATGCGACCTGGGTCACATTTGTCTAGTTAAATTGAGTGACTTGAATCACACTTAACCACTTGAATTATGCGACTCAGTCCTAAAAACCTCATGGGGTTCATTGTGTCCCTACGAAGCCAAAACACAAAAAATAAATGGACAGAAATGGTGAGAAAGTCGAGACCACTAACCAAAAGCTAGCAGAATCCAAAACCGCTGGTTGAATCAGGAGAAATCAACGCCTGAAAATATGGGCTTTCCACGCAACTCCAACAATGAACAGTGAAAATGACAGTTGGAGTGGTGGGACCCACCCCTATTTACGTCATTTTGGGACCCAATTTTCCTTTGAGAATTACGACCTCATACGACATCTCCGATTCTAAGGATTCTAATATTATACTTAATTTTAGTATCCTAGGCGATTATTTTGGATTGAAAAAAACATGTATATAGATAGGTAGGCGAATATTAAATATGAAACATACAATTTACTACTGAAACTTGTAAATTTTGGTGAATATTATGATAAAAAAACATATTTTATGTAAATATAGGCGATATTAGAGGCTAAAAATGACTAAATAGCGAATTTATTTTTTGAAGAAAAGCCCAAAACATAGCCAATTGGTGAAATTTCGCCCCTAAAAATTACCTTGGACATATGTTTGATGCACTATTCATACCACCAGAATCGTGATCTTTCACTCATCTTGATTATGGGATTCATTTTCCATGATCGAGAAGTCTTTTCAGGCCATTTTTTTCACTTGCCTTGGTTTGCATGCCCTCATGTAAATTCAACATTTTTCTTTACTATATCATACTTATATAATCAATTTGATTTCCATACACACTTTTATGCTTGGGTATCGTTTCCATGTGTACAAGTCTAGGTCCCAATGAGATTCACTAATTTCAGTGAGTGGCCAGTCCCTATAGGTATAAAATTTCAAACTGGCATATAGGTGCTCCCTTATGCAAAACATATTGTGCATCAACCTTTTTCATCCCTTCTTAATCCTATAGGACCCCGGGTAAGTGGTCCAACCCAATCACATTTGCATTTGCTCTTACATGACAGTAGAACCTACCTCACATGGGTTCCCTTTTAGTACCCCTTTCCATTTGGCACCCATGCCGTCAATTTACCGTAGGATTAGGATTCCATCTAGTCTATGATTTTGTACAAATACACATGTTAATCTGTCATCATCACTCATTTTCCTACCTTGCAGACTCCCAGACTTATGGACATTAATACATTTTGATGTTTCATATTTCACACTCATGATCTCACTAATCCATCCATACTGCAAGCGCCACATTATTTTTCCTCCATTCATGACCCCGTAAAGATATTATCATCAGTGTCCTTCCCCAACCTCAAAATTTTATCTACTATCACCCAGTCACTTGAATTATTTGATAATTTCACTCGACGCTTATCTCCTTACTGTTTCATCTAATATGAATGAGGTGGCCATTCACCTCAACATCCATTATACACAGGTGCTTTTAAGAACCCCCTTTTCCAGATGTTCACGCATTTGGGAAGCTACAATTGTGGATTACTCCTCCATAACCTCTCTTTGGTACTCTCGCATCAGAGAAACCATTCAACAAATAGTGCTCCTCAACACTCCTTTAGATCGTATATACTCTCTTTTTACGGAAACACCCATGGTCACCTTTGTTCAAAGTATTATGCAATGAGTCACCCTTGGAGTTATACAAACATCCTATTCCCTTTGAGTTAAACATCAATACCCCTCTTCTCAATCAATGAGTCCCTCCCATTGTAGTTATGTTCCTTGGTATCCTAGTTGTGTCCCTCCCCTAATATTATTAAGAGTTCCACACATGCTTCCAGGTCATCCATGCCTTCATTATCTGAACAAAGGAAGTTTGAGTCCATTACTCACTTTCCCTCATATCCCAAAAAAATGTCTCAGTTGCTGTAACATCCCCTTCACCCTATCCGACGATCATCAAGGGACATTAACTGATTTTGAGCTCTCAAATTTTTCCCCAAAGCCATAATACAAATTTCAACATATAAAATATGTGCATAAACATAAATAAACATGCATAGAGGAATTGAAATCGATCCACAGACACACATCATGCAATTATCAACATAATTACCACATACATCAAATAAAAACATTTCAGATTCAAATGCACGAGAATACTTATTTTTATCCAATGTAGATCCAAGCAACTGGCTGTGTAAGAGTGATTTTCCACCCAACCATAGGCACTTTGTCCAACATATACTCTTTCTGCTGAGAGGCCACCCCCAAGCTAGGCTATGAGTCCACTAGGGAGAAGGAAAAACCTACATGATTCTCTCTCTTAGACCATAACCCAGTCTGATGTCTATGCTAGCCAAATGCTCATACAAATCTCTACAGGGGTCTCACTCAACCCTCACAGCCTTGGCTTCCACAATAGATTCCCAACACAACACCCTTCTTGGCTCAGGCGTCCCCTTCATCGATCCATAGTTCTCTTGGGAGATCCATCTTTCCTAGTGCTTCTAGTGTGTGCATAGAAGAAGTCCAATTTGATATGTGTTTCTATAGAACCACTTGTAGCTTCAATTCATGGCTTCTCAAGCACCTATGAGAAACAAAACTAAATGGGTAATGGTTCCTAGCTTTCCCAACCTCTCCACTCACCTACAACCATCAATTTTCTCTTCCAAATCTGAAGCACTGTCTTCAAATTCGAATTTCTAGGTTAAACACAGTTTGGTAGGTTCATGGACAACAATGGAGAGATTTTCCTTGTGTAGATATGCATGAAAGAATGAGGAAATGAGGGTTGAATCCAAGGGATATGAGAAAATGGTGAAAAGACAACTGACATGACTTCTGACAGTAGAATAAAGGACTCCTGGTAGCTATAGACTGAATTCTGTCATGAAAAAACTGTCACAAAAGTGAAGTTAACCCCATGCTGCAATAACTACATGAAGTGAATTTTCCCACCAACCTCACATGTGCATTCAATGATTGGAAAATAGTCAAAAAAGGATATAATTGGCTTATTCAAAGCACATGATAGGATTTGGGATCCCTAATGTTGACACTTGGTAGCAAGGATTTAGTATCCCATAAACCACCTTCCTCTTCCCCTTTGGTGGAATCATAGCCCCTTTGGTGCTCTTTACACAACCATTCTTGGACCATTTTATTATTTATGCACATAATATTTACATATATTCTAAATCAACATAACAAGCCAACCATACAGTCCAAATAAAATATATACATCATACATTCCTAGCCATTCACTAGTCGGGCCTTGGCCTTGAGCTCCGCACTAGGAATCCACACTAGCATATTTACATCATTTACATAATTTTGGCTAAATACATTTCAATTCAAAACCGAGGTTATTACAATTGCATGTCTAGTTCCATTCATTTCTTGGTTGTATCCCTCGTGCTTTCGTTAAGGAAACACCATTACCTTGTTGGTTGCAGGTCTCCCTCTGTTTACATCAACACATCTATTCTAGAGGATAGACCTAGAGTTACCCTGTACATTGGCCTTATAACCATCATTGATGAGTCCCTTGGACGAACTAAGGGGAGACATCAGTGCCCCTTAGTGCGGTTGTTTCTCACATGCTTGACGTCAACTCAAACATCACAGCAATGGGATTCATACAAGTTGATGGTTCTCTCATTATTTGGTCAAAGATCCCGGATATCTCCGACTCCTAGTATTTTAGTGAGTCTATGTGGAAATCGTTCAACCATATGTTTCAAGAGATATCTGGGTTGCGTTTGTGACAATGATTTGGAAGCCCTCAAGTTACATGCTTCCTATTGTATCAAGTTCTAGATGCAGTTCCCTAGACCTGTTAGATTCAAAATCTTAGTTGTTTGAGTCACTACATATATTGGATCCTTTAAGATTCAATAGAGAATCAATTATTAAGATCCAACATCCCACTGGGATGTCATTGTTCTGAGATTAGTCCTTTAGATTAGCCATGTTTGGACCCTGATTATATCCCATATTTGAGTCCCTCCTGGACACTTATGACGTGCACAACAATTATCCATGTATTGATCAGGCCCCTTTGGGCCTAGATCCCAATTTTTATTTTTATTTTTGAGACATTGATACAAGCATGGGAATGCCTGCCTCATCCATATATTTGAGATTATATGCACCTCATCCATCTTGAGTATTGTATTTGTAGGTAAGGGACTCTATAGTACCGTGGGAAGGCAAGTTCCCTCTAATGTAGTCTCCATATTCTATGTCACGATCACACTTATCTCCTAGAAGAAAAGGAATCCTATGATGTATCTTGGCCATACGATGATCTCCTGATCTCACACATCAAGGGAAATTCCTTAACCACTAAATTTTCTCACTTTCCATGTCATCAGCCTCGTCTGTCGCATATGTCATCTTTCCACCTCATTTGCACCTTTTTGACCTTGAGAAAACATTACAAAAGCAAAAAATTCAAGAACAAACATCAAAAGGGCCACTTTAACCTGATGTCACACATAATGGATTGATTTAAGCGACCCTAGTCACTCAAATCCATTTGATATAAGTAACCCTTGAAGTCACACAAATCCTCAAAAAAGAAGTGACCTTTCCCCAACATGGTTTTGGGTTGTTTATGCTTTTCTCCCAACAAAAAGAGGAAAGTTGGACACAAATCTTGGTGTGGCCCAAATTGGATAATGGATCCTGACTAAAAAATCACTTAAAAATCATAAATAAAAAAATATCATCCCAATCCTTATGCCAAATCTATTGCCATGCCTATAAAAGAAACCTCAAGGTCCCTCATTCGGCACAATTCTACACTCATTTGCTCAAGCCATTGTTATTTAATGTTTCCTCAATACTAACACTCAAAAGCTTTGTTGATTTACTATTCCACACTATTTTAATTAATATCCCCTTATGCTTTTCGATACTACCATTCAAATTGATTTATTATTTTAATTAATGTTCCCCCACTATTTTAATCAATCCCCCCTATGTTTTTTGATACTACCACTCAAGTTCCTTGTTGATTTATTATTCCATATTATCTTAATTAATGTTCCCTATGCTTCTCTATACTACCATTCAAAATCCTGGTTGATTTACTATTCCACATTGTTTTATGTGAATGGGGTTCTATGTTGATGTCGTATAAGTTTTTTCCGAAAACAATTTCCCCTTGGATGCCTACTTTATGTTTGATTTTGCTCAAGGATCCTTTCTAAAATCAAAAAAATATATAAGTTTTTGAAATCTACAATATAAACATTTTGATTTCTTTATTTATAGAAAAACTTGATTTTTTTGGGATCGATGGTGTGTCGATGGCTAGGGGATGGTGTCTCCTTGGTGGTTAAACCCATTGCCATCATAGTTCACAAAGGCGATGGGGCATCAATGGTGAGTTTGATTGCCTTTGGTGATAAAGGATAGTTACATGTCGCTTGGTAGGATGATTTTAGGGAAATATAAATGGGGGATTTTTGTTATAGTGCAAGGGGAACGTGGAGTATCCACAATGAGAGGCCACCTGGTAGTGGTGTGAGTAAATGGGAGGGGATATATGCAGTGGATGGGAGGATGCATTGAACTATGGGGTAAATGGGAGTGCGTGGCGGGAAGGGAAATGAGAGGGGCGAGGTTGTGAAGTGTGATGGGTTTATGCGAGGTAGAGGGATTTAGGAGCTAAACTTGTTCGTAGGAGGGAGAAGGACACACGTAAGGGGTTTTGGGAGTTAAGTAACAAGAGCCGGGGGAATATAAACAAGGTTAAGAGTGAGGGGGAAAGATGGATGGCTGATAGAGTTAGGGATGCGAGGAAGAAGGGTCATGGGTAGCCTTACCAAGGATGAAAGAGGAGGCATTAGGTTTGATTATCTTTCCCATTCATTTTTATTAAACTCTTTTATGCATATTTCACACAACACTTTAGAAAAATCACACCAACACCATATAAATTAGAAAACAATGCAATTTAAACTTAAAATAACATACTAATAAGACTAAAACCAATTATTTTAAACCATGAACCAAATAAACCAAACCAACAATTTAGAAATGGTGAAAATAGTAACACATGTGGAATTTGTAACCAACAAATTAGAAATGATGAAAATATTAACCCAAGTGGAGTTTGTAAATCATGGTGCTAGGGAGGGTGATGAATCTACTCTAGTCTTCAATCCATCATTGATTCCTTGTTCATGACTTCTCCAACCTTCAACATGTAATGAGAAAGAGGAGAAAGGAAAACCTTAAAGATGATGATTGTGCATGCTTGCTTGTTCCTGGGATTTTACTAATTTTTCCAAAACTTTTCTTATTTATCTTTTTTTTCTTGAAAAGCACGTCATAATTAGAATTTTATTCCCCTTAACCATTGTCCATTGATTTTACTCATCACTCGAAATTAGACCAAGGTCATATGGAGGTGTAATGAGACATTGAGCACATTATTGGAGGCTTTCAAAAACCCTACACAACCCCTTGATTTAAATGATCATTTGGCATTAGTAAGGCCCTTTTTTTTAACCCAAGAACACATGACTCAAACATTTTTATATCATTAGAACCCAAAATTATCAAACTCTTAAAATTTTACACTTATCCATATAGTGATGGAACAAAGAAAACAAGATATCATCTAAAAGTTATCAATAATTAATTTGATGATATCAATTTGGAAATTTGATTCTAAGCTTGTAACATATGATTTACCTGCCCAAAAGTTCTACTATGCAAGCTACAAGGACCTAAACCTTGAAACCAATTTGTATACTTGTGAAGGCTCTAAATGATTCATCTAATCATGGAATGAGACAAATGATAAGTCATTGGAAAGGTCTTGAGGTAATATACAATTTGGAAACTCTAATTCTCTACTTTGGTGGCAAACAATGAAACTGTGTAATGCCCTTTATAGATATATTAAAAATATTAATTAAGTATTAACATAACTAAGTACATTTAATTAAAGTAACACAGGGTTTGAGAGTTAAATAAAAATGCACTAAAAATATATTATATTAATTAAAAGCTCATTAGTTAATATTATCAAATGGTCCAATGCGTAAATAAAAATAAAAAATAAAAAATACATATATAGTGAAATATATAGTGTTAACAGAGGACCACCCCACTTGTCATCAATACAAGCATTCCTTTCATGGATGCCAAGTGGAGTTATCCATGAGGAAAAGGACCTTTGAAAGGGGGAGTTGGCTGAAGGAGAAAGCATACAGAGTTGGGAGGAGTTGGGAGGAAGAGAGGAGGAGGTTAATTGAGAGCAAGTGAGATTTTACAGAGGGATTTACCAAGGGAAGTTATTGGTTGGCATAGATTACAGGTTGGGGCCCAGGGGCTCTTGGCTGTAAACTAAAGGGATCAGATTGGGTGGAGAGTGTGATGTAAGTTTTAATTAACTGTGGGTACCTTTGGGTGTTAACTTTATTATATTGAAATAATAAATTATTATGGTTTTGCTCTGTTTTAGTACTGCAAAATTTGATTTATAATACCTTTCTTTTGACACCTCAAAGTTCAAGGATAATAATATACATTGGGTAGCCATAGATTTGATCTAAACACAGTGACACTTAAACAACTGTCAATGATATATTCTTGTGTATACATTAGTGGGTATCTTATTCAAACTAAGACAGCTACTGGTCGTATCTATTTGAGGAACTGTTCATTACTGTTGTGGTTGTCATATTGATTTTTATAAAAACATAAATAGATCACTACCTTACTGATATGGTATGTGAAAGTTAGGCGAGTTATATTGAAACATTTGGTAGTTCATTATAATGGTTTCTACCTCCTAGTTCACTGTTCTTGAAGTGATTATATCTTGATAAAAGTACTATAAGCATCCTAATACTCCCAACCAATTCACACTTTTGGGTGACACCATCCAATCGCATTTGCAGCCTTCCTTGTGATTTGTATTTGATCTTATTGTTTCGAAAGTCTTGGCTGGAGTACCCTCAATTGAATTAGTGTTGATATTATGCTTTATCTCAGACTTGACCATCATTGAAATGAATTTCATCTATTATTAATACTTCATGTTTTTAAGAGCTCAATGCAAGCGTTTTCGAGTTCGAGAGGTTAATCTTTTTGTTTTGTTTTATAGCTAAATGTTAGTTATTTGTACTTAATATAGGGCTATATGTCATAAATGCTAGTCATTATATATTATTAATATATCTAAATGTCATAAATGTCTAAATGCAGTAGATGTTGGTTATTTGAGCTACATCGCTATAACTCCTAACCAAGAAGCCAATGCCCTCAGGATCAGCTCAGTAGTGTTAGAGCAGCCAACATTATTTTTTTGTTTGCCTCTCGACATGGTGGTCGCATTCTCATAAGAGACCAAGTAAACTTTTAAAATTCAACCCAACATTCTCATCACTATCTGCATCGCATTATAAAAATTCATTTGTTTCAGATTCCTTGACATTTGAATTTGTTTTTATTCACAGTTTAGGTTGATTGTCCGAGACTAAAACTAGGATTTGCTCCAAAGTATTTTCTTGCACATGCTAGTTGACAGAGTAAGATATATGGAATAGTCTCTTCGAATTTGGCATAATGAATCTTCTTCCAAAAGTCACTAGCCAGTAGAATGTATCTCCATTGTTTGAGTCACAAAGAATGAGTCCCTTTGGCTTGCCTTAGATTTTCCAACCAAAACTTTCCATAAACTGACATGCTGACAACCATTTCATCCAGTAATATAATATAATTTGATATTATAATTAGCCTTTGTATATTTTCCTATTGTAATTTTCCCTCTAAATATTTCCAAGATTTCTCAGAAGATGGTTATGAGGGAGTCAATGAGCGTTACTAGTGGATCAGGCGAAGATAGTTGTAATTGTTGACATGCCCCCCCTACTTCTGTGAAGGCCCTTTGATGTCTTTAAGCACCCCTTGTTCCCATATCCAAGCTGGAATCAGTGGGTATTTCATTAGACCATCTTCCTCCATTCAAACTCCTTGGATGCACGTACCAATGCACCTCTTACCTACCAGGCAGGAGTTGAACAAGATTATTTGAGATGACATTTATAGATAGTTTTTACAGCTCCTTTCAGAGTTAGTGAACTTAGATTACTTAGTTAAGGGATAGAGTGAGGAAGGGTCACTCTCTAAAATGATACGACTTTCCAGCCCCGAAACGTCCTTACCTAACCTTGGGACAATTATCACCCAAAAAATCTCCTAACATCCAAGACCGAGAAGTTAACAATTTATGGGCACCTCTTAATATCACGCTCTTTTGTTCTTGGTGGTTTATAATTTGTACAATGCATGGCATGCATGATGCATATGTGATGTTCAATATTTATCAGAGTTTCTGAGATAAGTATTTATGTTAGTAGAAGTTCAGATCTACTTACACAGCCAGTCTTTATGTTCTATTTTTATCCCTACGCTATGATCGTAGATTCATGGGGAATAGAGTCCCCAACAGCTAGCTTAGTTGGTTCGATCTCAGTTGACAAGCTCCTGAAGGCTACAGGTCAGGGTTTCAATTCCTGGGTATTAAGGCCAAGTTTAGATGACGACCTCTCAAATCCACAGATTACTCCCCGTATTACGTAGTGTAAATAAAGGAGTATCCATAGGAGCAGTGCTGGAATTTGGTTTTTATTGTACCCGTCAAAGTTTTTTATTTTTACGTTTTGGGTGTATATATCACCCGTCGTGAAACGTTTTGTTTAAATTTTTACCCTTCAATAATGAAGTCTTGCAAAAAAATTCACCCTTCGGTCATTTATATTTAAATTTCAAATTGTAACGTTTGAGTTATCTTTAATATATTGTTTATATGTTTGTAATTTTGAGAAATTAGAAATCCATCCATTTATACATTATTCAACTAGTTTTGAATGTTGTAATTTAATCTACTATGTAACGGGCCGTTTTAATCGATCATACCTCTTGTTCGTGTTGTTAGTGAGTTTGAATAACTTTATTGTTCAAAGCCATAGCTGTTAGCCTATTACCGTTTATTGTTCAAAGCCATAGCTGTTACGGTTCATTCAAAAAATTGTTGTTCCTAAGGTAGGCAGGTCCCTCTAGTGAACATGATGACAGGAAATAACAAGAAGGGCAGGCATAAGAGATCTAAGCAAGAAAATGCTAAAGATGTAAATGGGCCCTCTTCCACCATTGAAGATGATAAAGAATTGATCTTCAAGAACCTTAATGAAAGGTTTGTAAAGCAAATCGATGACTTGAGAGAAGAAACCACTATTTTGTCAAGAAATCTAATCTCACTGAAAAAATACCCTCCAAGATCTACCTTTATTAGTAGTAATTAGCAATTAATCTAGGTGATTTCATGGATTTAGAACACTAGACTGCATATACTGGAACGCTGGGTAAATTCCCCATTTGGGTCTACGTCCCAACTATGTTGGTTAATGAGGGAATGCTTTGTGAAGCTACTCCTGACTCCTGGAGTCCTGAGTCCTCTATATCTGTTGATCAATGATTTAGTACTGGTTCTTGGGCAACCCAGTTGGTCGTATAACGCCTGCATCTAGCTGGCTTCTAAAGTAATAAAAACACAAAACCACATATTTACATGATGAAACTCATGAACAACTTTCAAAGTCGGTGGCCTCACCAAGAAGTTCAGTCTCGGCACCACCAAATTTAATGGCTTCTGCGGATATAGCGAGGCTACTCCTCAAATATGTTTTTTAATCAGAAATCATGGAGATGGAGGGTTTAATGGACACCATTCCCGAACCTTGGTTGGAAAATTGGCAATGTCATAAGAATTTGGTCTTTCTAACTATAATTTTTCATCATTTAATCACATCTCTCTAGTCCTCTTCATTCTACTCAGTATGCTTGGCTTCAGCTCAGTGCAGTCTTCACACTTGTTACAGATGATTCTTGAGCAGTGGATAGTTTGCACAATTTAAGATTGCGTAGTTAAGACCCACCTCACCCTCATCCTTAGGTGAGCAATTCTTCTGTATTCTCTAAGTTCTCTTGTCTTGTTGTCTTGTTACTCACTTTATGGTATCCTTTTTGCTATTTGTTGAATTTGTAAGGAGCGCAGTAAAGACCATCAATCAATTCTAAGGCTTATAGCTTTTGTTCCCATCTCTTTTTAGGCATACTTGAACAACGATTGAGTAGCTTGAGCAAAGCGACTGGGCCAAGGAGGTCCTTCAATCCTAAAGTGCTTCCTTGATAGGTATTTTTTGAGAGAAAGGACACGGTGCCTGATTTTATGGGAACTTGGAAGCCGATGAAGGCATGCAGTTTGGGGGCTAACAAAGTATGGATAGTATTCAGGCGAGTCGGCGACCACTTCAATGCTATAATCCACTCCATGCACTTATCTAATGTCTGCACTTATCTAATCACACCCCCAATTGATACTTCCGTCGAGTTCACAAACTGAATCGAAGAACATTTCCATCATTTCGATCTCTGATGAGAATAGAGGAAATTGTAATGGACATTGGGCAGGATTCAGGAAAATAGAAGAGCGTGTAGGGTAAAAGTGGTGCAGAGGAATCCCTGTGTGTAGTTGGCATTCACACAAACATTGTAAATAAAACTATGCATCCAGACTTCCAGTAATGTCTCTCTGATGTTCTCGATTGTTTAGAATAAAACTATCTGGGGCAGTTAAACAATATATCTCTATACTCTAGTCTCTGATAAAGGTTCTGTAAAAGTATAACGCTGTACCAAGTGAGGGATATTACCACGGTGTTTTACTATAAAAAAAACTACTGTAACAACAACTCGAATTTGAATTACCTGTGAATCGCTTTCCAAAATTATGTCTCCAAATGCAGTTGGGCCAACTTCAAACTCCCGAATCTAAGTCCCAGCTTCCAACTTCCAGCCTCTAGGCTTGTAGCAGACTATTACTAGAATGTAATGTTAATGTAAATTGTAAATTTGTAATTAATGGACAATAATCCAATGACATTGATATTTGTAGTATGTATAATGTAGAATCTAGATGCTCATTGTAATAATAAAAAAATAATAAAAAGTAATGGAATTGGAAACATCATTAAATTAAATGAGCTTTTCTTTTTTTTATGAAAAAACAATGCAACTTTCTAGAATAGAAATAATACTAATTTAATATATTTTTTATTTATTAAGTCAAATTATGGTTGGAATTTGGAAATTCTAATTTGGAAAATATAGTTTTATATAAGATAAAAAAATATTAATAATACTACCAATATGATACTAGTAAAATAATGACGTTTTAGAAATTGTATTACCCTTCAAAATACGTTTAAATGATAAATTTACCCTTCACACTAGACGGTTAATAAAAAAATTTAACCGTCACGGTCAAAATGCCTCATGACGGTCATTTTGCCCATCAAATTCCATCACTGCATAGGAGTGATATATTGCAGCCCAGCTATCCGAAAAAATCAACTGGGTACACCATCACAATTAGTGTTTATGGTAATGAATTTATTTAAATATGTGCATTTATTGCCTCGTAGAAAGAATGGTGATGTGCATTTATGCACGCAGATATTTTTCAAAGAGATTGAGGATACATGGATTTTCAAAGACCATTACTTCAGACAGGGACTAGATAATGAGATAAATAATTCAGAAGGAGAATTCTAAGAGAGATCTTTTCCCTATTCTTTGTATTTAAGGTCACTTTCCATCAATGTGTGAGACCAACCTCATTGAGCATCTTAACTGAAATTATTTGTGTAATGCTCATTGAATGCACTCCCCATCCTTTTGATCATTAAACTGAGCATTTGTAATCAGATTGGACATGCGATGACATTTGTTTATATTTTAATTGATAGTTAAAAGAAGTCGTGAGCTCGATACATATGCAATTACACTTTATTATTACATAATTATGATTTCTAAGAGAACCATAGCACTAAAACATTCCCTCTTCGAGTGAACCCGTGGTGAGCCCTCCTTGAGTAAAACAAGATCAGTGTTGCAAATTGCATACAAAACTCATCCTGCAAAATCGAGGAAGCAAGAAGTTTCGAAGGAAACATAAATACGAGGAGATATATCTGAATTGAAAAATCACAATGTTGATGGTTAATTTTTTTTTTGAATTTCTATTCCACTCTTTTCAGAACAATAAGATTTCAAAATCGAAACAAAATGGCCATCTATTCGTATAGAATTTTTAACTCCAAAAACATGCAATAGATATGTATCAAGTTTCGATGGAAGAGGGCAGTTTGACCCATAGCAGAAATTGACCTCTAGACAACATCATTGTGGTAAAGGTCATAATGGAAGAGGAATTATTACCGTAGGACACAGGGGAGGGGTCACAAGCATTTGTATCGTCAAGAGTAAGTATTTACTGAGGCCTAAGATATAGAAAAAATATGGTTAACAAGTATTTCATCACAACTCCAAGAGTATTTCCTTAGTATGGGAAACGTAAGTAATTGCGAAAGGAACCTTGCGAAAGGAACCTTGAGTAAGGTCATACATATCCTATGTGAACCCACTCAAAATTGCTAAGAGGGATCCTGGGAGAGTGTAATGGGGTTGAACAATGAGGTCATAAATTGAAAATAAAAGTCCAACTGCTACTTGCACAACTTACTCAACCTATCTTTCCTCTACTTTGTGGGGAGTGAGCAATACCCACATGTAGAAGTAAAGCCCTTGGGCGCACCAAAATGTAAACTAGCCATGACATTCCAGTGGTTCCTAGGTGTGGGATCGCCAAAAGTTGGATTATATTGTAAAGATAAGAGTTACTTGATGCCAAGTGGAAATTATGCATCTAGAGTAAAAAAAAAAGGTCAACAATATATTGGCAACAAAATTATATACAAAACAATAGAAACAAATTGGATATCACCTATATGTAGTGGCACATGATCCATCTATATTAATAGATATCAAGTTGTGAACGTATATTAGTAGCTCGTAGGTTTAGCTTGAGGTTTTCGAACTATAGAGGGAATACAACCACCCACAACATCATGGAAGATATTAGCTACCTACCCTATAATATGAGTATGGGTCATATTTATTTATGTATGATGATGTGGCGTAGTTGCAGATGAAGGATATGCAATTAGACCACTGCTTTATCCCTATTAAATAATTATATCATAATTAAAGTATCCAGTTGATTGAGATCGATATTCACCAATAGAAATCGGTTAAAAGGGAAAGAGGCAGTTTCTCCTTTACCCGTTTAACCAGTGCCACTTTCAATTAAGTTTAACCACAATACACAAATAGGGGTATACACCCATTCCATTCTTTTCCTATCCTAACTTCATTGTCAATAAAATAGGTGGATCGAAAATTTCCATAGAATAAATTATACTTAATTGGAACACCGATGTATAGCTTGAACACATTCGCTCACACAGGCATTTGTAAACCACTATGTTACAAAGGCTCTCTAACATTTTTAATCAAGGTTAATGTACCTAGCTACTGAGACTGAGCTATGTATACTTAAGGCCATTGATTTAGGGATAGGTGAGCATCACCTCCCCAGGGGTTCCCTTTAGAGCTACTCCAATATGTCAAAATGGTTAATTACTTTGTCATATTCTAGTGTGTATGCGGCTGGAAAAATATGAATGGAGATAAATCTTGAAAAAAAAGAATAAAAATTCCACTTAATGGACTCTCCCCATTGGAAGAGACAAGATTAGTGTAGTCCAATTTGTTATGGAACATAAATTTGAATTTTCTTTATTGTCCCTTCTCCCCATGGAAAAATGGGGTATTTCATCAAGCTAATTTGAATCATATTGCTAATGATCTTATTTGTTCTTATTGAAGTAAGAGAAGCATAAGCCCCAGATTCTATAGAATCTATTTGTTCCCAATCAAATCCTAGACAAATTCAAACCAATGCAATACTTGTTCCACTCATTAGTGGATCTCGAAACTGGTTACCACATTAAAATGACTGGTTACCACATGATAAATAAGGTGTCCCTATTCTGTCCGCACCTTTATTTTCATGAGAATGCATGACTCAAAATCAAGATGTGACTCAATAAATTCTCTAAGAAACAATTGAATGACCATTTGATGTTATTTTAATTTTGGCATTGTATGGTAGATGAGTACTCATGTTGGAACTTGTAGTTTTGGAGGTTGCAAACTTAGCAACAAACTTTGTAATATTGATATACTGTTTCATGGTACACATAGGGGGAACTTGAATACTCGTTTCCTCCTTGAAAGAGAAATATCCTGGTCCACTGGAAAATAGCCTAGGCTACCAATCATGATATGAGAGTTCCTTGGAAGTTGTCTATAGTATGGCCATAATTACCTAGATTCCGCCCCTTACTTTTTGGGAAAGAGCTTAATGCACCTTCCCCTCCTACTCTTAAAAAGTATGGCCATAATTACCTAGACTCCGCCCCTTAATTTTTGGGAAAGAGCTTAATGCACCTTCCCCTCCTACGCTTAAAAAGTATATATATATTTTTTTGTTCCATGCCAGTGACTTAAATGGGATCCATATCTTTTTGGATGCCTTCATGGCCCCTTAAAATGTATATTTCGATGAGATCCTAAGACCTTGGTCATTATCAACCATATTCTTCAACATAGTTGAACTGAGGCACACAATCTGGAAGTTTACTATAAGTTTTCCGTTTATTATTTTAATATTTGGACACATGGAAGCTACATAGTCTTTCTGGGATAGGAATATATATTGACCCTTGGTTATACTAGTTACCCTAGTAGGAGGAGAATTAACCCATATGAGATGGGGAATTTTAAGTTATGATCGAACAATAGGGAGAGGTCACAAGCGCAAGATTCATTGGAGAGACAATGTTGGTCCCTTAGGATTGAAACACCAAGAAAATCCTCGACCTGTTCGAAGCACCAAGCAATTCTTCCACAATACTGAAGAATAAGTCCAACCAACTATGGAATATTATTGCAAAAAATGACTAGGAAAGGATCTTCCCACACGAGGGTGAACTCAATAGAATCTTCCAAACCATATGCAACATTGAACTATGACATTCCCACCAAGCACTCGATGCTCTCTCTTGTGTTACAAATTCTACCACCATAATTTGTAACTTATTCATGTTGGTAGTACATTACATCTCTATAGAGCATCTCACAATTATAAGTTCCCCAAATTCCTCGGGGAGACCCTTCCGAGTAACTTATATCAAGGGTAAGGAGAATAGAGTGGCAGATGATTTAATAAGAAGACCTAGGATTCACTTGGTGATATCGTTAAAAGTATATTTGAGGGATCAAATCTTAAGTCACCTTTTCCAAGATGATTGGTACCAACAAGTGAATTCCCATTTGCAAGAAGGAGGACCCATAAGTTCTAAGTTTGAGGGATACTCCTTCGAAGGAGATGGAATTTTAAGGTCAAGAGGGTGGATCTATGTCCCTGAAAATGGTGTTCTTAGGAGGTTGGTATCGGAAGAATCCCATTGAACCCCTTACTTAGCACACCGAGGGGTTACAAAAAAATGCATGTTGATCTTAAAAATGTATTCTTCAGGGCAGAGATGAAAAGTGATATTGTGCAATTTGTGGCACGATGTTTGGAATGTTAGAAGGTTAAGGCCAAACATCGTCACCCTACAGGTCTTATTCAACCACATGATATACCATAAACTAAATGGATGGTCATTTCAATGGATTTTATTGAGGATTACCCATGATGCCTTTAACACATAATTGTATCATGGTAATTGTTGACAAGCTAACTAAAAGTGTTCACTTTATTCCTACTAGGAACACCTTCAATGCCCCATCCATTGCTCAAATCCTTCTATGGGAGGTAATTCTCTGTCATGGGGTGCCTTGAAAAATTATATCTGATATAGATGCTCGGTTTACTGGCAGGTTTTGGTAAAGTCTTCAAGCATCTATGGGTACCTGGCTTGGTTTCAACACTTCGTATCATCCCAAAATTGTTGGTTAGACTAAGAGGGTTAACTAAGTATTGAAAGATATGTTGATGATGTATGTCATGGATCAAAAGAATCAATGGGAAAGGTACCTTCCCTTAGTAGAGTTTTCCTATAACATATTATACAACTTGATGAGAACCTGGCATTGTTCTTGTTTTTTGGGGGTCAATTTTAGTAGCCATTTTTACCTTCGTTTCAGAAAGTGTGTATATTGGTCACCATTTTTCATTTTGAGCCATTTTTTTGCGATTTTGAAACTTTTTGGTCATAAAAAACTATATTTTTTATTTACAAGTGCATTTTTTCAAATTTTACAAAAAAAATACATTTAACAACTACTTATAATGAATAAACATATACATTTTCGATTTTGTTTTGCTTCTAAAAACTATATAGAATGAAAAATATATGAATTTTGGAAGTCTTTTCCTTAAACTTTTCTATTCAATAAGTCATTATTTGGACAAATTTGTTACAAAAAAAACTTTTCCAACATTTTTAATGCATTTTCAACTATTTTATATATGAAATTATTATTTTTAAAATAAAATTGAAAAAAAAACAAAAACAAAATAAAAAAACTTAACAACAAAACTTAAAAAAACAAAATTAAAAAAAAACTTTAAAAAAATTAAAATTTATAACCGATTTCAAAAATCTAAAAAATTTAAAAAACTAATATTTAAAAAAAAATAAAAATTGAACTAACATTAAAAAAATAAAAAACTAAAATTTCAGATTCAAAAATAAAATAAAAAACCCATACCCCCGTAGCCCCCTCCCGCTCCGCTCCCCCTTCCTCCTATCCCCTTCCCCCCCTCCCACCCCCTCTCTCCTCCCCCTTCGCTCTCCTCTCCCCCTCCCCTTTCCCTCCACCTTCTTCCCTCTCCCACCCCGCCCTCCCCTTCCCCTCCCCCTCCCCCGCTCACCCCCATCCCCTCCTGCTATCCCCCCTCATGAAACACCCTCCTCCCTCTCCCCTCTCCCCGCAATTCTCAGAATTTGTTTCGACTGCTAAGGGGAGTGGGTTGGGGGCGGGGCGATGCGATTCTCAGAATCGTTGTCGACCCCTAAGGGGGGTGGGTAGGGGGCGTGGGTCGGGCATAGTGGGGAGGGTGAGGCGGGAGGGGGGAAGGGGTGTGGCAGTGGTGGGAGAGGGGGAGTGGGAGGTGAGGGCGGGGAGGGAGGGGGAAGAGGGTAGAGGGAAATGGGAGGAGAGGGGGGAGCGTAGGGGGAAGTGGGAGAGGGGAGAGCAGAGGGGGAAGGGTGGGGCGAGAGGGGGGAGGGGGAATGGGGGAGGTAGGTGGTTGTTTTTATTTTAATTTGTTTTTCATTTTTTTTGTTTTAATTTTAGTTTTTTAATTTTTAATTTTTAGCTTTTTTTTTAATTTTTTGTTTTTAAATTTTGATGTTAGGTTTAAAATTTGTTTTTTTTTAAATTTATTTATTTATTATTATTTTTTAAATTTTTAAATAATTTGGGTTATTTTGAAATGTTTTTAATTTTTTTGTTTTAAAGTTTTTTTTTTAAATGTTTTTTATTTTTTAATTTGTATTTTTTTTATGAAAATTTCAAATTTGTGTTTTATTTTGATTTTTTTTACAATCTTTTTTTAGATTTATTTTTAAAATTTTTTGTTTATAATTTGTTTTTGTAAGGATGCAATTTTTGCATTTTCACTTTTTTTTTTTAATTTATTTTTTAAAATTTTAACCTCAAATAGAAATGATAATGATTATAGCATGTCCATTTTTCAATCCAAGGATTGATTTACAGTTTTGATTGCAACGATACCACCCATGGTTTCCAGAAAGTTATAATTTTAGCCTTGTTAGAAAATGGGTGATAATGTATTTTCTCTCTTTGGGGTTGTGTGAATGCTGATGGGCCACCTTCTTCAGTTTGAAAGATGAATGTGTTGCATCTAAAGTCAGAGGATTTTCGAGCCCCCTTCCTTACATGTTACATAAGGAGGTATTTCCAGGCCCACATGCCAGCCAGTAATTGAAAGGCCCTGTGGCTTGCTTTACTATACTTGCAACCTCATGCTTAAGGTATACGGGGTTCACAGAACGCCCTCAAATTAGAGAAGGAACAAGAAATGCTTTTGGTTCCGATGCTTATGCTGGGAATGATCCTGCTTGGAATGCTTATGCTGGGAATAATGCTCCTTCCTTCCTGGGCGACTGTCTTTCTTTAGTGCCCTACTCAATCTTCTACCAGGGGGATGAGTGGCTAAGACCCTTATATGGGTATGGATGCATTCTTATCCTTCCCTATCGCCCATATGGCTAGTTGGCGTCTCAATAAAGCTGGCTGGGATCGCTGGGGTGGTGGTCAACTGAGGAATGGATGGGGTAGCAACGCCACCTTTAAGTAGTGAATTTACCAGCTACTCTATATAAGGCCAGGTTCATAGAGTAGAATTTACCATATATGCCCTAGCCTCCAACTGTGACCTAGGTTCATGCAAGGGAATTGACCTTTTTCTTTCATATTAACTTCGAGAGGGAGGGGTGGTTCTTAATTAAGATGGAAAGTGTTAGATTTAAACCAAATAGACAAGCAAGATCTCTGATAGAAACACAATCACAAGATAACACACAATATATCCTGGGAAACCCTCATGGGGTAGAAAACCCAGTAAAGCTTTCCTCAATAAGATGATCAACCAAAATACAAGATGTGCTCCTTCTCCTCTTGACTCCTTAGCAGATCTCCTCAACTAGTGCGCACCCTTTCACAAGTGAGTGAATGATCTAATGAGGAGTTCACCTCATCTATTTATACTTGACTCTCAACTGACTAAAAGACCTGTTGGGGCCGACCTCACCTGGAGAAGTCTAATAACCCCTAAAATATAACTACAGGGCCGACCCACACATGGTGGGTCTAATAACCCTAGTTAATACTAACCCTCGGAGGAATAAACATCTCCGGATACATAATAGGATTACCTCGGAGGGATGAAACATCTCCGGAATAATAAAGTACAAATATAATATTCTTTGAAGTTACAATATTTAACACTCCCCCTTAACGAGAAGGATATTATAACAGCATCTGCAGGAGCAAGGAGTCACTACACATGATACATCTATAAATCATCGGAAGCTTTCTTCAATTCGACTTCATCAGTAACTCAACCAGTTACTGGTACATCAATATCAACATCACGATCTTTAGCATCGTCTTCACATGATCAGCTGCATCGTCGTCATACGATCAACAGTTTCGTCATCACACAATCAGCAGCATCGTCATCACACGATCAGCAGCATCGTCATCACACGATCAGCAGCATCGTCATCACACGATCAGCAGCATCGTCATCACATGATCAGTAGCATCGTCATCACACGATCAGCAGCATCGTCATCACACGATCAGCAGCATCATCATCACACGATCAGCAGCATCGTCATCACATGATCAGTAGCATCGTCATCACACGATCAGCAGCATCGTCATCACACGATCAGCAGCATCGTCATCACATGATCAGTAGCATCGTCAATACAAGTATTCTACCGATACAAGTAGCCACATCATCAATACAAGTATCCTACTGATACAAGTAACCACATCATCAATACAAGTATCCTACTGATACAAGTAACCACATCATCAATACAAGTATCCTACCGATACAAGTAACCACATCATCAATACAAGTATCCTACTGATACAAGTAACCACATCATCAATACAAGTATCCTACTGATACAAGTAACCACATCATCAATACAAGTATCCTACCGATACAAGTAACCACATCATTAATACCATTACTTTCTCGGAGACCATTCGTCTACGGATCAATTCAGGGACCGAAGTCCAGGGATGATACAATCCCCTTCACGTACATTTTGAACTATCAGTTCCGGGATGATGCAATCCCCATCACGTACATTTTGAACTATCAGTTCCGGGATGATGCAATCCCCATCACGTACATTTTGAACTATCAGTTCCGGGATGATGCAATCCCCATCACGTACATTTTGAACTATCAGTTCCGGGATGATGCAATCCCCATCACGTACATTTTGAACTATCAGTTCCGGGATGATGCAATCCCCATCACGTACATTTTGAACTATCAGTTCCGGGATGATGCAATCCCCATCACGTACATTTTGAACTATCAGTTCCGGGATGATGCAATCCCCATCACGTACATTTTGAACTATCAGTTCCGGGATGATGCAATCCCCATCACGTACATTTTGAACTACCAGTTCCGGGATGATGCAATCCCCATCACGTACATTTTGAACTATCAGTTCCGGGATGATGCAATCCCCATCACGTACATTTTGAACTACCAGTTCCGGGATGATGCAATCCCCATCACGTACATTTTGAACTAAGGTCCAGGGACGATGCAGTCCTATCTTCTATTCTCGGAGACCTCACGTCTACGGCTCTCTTTAGGACTGAGAGTCCAGGGATGATCCAATCCCCTCAAGTCCACCAAGGACTTCATTCTCGGAGACCTCTCGTCTACGGCTCTCTTTAGGACTGAAAGTCCAGGGATGATCCAATCCCCTCAACTGTCCACTAAGGACTTCATTCTCGGAGACCTTACGTCTACGGTTCTCTTTAGGACTGAAAGTCCAGGGATGATTCAATCCCCTCAACTGTCCACTAAGGACTTCATTTTCGGAGACCTTACGTCTACGGTTCTCTTTAGGACTGAAAGTCCAGGGATGATTCAATCCCCTCAACTGTCCACTAAGGACTTCATTTTCGGAGACCTTACGTCTACGGTTCTCTTTAGGACTGAAAGTCCAGGGATGATTCAATCCCCTCAACTGTATCTTCATCCATACAGGTACAATCATATATCACATCAAAACATGTATTCATCACATCAAAACATGTGTTCATCAAAACATGTATACGTCAACAATCACATCAAAACATGTGTACATCAAAACATGTATACATCAGTACACATCACATCAAAACATGTGTACATCAAAACATGTATACATCACTAATCAAAACATGTACACATCACATCAAAACATGTGTACATCAAAACATGTATACATCAGTAATCAAAACATGTACACATCACATCAAAACATGTGTACATCAAAACATGTATACATCACTAATCAAAACATGTACACATCTCATCAAAACATGTGTACATCAAAACATGTATGTATTCTCACTAATACATCATATCAAATCATGTATAAACGATATGTAAGAGTTCTAAATCTAAATAATTGTAAGTAGCTAACAAAAAAAAAAAAAATAAGTGACATAAATACTATGCTACTCCCCCTTTCGAGGAGGGTCCTTCTGGACTAAACCAAGCTTGTCTCGGAAGTATTCAAACTTTACTCGAGACAGAGGTTTAGTCAAGATATCGGCAACCTGATCTTCAGTGCTTATGTACTCGAGCTTGATGGCTCCTCTCTGCACCATGTATATAGAAGTAACGGATCTCAATGTGTTTTGACTTATCATGGAACACAGGATTTTCAGTCATCTTAATGCAGCTTTGATTATCACACATAATCACAGTAGGATCCATCTCTAAGTCAAAGATTCCAGATAAGAGTTTCCGAAGCCACACCGCTTCACAGCTGGCAGAGCAAGCAGCTATATATTCTGCTTCAGCGGTACTGAGGGCCACACTAGATTGTTTCTTGCTGAACCAGGAGATCATGGCAGATCCAAGACCATAACATCCACCTGAAGTACTTTTTCTGTCTGAGACACTACCTGCCCAATCAGAATCTGAGAAACCATGCAACTTGAGTTCATTTTCTCTAAGATAGTAAAGACCATAGTCCACTGTACCTTTTAGGTACCTCATGATATGCTTTGCAGCTATAAGGTGAACCTTTCTAGGTTCTACTTGAAACTGACTTAGGGTATTTACAGCAAAGCATATATCAGGCCTAGTATTTGTCAAGTACATCAAAGATCCAATGATTTGTCTATATAGGGTTATGTCCACTAGTTCTGATGAATCATTAGCTAGTAGTTTTAGGTTGGAGTCCATGGGAGTGGCCATAGCTTTACACTCCAACATATCAAACCTTTTGAGGATCTCCACAGTATACTTACCTTGATTTAGAAATATCCCTTTTTGCTCTTGCCATACTTCTAGGCCTAAGAAGTAGTGCATTAATCCGAGATCTTTCATTTCGAATTCTGAAGAAAGCTTCTTCTTGCTTTCAATGATTTGTTTCTCATTTCCTGTTAGAAATAAATCATCTACATATAATAGCAATATAACAGGTTCATCATTCATTACCTTAAGATAGAGATTGGGGTCAGCTTTACTTTTGGTAAAGCCCATGCTTAATAAGAAGCTGTCAATTCTTCCATACCAAGCTCTGGGAGCTTGCTTCAAACCATATAATGCCTTCTTCAGTTTGCATACATGGGTCCTTCCGTCTTTGACCTCAAAACCTTGAGGTTGTTCTATGTATACTTCTTCTTCAATTACACCATTCAGGAAGGCTGTCTTAACATCCATTTGATGCAATTTCCATTTCATCATAGATGCAAGTGCCATGATAGTTCTAATCGAAGTATACCTAGCAACAGGTGCAAATGTATCTTCATAGTCAATTCCCTCCTTTTGAGAGAATCCTCTGGCTACAAACCTTGCCTTGTATTTTTCAATGCTTCCATCTGCAGCATGTTTTATTTTGAAAATCCATTTGGAAGAAACCACACTTTTATCTCTTGGTTTGGGGACTATATCCCAAACATCATTTTTCATTATTGACTGATATTCTTCAGTCATTGCTTCTACCCATTCTTTCTTTTGAGCTGCTTCTTCATAGCTAGTAGGTAGTTGATCCACAAGATCACACATCAAGGCCATATAGTTGGACACTAGCTTTGGTTTCTTCCTTTCTCTAGTGGAGCCTTCAGGAGCACCATATCTTTCAGCTCCTTGTATAATATCTCTAGCCCATGCTGGTCTTCTTTTCCTAGATAATTCTGCAACAGGGGGTTCTTGTGGTTCCAGCATGTCATGATCCTCTGTTATGTCCTCCTCAGGGATGTGAACAGTATCTGAGACTCTGGGAGATGTATCTTCTTCATAAACTTCTTCAAGTTGACATTTTCTAGATTTCTTAAGAGCTGCTTCCTCATCGAAGGTTACATCTCTACTTATTTCTATATGATAAAAACCTGGTATGTAAATCCTGAAGGCTTTGGATGATTCACAATAGCCAACAAATATTCCTTTCTTACCAGAAGGATCCAACTTGGTTCTCTTTTCCTTTGGAATGTGGATGTACACAGGACACCCAAATATTTTAAGATGGCTTACTTCGGGCTTCTTTCCAGAAAACACTTCTTCTGGAGTTTTGAAATCAAGAGCACTATGAGATAATCTGTTTTGAACATATACTGCTGTTCTGGCTGCTTCAGCCCACAGATACATGGGAAGATCCTGGTCATGTATCATAGTCTTCACAGCTTCCATGATGGTTCTATTTTTCCTTTCTGCAACCCCATTTTGTTGGGGATTGTAGGGAGTGGTTAGTTCTCTTTTGATTCCAGCTTCCTTACAGAATTCTTCAAACTCTTTTGAAGTATACTCTCCACCATTGTCTGTTCTGAGAACCTTGATTTTCTTTTCTGAGAGATTTTCTATTAGAGCCTTGAACTCTTTGAACTTCCCAAAAACTTCATTCTTACCCTTTAGAAAGTATATCCAAGTTTTCCTTGAATGATCATCAATGAAAGAAAGATAGTATTCAAACCCACTTAGAGAGGTGGTGGGCATTGGACCACACACATCTGAGTGTATTAACTCCAAGATCCCTTTGGTCTTTGTTTCACTCTTTGGAAATGGGTTCTTGACATTCTTGCCTTTCTTACATCCTTTGCATGAGCCATTATGATCCACCTTTAAATCTGGTAGTCCTATGACCACCTTGCTTACATAAGGTAAGGCTTTGTAGTTAATGTGAGCTAGTCTTCTATGCCATAGCTCACTGGGGCTAGAGGTTTCATGAACAAGAGCAGCTTCTGGATGACCCTTGAGTTTATATAAACCTCCTTCCTCTTCACCAATAACAATTGCATCCTTAATGGATTTGCCTTTGGACCACATTAACACTTGTCCATCAATGAATGCAACTCTATAGCCTTTCTTGTCTAAAGCTGAGATTGAAAGCAAATTCTTCTTTAATCCTGGAACATATAGAACTTCCTTCATCTTCATGGGGGTTCCAGAATCGAGTTTGTAGTTTGCTTCACCAATTCCCTTAATGGGATATTGATAGTCATCTCCTAGAGATACCTTTTGGGGAGAATTCTTTTCTTCAAGATTTGAGAGGGTCCTCTTCTGTCCAGTCATGTGCTTTGAAGCACCACTGTCAATAAGCCATGTACCTTCACCAGGGGTTATGGATCCAGAGAGTGCGGAGAATAGAACATATTCTTCTGCATCTTCTTCTGTGTTTCTTCTTGACCTCCTTTTGAAGAAGGTCCTTTCTTCTTCTTCCCCTTCATCTCTAGGCCTTTTATTGTGAGACCTTTCTTCCTCTATTTCTTCTTCTTCACTGTCATCCTCTGCAAGATGTGCTTGATGTCTTTTGAAGTGATTACCCTTTTTCTTCTGTAGAGGGCAATCTTTAGCAATGTGTCCTAATTTGTGACAAGAGTAGCATTGGAAAGAAGAGTAATCCCTTCTTTGAGTAGATCCTCTTTTCTTGTGAAATCTGTGAGGAGGATGAGACTCCTTGAGACCACCTTTCTTGAAGTAGGATTGACTCCTTCTTCTTTTGGTATGAGTGGCCAAGGCTTGGTCATCTTCTTTGAGCAAGGCTTCTCTATTTGCAACCCTAGCCTCCTCTTGTACACAATCTTCCCAAACTACATCAAACTTCATACTTTCTTTTCTGGCACACATACATTTCCTTTGGAGTCTTCTTGGAAGACACTTGGGGAATCAAGTGGTCTTTAATGGAATCAGCTATGATTCTCTTTGCCCTAATCAGATCCTTCCTGTGTTTCTCTTTGGCTTCATCTTCTTCTGGTTCTGCAACTTCCTCCTTGATATAATGAGCAAGATCATTCTCCTCAAGAATTAGACCAATTCTGTATTTCCATGCTCGGAAATTCTCTATGCCTTCTAGCTTGTCTTCAAGCTTAGTATTTGGAGCCATCTTCTCTTGGGGGATTCCAAGAGACAGAGTAGACTTACCTGGAAAGTTACCTTTTACTTTTCCGGAATCTGGAACAGAATTTTATCGCACTTTTAGTAGAATTAGGGTTTGAATTTCCCGGAGTTCTACCCAACCAAAAAGTTCGATCTATAGCTCAAAAGAATGCTCTTGAGAAGGGATACCCAGCCATATAATCAGAATTCAAAAATTACAACTTTTTTCTGAAACCAAAATCTGACGTATCGCACTTTTGGTAGAATTAGGGTTTGGATTTCCCGGAGTTCTACCCAACCAAAAAGTTCGATCTATAGCTCAAAAGAAAGGTATTGAAAAGGGCTATCCAGCCATGCAACCAAAAATCAATAATATCAACTTTGGGCTGAAACCCTAACTTCACCAAAGAGAGAGAAAGAGGTATTCTTACCTTGTGAAAGATGTCCTATTCAGTTTGGCTCTGATACCATGTTAGATTTAAACCAAATAGACAAGCAAGATCTCTGATAGAAACACAATCACAAGATAACACACAATATATCCTGGGAAACCCTCATGGGGTAGAAAACCCAGTAAAGCTTTCCTCAATAAGATGATCAACCAAAATACAAGATGTGCTCCTTCTCCTCTTGACTCCTTAGCAGATCTCCTCAACTAGTGCGCACCCTTTCACAAGTGAGTGAATGATCTAATGAGGAGTTCACCTCATCTATTTATACTTGACTCTCAACTGACTAAAAGACCTGTTGGGGCCGACCTCACCTGGAGAAGTCTAATAACCCCTAAAATATAACTACAGGGCCGACCCACACATGGTGGGTCTAATAACCCTAGTTAATACTAACCCTCGGAGGAATAAACATCTCCGGATACATAATAGGATTACCTCGGAGGGATGAAACATCTCCGGAATAATAAAGTACAAATATAATATTCTTTGAAGTTACAATATTTAACAGAAAGTTGGTTGTCAAGTACGGGAAGCATTGGTAGATCAGTAGCACGGACGGGTGCACCAGTAGCATTAGCATTGAGATACGGGTAAGGGGTTTATTTCGGTTTTTTGTTGCATTAAAATTCATTTGCAATCTCCAAATAAGATCCCTACCCGCAAAAACGATTCCTCCCGGATACAGGAAACATGAAATAATAGTATAAACATGTAGGAACAGCCGGGTTGCAATAGGTAGGTCAGTTTATGCCTACACCGCCTCTCGGCTCACTATCGCAGTCTAGATGGAAACAAGATGAGGAGTGAGAAATAAAACACTCAAAAGGAAGTGAACTCATTCGCTTCATGATGGACGGAAAGCTCATCAATTGGGTTCGGGGCACCGATACTCACACTCGTCCTAGCCAGCTCATAAACCCTCTAATTATAGGTCTTCCTTCTCAAGGTAATAAATTATCTCATTATAGCCAGCTCATAAACCATCTAGCCAGCTTTTAAATTACCATTTAGTCTTTCTTCCTCCATATAGATAGAGGGCTAGTCTAATATAATCTAACTTTGGGTTTTCATCTAATATTATATAATCTTTTAATGAAAGAACTCATATGTTCATGGGTGTTCATCTAAATGGATCTTCTTAATATTGGCAAGTCAGAAGGAAAGTAAGAAGGCGGCTTATTAATGGATTCCCTTCAAAAAGGAAAGTCTGAAGGCAAGTTGGCATGAATGGATCCTCTTCCTATTGGAAAGTCAGAAGGCCAGTCATAAGGCGGTGCCAATCACCCCATTCTAAGGAAATAGGTAGTCGACCCAATCTTGCACCCTTAATTTGTTCAAGCCTCTTTGGAAAAGGTGGGTTTCTTTTTTGTTTTTCTTTTGGAAGAGGCTATTTTTGTTTGTCTGGTTGAGTTAATGGTGCATTATGCAGCTTGTCTTCTTCAATGTGCTTAGTCATTTTGGGTGGTCTGGGATCTTCTACCACCCTTATTGAGCAAAGGTTGAGTTCATTGCAGTCCACAAAATTAACCAAGTATGTTGAAAAGTTTACCATCTCATTATTACATATTGGTTGGAATGGTCTATTATTGGGGTTTGGTGTAGGTTGGGTAGGTAGTTGTGGCTGTCTTGCTGGTTACTGGTTGTTGTTTTGTTGAGGAGGTGGTAGCAAAGCTTGTTGCTGCTGCTGTGGCCAACCTTGTTGTGGGCTCCCAGGTTGTTGAGGAATAGGCCATTATCGCTATTGCTAGTATGGAAAGGAAAGCATTAACAGTCCTTGGAGTGTTGTATAGTTCCACTACTATAGAGTTGGAGATTTCATTGGTCATTGCTGCTGAGTTTAATGATAGTTTGGAGACTGCCAAGTTGCGTGGGAAGCATGGTTCATTTGATTAGCCCCCCAAAACTTAAAATACTGAGGGTGTTCATAAGGCATACGTTGAGGAAAATGTAATCCTTGCCTTCTTTTCAAACTTGCTTTGCATTTTACTCATATCCTTCATACACAATCTTAAAAATCTACAACGATGGACATTGGGTTGTGGGGTGATTCTCCTCACAAATGCCACAGATCTCCACATTTTTTAATGGCCATTCAAGATGAGCATGATTTCTTGTACACTTAGGACAAAGTTTTTCCAGATTAGTATAAACCTCCTCCTATTTCTTTTTTACTTGGAGGGTACCCAGTCGCATGATCGATGAATTGTATAATGTGCATTTTCATATCTTATAACAAATTACCAATCTCCATCTTAGTTACCATGGTTGTTTTCTTTGATGACTACGCAATAGTGCCTCTATGTCTCTTATTCTTCTTTGTAGCAACATTGGGTGGGTATTTTTAAAAACTTAACTTATCTCATCATAAGTGACCTGGGATATGTCCCCAGCTGCAATTAAATTAAAGGTTTCCATCCATTCTTCTCTAACTCCTCTTGTCGTTTAATTGGAATCTTTCATCATAATCCTGCAATGTCTCACTTATTGGGTGGGTTTTCGGTAGCTACCACCAGCCGATGAATGAAGATTGATTCAAATAGGTAATCTTCTTCTTAAATGCTTGATCATGAGAGAAACATCTTTTCTTCTGCTCAAGAGGCCTCGAATAATTTTTTGTTGGTTTCGAGGAGGTCATTGAACTTATCTTTCACACATATACTGATCTCCCCTGGAAAAAGGTCAATCAATAGGGTTTATTGAGCAGGGGTGTTCCTTTTTGAGAAAAATCTATAAGATCTGGTTGGTCAAGAGAAGATGAGAGGTCTTTTTATAACATTAGAGCAATCAATAATTAGAGGAATAAAAGGGATTCTAATTAATAACGAGTAGGAGTCTTGTCCTAACGATCGAAAATGGACTTTTATGTGTGTCTCAAGAGGGCCTCACAAAACAAATAGCCAAAATATCGAAAGGGATACTTGGATTGATAAACTGTAATGGCATCTCATCTCTTTATAGGGGTCTTCCATTCTCTAGCACTTCTAACATGTGTTTACTTTAATTCTGCAATCTTTATTCGGGGTAGGACACCATAATCCTGCTTGTAAAATCTTCCTTGCTATAATATGTGCGTGGTAGTGACCACCTGCTAGGATAACGTGTGCTACCTCAATAATATCTTGTCTTTCATGTTCCAATGCACATCTTCTCAGTACATCATCAAGTCCTATTTTATATGGACTCCCATAAATTAGTGTTTATGGGGCAGATTTCATGGCTAGTACCTTTTTATTCTTCTCTAGCAATTCTTGAGGAGCCTTACCATCTTGTAGAAACTGTACAATTTCTGTTAGCTCTCTCGGGGCAGCTTCGACTTTAAACTATGGTTTTTTTATTAGCTCATTGGGGTTACTGTTTTATACTCATTTATTTTTAACTTTTTTGTTATCCACCTATTGGGATTTAATGGGCAGGAATGGGATGGATGCTCGGATGGGATGCAATGGGAAAGGCGTTTTCAAAAAGCAAGGCGGAAGGAAAAAGGCGGACATTGACGGTTTTTCCTGACTAACTGAGGAAAAAAAGCTTATTTAATGGTTTAAGTAGACAGGTTAAAGAACAACCTAGGATCCTTTAAACCTAGTCTCGAAAGAAACCTAGTCTCAAGAAAGTACAGCCTAGTTGAGTAGCACCTAGTCTTGCATACAACCAGTAAAGTATACCACCCATTATGAACTAGTTTTTTTTATCCCTATGCCCTATGTATTGTATTGTGGAACCTAGTATACCATCCCTATGGTATATTTTTTTTCCGTAAGTTATACCTACTTGCCTTTAGTCCAACTACTAGAGAGTAAGTCCCATGGGCAGCAGCCTTAATATACTATATTTCTTAGTCCATGCATTAATAAGAGAAGCTCCATGTACACTATATTACTTTATTTATTACAAAATTATTTAATAAAATGCATTATTAAATTCTCGCCTCTCAATTTATAACCCATCCCATTCTATCCTTAAATAAGAATAGCATCCAACCCCTTTTTTCGATTCAAAGGTCATGAATAATAGGGCGAAATCCCTATTGTATAGTGTCCCCCTTACTAATTCTTAAAGCTGGAAGAGATCGAAGAAAGAGATCTATGATTCTTGATTCCTGGCTAGACAAACCCGGTGGCAGATGTGCGCTGGTTGAAGAAATAAAAGAAATGGGCTTGCTAGACGAACACGGCAGCTTGCTTACTTTGACGCTAGATCGTTAGGATAGATGAAACCACTCGAGATTCTGCTTCGTTTTACTTATTAGATTCTGCTTCATGAGACAATACTGACGAACCAACCATACACTTTGACCCACCTGGCCGAACTACACAAACCTCCCTGGACACCCTTACAGCGCACATAGAGTTAGAAATAGCCAGCACACCATTAACCTGATGCAGTTCGACCTACCTTCCTGCTAATCGAGATCTTGCTCCCTTCAACCTGTGATAAATCAATCTCCCTCTTAGTGGTATCTTATATCGAACTTCTTTCAAACAACTTACTGCCTAATAAATTTTATTGCTACCCGCCTTCGAACTTATCGATATAAGCCTAGTATGCATGTCCTCTCTTAATTGAGACACGGATCTCTATTAACCAGATCTCTATTAACTAGATCCCCATTTTTCATTGCCTAATTGCTTCTCTCCCGATTGATTCGATCTAGACCTCCTCGAACTTGACGCCTACATGAACCATCCCACCACCAGGGACTAGGAATGTGAACCTAAAGTCCACAATTCACTGATAGTCCACTGTGGAACCTACCTGCTTATTGATTGATGCTTGCCCGTTTATATATTACTTATGATAAAAGGACCTAGGGATGTTAACACCGGTAGGACCATGTTGACAACAACGCGAGAGATAGATTATGTTTCCCGACTAGATTATGTTCCCCATGTTCCCATTAAGCCCAGTGTTACCTCCCGATCGAAACTAACATGCATGACATTACTTGGCAAGGCACAGGATTGAAAACCCATGTTCCCAACACGGATGGAACGTATGGAACAATGAATGGTCCTACCTGCTGGGGGAATGACGATAAAAGCTGAGCAAGAAGGAATAGCTTGGGGCTTGCCAACACGGACTGAACAGGCGAGACAATGTGGTGACTCCGCTGACCCCATAAAGCTTAACGCTACAAAAAAATGGATTGTGAGGACTACCTGGGCTGGGTGGGATAAGAACCAACTGACTGGTTAGCTTTTTAGCTGGCTGGATCAGCGGGAGCTGGAGCTTGGGAGCTTCCAAGATGGATGGGGAGCACCTGGTTAGCTGGCTTAATGCTCGCTCGTTTAGATATTATTTACACTAAGAAGAAGACATAGGTAGGTTATAACCAATAGGACACACAATACCACCTACCCAATATTGATCAATTGATGCTTTCCCGTTTAGAATAATATCATAAATTCTTTTATTTTATATGAGAAAAGTGATCAAATAATATCTAGAATAATTTGTGCTTAACTAAGTGTTAGTTTTATAGTCTTACAAATATACCTAATAAATACAATTTTAAATTATGATACAATGATATAATAATGCCATTTTTGAAAAAGTGTGCTACCAGTAGCATTATTTTTCAATTCAGGGATTGATTTTAAGGTTTTTGTAAACAACAATAAGGATTGTTTTTGTCAATTTCTATATTTTTAACCACAAAAAAATTGGTGCTACCGGTAGCACCACCTTTTGATTCAGAGTTTTTTTTAGGTGTTTTTTATGCAAAAATATGAGTTTTTATGGCTAGAGTTCTCATTATGAGTATAAAGTTCTCGTCAAGTTGTATACCTTCATCTATAACAATAATTACCATAGCTCCATTTGTGCGTCTCCATATGAGTTCCTATACGGGATACCTTGCAAGATCCCACTGAGGTGGGAGGTTAGAAGATCATACTACGCTGGGATCGGACATGCTCCAAGAAATGGTGGAACAAATGGTTATAATTAAACAAAGGCTTAAAGAAGCTAGAGACTAACATAAAAGTTATGCAGATGCAAAAATAACATATATAAGCTATAAGGAGGTGTTATGCTTTTTTGTGTAACATAAATCTTTGGCACTGATTTGGTTCCATGTGCTTTGCTATAAGGAGGGTAGTGAAGTATTTGTTAGAGTGAGACCCACTAAAAGTAGCTTTCGATTTGGGAAAGGAACTAAACTATCCCATAGAATTGTTAGACCTTTCAAAATCCTTAAAAGGATTGGACCTGTTGCTTACAAGCTTGAACTGTCATCCCATCTTAGCAAAATGCATGTTGTATTTCATGTTTTAGTGCTTAGGAATTATGTTCTTGATCCTTCTCATGTATTGGAATTGGAAGGATTACAGGTTTCCGAGGAGGGGGCCATTCCGGTCGAACTGTGTTGCATACTAGATCGTAGGGTTCGCTAGCTCAAGAACCAAACTCTTGATCAATGAAGGTCCAATTGGATCGCTATAGCCTAGGAACTGCCACCTAGGAGGACACATAAGCAATGCGATGATATTTTCCATCCATTTTTGAGTAAATTAACAGACTATTAGTAGACTCATATTGTATAGTGGTATGATGATTTTGTAGACTATATATATAATCCTTGGATACTCGCATACATACTTGGATAATAATTTTGATTATGAAATTACTATGTGTGAAATGAATCAATCATAATATGACTAGTGGATGTTGGTTTTCATGTTGTCATCACATAAAATGGTCATAAGGAGGTTATTATGTTGTTTCATCATATATTATGGATTAAATCGATCATGTTGATGTTATCTATGACCTTTCATTACATATTATGAATTAGTTGATTATGATGACGTTATTATGTTGTTTCATCATATGCTATGGATTAAACTGATCGTGCTAATATTAGTTATGCCTTTTCATTACATATTATAGATTAGTTGATTAAGATGACGTTATTATGTGTTTCATTTTATGCCATGGATTAAATTGATCATGCAGATGTTAGTATGCTTCTTTATCACATATTATGGATTAATGGATGATGATGAGGTTTTGTTCCATCATATGCTTGGATTAAATTGATCATGATGATGATTATTATGTTCTTAATTAAGTTTTCCATGACAATGTTATTATGTTGTATCACCATATGCAATGGATGGAGTTGGTCCAAAAAAATAAATGTGCATATCATGAGGGCTTCATTTTATACTATGGATCGGGATTATTATGATGAATTTATTGAAATGTTTTATATTATGCTATGAATCAAACGTGTTATGCATCTTAGGAAAAGGCATGGTAAGCTGCAACATATTATTCACTTTTTAACATGTTAAAATATGATATTTTGTAGCATTTAACTTTGCAATTAATTGATGATTCATGTTGGTTAATTGATGAATTTATGTCCTATTTGATATATCGTTCACTGGGTAGCATTCAACACTTGCCGCATTTCTTTGCACAAATTTATTTTATGATGTTAATGACGATGACATGATTATGATGGCTATATGTTAACAGTATGTTTCATGATGATATGAGGTAGCATACAGTGCCTTGATACTCATATTGGTGATTGTATCTATAATATCATCATTTACTAATGTTGTGATGGCATGATGGGAGGTGGAGTGATAGGACATCCACCTTGAGGCCTTGAAGGTCGGTCATCCAATGATATTGTGGGAGCCCATATCCACGAGGGAGGATATATTCTTATAACACATTATGGGAAACGTAATACTATGGTTCCAAGCTCAACTAGTAATCTATGCCAACAGTCCTTTCCTTGTCAGATACAAAAATTCCATGAATTAGGTGAGGGTTATACTCACCAATGGAATTGTGATGTAGGACTTTTGATGCCTGGGGTTGTGGTTGATGGGATTTGTAGAGGGATTTTTTATCCAAACCTTCGAGATTCCTGGTGTACGTAGGATAACGTACTAAACCAGATTCCTAATACCCTCCATATGAGGCCTTGGGGGCATAGAGTCCATAGAAGGTCGGAAAGCCTTAAGCCTTAAATCGATGCTAGAAGTTAGAAATTAAGCAAGTATTGTACTTGAAACTCCTTAGATCTATGATGAGACTTTTGATGCCTACTGTTGTCACACCACGATGGGTGACCCTTATACTAGTTGGAGTAGAGGGCCTGTGCCAGGGCGAGCAGGACTATCTAGAGTGTTGGTTGGAGTTAGGAGGTTGATCAGATGGTATGATTATGGGGAGAGGGTGTGTGAGGATTTTGGTATTTTCGTAAATTGAGTAAAACAAAATTAAAAGTTGATGTTTCACCGTAAAATTTAAAACAATTAATTGTAAATTTAAACCAGAAGCATGCAATTGTTCTAGGGAGATATACTATTATATTAGTGTAGGTGTAAGATTTACCCATGAAGGCCACACGAGTAACCTTCTCACATGCACAATAGTACTAGCTATTTAGGTGCATATCATTTAACAGTGTGCAAAATCATAAGTTCAGTACTGACTACCAGTAAAATAAAACAATTTCGGGACAAAATTATCTTAAGGGGGAAGTATGTAATTCCCTTTATAGATATATTAAACACATTAATTAATTTTTTTTTTGTAAAACTGCAACAATATATTTAAAGAAGGGGTTCAAAAATTACATATCGACAAGCTAGCTTCAGCGGTCTGGGGTGATGAAACCACCATCCCAGATGCTAAAAAATGCTAAGAAGATTAGCAATAAAGCAAAAAATACATGTCCGAGGGGACCAGGTTTGAAAAGAGTCTTTACAAATCATCCCATAGAACAAACCAGTACATAACAACATACTATAAAACCAAAAAACCAGAAACACTGACTGTCACAGTAAGAGTTGGGGACTTCCAGAGCAAGCCTAAGTGTTTTCTTCTTCATCCAGGGGGCTTGGATTATCTTCGATGATGGGAAAACTACCAAAGAAATCCTCATCCCAGCCCTAGGGAGGGAGCTTAGGCGTCAGAGGTTCAGTTTTGCGCATGGGAGAAGCGTCCCCTTCAATTTTCCAAACCCGTTTATAGTGTAGATAATCGATGGTAGTCAGAGTAGGAAATGATGCTTCAGGGGGAGGGACCCCCTAAAAGGCGCCCGAGTCATGAGAGATAGACCCAGAAGGGGTACCCATGATGACGACAAAGACCTTTGCAACTACAACTTGTGTTCCTTGCAAAGTAGCTCCCGAAGCAAAGGCGACCACCCCAGGATGAGAGACATCTGCACCATATGGACCTTCATTATTATTGATGGGCTCGTCTTGACCAAAGCCACAACGAAGAATTGCGTTGCTTTCAAAGGATTATTTTCCACCAGCTAAGCTGGTGTTCAAAGTTGCTATATTTTCTTCCCGATGAACCATGTAGGCCGTGATATCCATAACGGAGGTCTTGGCAATGTTCCAATATGCCATCATTTCCTCTACTAGGGTCCCCATCATATTCTTGATCAACCAGTAGTAGTTAATTTGGTTCCCTTGGTTACCAGAGGCGAGAATATCTGCTACCCTGCTGGATTCCCAATCGTCAATTAGCATTTGAACTGGAGTTGAGACATTGTTGTTGTAGCCACTAATGACCATCTTATCCTTGTTCGGGGAGGCTGCATTCTGATTGATGCCATGACCTGCTCCTCTCCTAGAGGTACCTCGTGGATGAGTCATGGTATAGAAAATAAGCTCACAGGTAATGAAAGTCCAAGCATAGAAGTCTACCGTGGAAACTTGCGTAGGATTGCAAATGAGGGTGGTGATATGCCTATCCTTCATGTCAAGGGACTTGGGGAGAGAGCACCGAGGCGCCACACGTGAGAGCATCATGAACTATCTGCTATAGTTAATGCGAAGGGACCTTGAAAACTGAGTTTAGCCTAGACGTATTAACTACAGCCTCATTTCCAACCATCCTAGCATAATCCTTATTAACTGCCTCGCTCGAGTGCATGCCAGCCTGCCGAGATGAGGATGAGTGCTGTGTGCAGCTGCCAGGTGGGTGAACCATGCTTCCATCTGTGGTTTGGACTTCGGTGACACCCACATCCGGGGACACATTAATTAAATATTAAGATAACTAGGTACATTCAATTAAAGAAACATAGGTTTTGCGGGTTAAATAAAACATGCACTAAAAATATATTATATTATTTCAAAGCTCGTTAGTCAATATTATCGAATGGTCCAATATGTAAATATAAATAATAACATAAAAATATACATATATAATGAAATATATAGTAGTAACGGAGGACCACCCTAGTTGTCATCCATGGATTCCAAGTGGATTTATCGATGAGGAAAAGGACATTTGAAGGGGGGAGTTGGATGAAGGAGAAAACATACGGAGTTGGGAGGAAGAGAGGAGGAGGGGAATTGAGAGCAAGGGGTTTTTTACATAGGGACTTATCAAGTCAAGTTATCGGTTGGCATAGATTACGGGATGGGGATTAGTTTGGGTGGAGAGTGGAACCTAAGTATTTCTTCAGAGAAGGAACAACAAGCATGAAGTGAACTTCAGGAGCTCCAAGAAAGTTGCTACAGGCAAGTTGATCCAAACATCCTTAATTTATATATGTTTTGTAATAGCATAAATTCTAATTTGATTTGTAGTATTTATTTTCATATAACCTCACTAGTTGATAGATAGTAAGTTTATTTTTTTACCACTAGTAAATGCCTTAGGAATTCAATTTAGGACATTTCAAATTATTTAAACTTTGAACTTCCACCACCAATTTGTTGCCCCAAAACTAGTTACGATTTTTCCAAATGTCATTCTCAATGATAGAGGGTCAAAAGTAGGTAGATGATATACCATTGGAATGCTATAGGACAATGATACATCATCAATAGGTCCATGTTTGATTCTAGGATTATCTCATAATGATTCTAAACACCAAAGTTATAATAGTGAAATTTTACCAGCCCCCAAGATATGTTCAACTTGCACATGTTATAGATTGGGTATATATGAACTTTGAATCGGGAAAATGAGGGCTCATTGGAAAGCTTGTTCTAAGCTCTAAAAATTAATTAAGTCATTTGTTTTTTTGGAGAGTATTCAATTTCTTTAATATCTTGTGCAAGGCTTGTCTAATGTGGAACCCACCTAGTACTAGAGTGATAGAGGTTGACATTGCAAATTTTGCAAATTGCATTTACTTTTGGAAAAAATTGGCATGATAAACACAAACATGTAATTTATGGAAGGGTTTTGGAACTCAAAATTACATTGGGGACACCCTCCCTAAAATCCAAAATCTTGGTTGTTTGAATTGAGCCAAACAAGATCGAATTGAATTCGATAGATTGTGTTGGGTCCATTAACCTTAATGGTATTGCGGGGGTTCACTATGTGAACACATGGCATATCATGTGCATTCATAGGATATTAAAGAATACCCCTGATTTCACTACATATTAAAGATTTCCTCCAAAAAATGTTCTGTTGAACACCCCTCCCAATACACCTTTACAATTTAAAAAACCCCTTATTTTCACTAGATATCCTAGGTATCCACTTTTTCTATGACATTTTTAATACTCTTTTTTTTTACCCTCATTATGGTGACATGACAACTCTTATAACCCATATAAACCTTGCAAAGTCAAATATGAAATCTTAATGAGATAAAATATTTCAAGATGGGGAACAACCCCCTAGACACAAGTCAAATTCATTCGCAATCATCCCAATCAACTTCACATCACATTCAATCACAAATCATACCTATTCAAACACCACTCTAACTCCAAACATAATTGGGTTCATATCACCTTCACATAGATCATGCTTATTCAAACACTAATACGACTTTACACACAGTCAAACTTACACAAACTTAGACATAGAGTACCTATTCAAACCCCCCCATACCCTATTCAACCCCCAACATACATAATTATATATCCTCGATGTCTACATGTTTTTTAAATATTAAAATACCCCTTGACCCTTATATACTAGGCAATATATTGCTTCCATATTTTAGAGTACTAAATCCCGCAATATGAACTGACATTCTATAATATTGCCTACTTAGTGAATCCATAGTGTGAATGGTTGCCATGAACATGTTGATAGGGTGATAGTATGGTAGCTAATATTGTCAATCTAAAACTCAACTAGTAATACAAACTTAAGTTTGGTGCATGATGTATAACCAATAGGAAGCTAAAACACTATCTCCATCCGTCTTTGACAAGTTTAGGTGAACTAATGATGATAAATGCTACCCTTTAAATGTTTAATAAGTCATTGTAAACATAAAATGGTCAATCACTCTGTCCCTCTGATTCACTTTGACATGACAAAAATGATGATGATGACAACATATACTACCTTCCAATTTGAAAACAATATTTAAAAATCCACTTAGATCAACCCTCCTACTGTCTTGGAATGGTAAGCAATAAGAAATTTTATGTTGGACTCAAAACATATTTTTGGGTCAACACTAACATTATTGGGAGTTTGATAGTGCCTCCCTCACTCCAACATTATGATAGCATCCTCCCTCATTTTAGTAGTAGGTAAACATATCATCCTCCTTCACTCCCATACTTATATTATTGAAGGTCCAACAATTATGATAGCATCCTCCCTCATTCTATTACTAACCTAACATCATTCTTAACACTCGGTTTTGATATTTAATAGTCAAGTGAAAATATGATATTTGCGCTCCAAGAAGTGAGGGTTTGTAATGGCTGAGCTTTGGTTTCATTTTTCTCTGCCTTGGCTGAACTATGCATTGGGACAACGGTTCGATTGTTAGCAAGATGGTGAGGTCACAGGGGAGGGGCCTCTCCCCTCCTTTGATGAAGGATATCGTGCAGTAGCCAGCGGGACCGTCACTACAACAAGAAGAAGCAGGAATCGGAGGAGAGGGTCGAATCCCTCAAAATGAAATGTTTGAGGTGGGCAGAGGGGATGTGGGACAAAGGATATGCATACCCAAATCTAACAGCATCTCGGCCATTTCGGTCAATCCCATAGGGGTCAAAGAAAAAATACAGCATATGGCGGACCATGCACTAATAGGGAAATTCATGGGAATATGGCCTACGGAGAAAGCCCTGACCTGGTGGATTCACTTGACCTGGAAACCAAAAGGACACTTTGACCTACTATTGGGTTCAAAGGGTTTCTTTATTGTGGCTTTCCTGAATGTAGAGGACAAGGATAGGATATTCGAGGGAGGCCCTTATTTTTACTATTCTGCAGGTCTATTCCTAAGGATTTGGAAGGAACATTTCAACCCTGACAAGGAGGATCTCTCAATCGCTTTGGTATGGATTAGGCTCTATTCACTTCCAACATAGTATTGGGATCCAGACATTTTAAGAGCCATTGGAGGAATGCTGGGGCATTTTGTCAAGATCTCTGATCAGACCAAACAAGGAAGGTATGTCTCATATGCTCGCATCTGTGTATATATGAATATCTCCAAAACCCTCCCTGAGGGGATTACCCTAAACTAGGAAGAGTCAGAATGGTTTCAAACTCTCGATTATGAACACATCCCCTTCCGTTGTTGGCGGTGTCATACCCATGGCCATCTGGCTAGAGATTGTCACCTTAATCTCCCTGCTGATATCCCTAGTAGTAGTAATCTGGAGCAGAATGATAAGGATGGGTTTGTCAAAGTCACTAACCGAAAGAGAACATGGCGAAGGCACAATGGCCCCACAGTGGGGAAGAAGGTGGTAAACCCGAATAGCTTTGCTGTTCTCAATCCTGATCTGGCACAAAACCCTTCTTCCTTGGTTCTTGAAGATACAACTCCACTGGAAGAGGTATCCTCGTCAGTGGCCCCTGAAACTGATCAAACACACACCTCTGTGGGCAAGAACCGTGGGGAGTCTAAGCATATGGAGGAGGAGCTGGAAGAAATGGAGCTTGGGGACTTAGACTTGGATGGCATTGAAGAGGCCTGTAAAAACATTGAGGTCCATTCCATTCTGGATAATCAGCTGAAATTATTGAAGGAATCCATTCAAAAAACTTAACCTACTCCTAGTCTTGGGATAGGCCCCCTGAAGCTCAAAGAGAATAAACGGAAATTCAAAGAGGGAAATTCGAAGCGGGGGAGGTAGTCGAATAGGGATAGGATTGGGGAGATTGGGGCAAGACTGGTCGAATTTGGGAATATCCTACCATCCAAGAAGCCCTCCTCTCTGTTAGATACAATGTTTGATGAATGTTTCATCGTGGAATATCTGAGGTACCAATGGGCCCTCCAAAAGTAGAACCCTTAAGAATAAGATAATGAAGGAACAACCCATTGTGGTTTTGTTACAGGAAACTAAATGCTCTACATCCTAGTTGGAAGCAAAGGCTCCGTATATCTGGAAACAATGTAAAATCATGGCTCTTGATGCTATTGGCCACTCGGGTGGATTGGCTGTTTTATGGGACCCCAGGAGAGTGTCTCTTTACAACTTTATGTCCACCCCTTTCAGTCTTTCTGCTGAATTTCATACCATTGGCTCTAATGTGAGAGGTATGCTTACTAATGTTTATGGGCCTAGTAGCTACCCTGACAAACGTAATTTCATCACTAGTTTGACTAACCTAAGAAGGATGTTTGAAGGAACCCATTGATATTGGGTGGGGATTTTAATTTGATCAGATCTTTGTCTGAAAAAAAGGTGGTCGTAGACTCCTTACCCCAAAAAATGATCTGTTCGACGAATTCATAGAAACTAGTAAGATGATTGATGTTGATCTTGGAAGCTCTGTGTTCACCTGGAACAATAGATGTGCAGGGGAGCACTTGGTAGCTGCCAAGCTTGATAAGTTCCTTTTGTCCAAAATCATCTTGATCCTGGGTAGTACTTTCACTTCTCATCCTCTTGCTTCTTCAGGATCTGATCATTGGCTAATTTCCTTGATATGGAGTAATATAGGAATGAAAATGACCAAGCCTTTTAGGTTTGAAAAGTTTTGGTTAACTCATGAAGACTTTTCAGCTCGTGTGGAAGAATGGTGGCACTCTATTATTCCTCCCAGAGGAACCAAGATGTATTGCTTCCAGCAAAAACTGAAGGTTCTCAAACAAAGAATTAAGAGATGGAATACTGATGTATTTGGGAACATTCAGGTTGGGAAATCTAAGTTGTAGTCCGAGATGGAGCATATCCAAGAATTTATTATGCAGACCGGTGTGACCCTAGAACTTGCTTTGAAGGAAAAGTCCCTAGCCGAACAACTCTCCCATCTTCAAAAACAGGAGGAGATCTTGTGGCAACAAAAGTCCCGTAATCTTTGGTTGAAAGATGGAGACCAAAATACTAAGTTTTTTCATAGAGCGACCATCCAGTACAGACAAAATAACCAGATCAGTAACCTGAAGACTTGTGATGGGGGGGTTTTGGAGTCACATATGGAAATTAAACAGGAATTGGTTAATCACTTCAAGGAAGTGGTAACGGATCCTGTCACCTACCCAAATTTTGAGACTATTTATTTTATTACAAAAACATTATATTAAATTATAATTACAAAGTTTTGTAATTATGACCAAATTTGGTCAAGGATGATTGTAATAACTGATTATTATTATTTAATAAATTAAAATAGGAGACAAACACCCAAGGGAACAGTTAAATGAGTGTTCACTGACCCACTAGGAGGAATGGAAGCTATTATAAGGCATGGGAAAGATGTCAGCATTTGCACTCCACCACTAGTTATTGGTTATGGGACAATTACCCCTAAATTTGTGGCATTATCCCTCAGGTGGGTGGAAGAGAGATGATGGCTCATTAATGACCAGGTTAACCACAAAAAGGCCTAGGCAGCCTAGATAAGTCAATTCGAATTGATCAGGCAGCTCTACATTATTTTCTGCAGAAATAATTCCTCAAGTGTATCAGGTGATCACTGAGAGATTCGAATAGGGAGGCTAAGTGGAAGTGCATTTTGAGGCTGCTGAAAATATTATGGGAAGAGAACCAGAGGTGCTAGTGCAAGTCTTTTTGACTGCTAAATCTATATGAATGGATGAACTACGTTGTTGCTGCAAGTGGATTGACCTAAAGCTTCTACATATGCTTCTTCCTAGTGGTTCAATGAACAGGCTCGAGGATCCTAAGGCAAGTAATTTGGTTGTCTTTAGGAATAGGTTGGGTGGAACAGGCTCCTTGGGTTGATTGTTTCTCCTACATTCAGCAGGTTCTACTGTTCTATCTTATTATTTTCAGTTAAATAATTCTCTGCAACTATAGGTGTAGTATTTACAGTTAATAGCATACATAAGTAATTGTTTTAAGTTTTTTCTCTAAGTATGTTTTTTTTATATCATGATAATTAAGTAAATGAGACGATTGATTAAAAATCCTTTCTGTATTTTTCCCATACTGTTTTCTGTATAGTACTCTAGTACAGAGAAGTAGATTTAAGACAAATGATTGATGGGCAGAATGCCAAATGATTGGATAGACTAACACTGTAGTGTTTCTCTTAATTCTGTTATTTATATATGTCTAAACTTAGAAAATAGAATAGCTTATATCTAAAACTGACATATAGCATATTTCTTTACTCGGTAACAAAAGTAAAATAATTCATCTCTCTACAAAACTAGGTTTTCAAATTATTACCAACTATTTTCTTTGCTAATACTTTGCAATTCTGGATCATCAATGCATTTCAGAATACGCATACAGTTTAATTATCACTTCTTTCAAAAGCTATAAAGAAATAGAAGTAAAAATACTTATCACGATCTCTTAACCCATTTTCATTTCCTCTCTTTATAGTACTTAAACTTTGGAAGAATAACTGTAACATTAACTTAAAGTTTCTATGATATTTCAATGCTATAGTTTCATATATGTACTCAGCATTTTATTTAATTACGTTTAATTTTCCATGCACCCCATATTTGTATAGTAAGAATACCTTTCATGTTCAGCATCAGAATGTATTCTTATATTTTTCTTTTAACCCTAGATAATGATTACCTGCTTTATCATTCATCGTTTTGTTAAGAGTATTTCTCAAATCTTACAAAATTGCAGACACTTGCAGTTTTCTTTCTTTAGAAATCCTAAGACTACCATACAGTTAGTTTAAGGCCCATTGCTTGAAAACATAAACACCAATCATTACATCTAAATTTCAACATCAAAGATATTCTATTGTTCAACTATCTGTACAAGACAAGTTCAAACAGAAACACTATTACCTTTATCAATCATAATATTTATTAAGTGATGGTTCACTACCATTTACCGATTTTCATCACCATCCCAAATATTAAATTGAAACGATACAAACAAAGGATTACTCGTTTGTGAAATAAGTTGGTCTATGACTCTCGACCAGAATCAACACAACATTCCCTAGTCAATCTATCAATTGCATGCTTTTAGAAACCATTCAAATATACACTAAGTTTGGTTTCATTATAAAACTCAACTTCACATTACCATTCAAACATTGGAGCAAACTGTATAACTTAGAACTCTATCTTAGAAAAACAATTTATTTATGAGCTCAAAACTATTAATTAAAACATTGTTCTCCCATTAAATTCGACCAAGGGTTCGTCCCTTTCACATTACATATTAAAACAAGTTTACAATTCTATAAAAGTCACAGCGAAACGTTGTAGAGCAGGGTAACAAACAAGTCGAGGGTTCCAATCTTGGAAAACCTACCTGGGCTCTCAAAATCTTAAACATTGGTCAAAAACCTTGCCAAGAACTAAACACCAACTCTCGTCCAACATCAAGCATCGGCCACAACAAGCCAGGAGAACCTACGAAGAGTAAGGACCACCAAGGCTTACCAGGTGGCCGAGCAGCAGTTATTCCACCAAGCTTCAATCATTGTAACCATTCGACGAAGTTACACCTGCCATAAAATCACTGAGGGATTAAAAATGTAGAAAATTACAAGTTCAAACTGTAAACATTACAATTAACTTTACTTCTTCCTTTTGAATACATTACCTGGTAACGAAAGAATGGGCTTGAGATGCCGATCACAAATGAAGTCAGAGTCACCTAACCAATGCAACGAAGAAGAGTTTCAGACTCCAAGAATCACTGTCACCTTCATACAAAAGAGCTGATCTCTGGTTCAAAACTATACTCCAAAAGACCAGCAGAAAACTCTTAATAAACTTCTAACTAAACAACATCGAAGTCTGCATTTGTGGTTCGGCTCTGTAGGAAGACTTAGCACTGGAACTAACAAGTTTTCCCATAGTTCCTAGGATCAAACTCGAGGAAGGAGTCCTCCGAACCCTAACTTCCAAACCCTACACAGTAGCAGGTTGTCAGCCTCTCCATTCGACCTCTACCATGTGAAATGAAGGCCAAAGAAACACTCCAATGATACATACAACGAAAGACTAGGGTTTCATTCCGAAAACCAAGATCACATGAGATCAAAAATGGAGAAGGAGCTAGCAACGCACGTCGAAGTTCAGGAAACAACCATGATAAAATCCATATTTATTATCACATCCACCATATTTCCAACTCAGTATACCAAGGGACATAGCATTCTACAGCTCGGCATGATAATACAAGTTTGTAAACTCTTTCATGTGACCCTTAACCACGAGGGAATCCACCTAATATTTCCACTATGCTTAGCAGGTAGATGACTTAGATGCCAAGACTGGTTTTGACAAACTACCAGCTCGTAACACCTTTCCTTTCAGCACTCTGTCATATCACCTGTCAATTCCAGGACATAAGTTTATATCATATAGTTCATAACATTTTCCAAAGTGTTGGTCAATCGATTGCATAGTTCATATATTTGTATTTTGTCTCTCAATTGAATAAAGGTCGTTGATTATATAGAAGGCCTTCGATACTAATTGTATAGTCTAGGTTTCATTTGTATGCACATCGTAATGTGTTTATGTCATCTCTTTAACAAAAGATTACATAGCATAAACTTTAAATTTAAAAGATCTAAATCCTATACAATTGCAAATTTACAATAATATTATCGTGATAATAACATTTGCTATATGGTTCTTCCTAAATTATAAATTGATGAAAGTATAAGTTAATATAGTTATTTTTATGATTTTCAAGTGAATCCATTTGTACATTGGAATCTAGCACAAAGTCAAGAAATCATAGTGTAAGTATAATTCATCTGATATTACTACTCCTTGCAAAATGGCGAAATGACGACAGGATTCCAGTAGTACTTATAAATTCGTAAACTAGCACGTAAACGAGCAGTAGGACAAAGATCCATACCATTCACAACTCATGCAGGAAAGTACGTAGAATTTCTACAAGCATTGACGACTATTTGAAAATATATTTAGAATTGCTTGTAACATTGGATTTTTCCGTAACACTCTTACCTACTTATCTGCGCAAAGAAACAGGTTCAAATGCTTTAGCTAATCATAGTTAAGTAAGCCTTAGGGTACCTCGTAGGACCCCTTCATCATCATCCAAGAGCAACTTTCAGTACTTTATCAAGAAATTATATCACAAGATAAATTTAATTACAGCGTGCAGTTTACAATTAAACACAAGCATAACTAATGATGTACTTTGTGTTATAAAGCGTAATTTGTTGTTATCGTAATATGTCATTAATTAAAAGATTAGTATTTATTCTATTTTCCACAAAGCAATTTCAGCATTTATTGCTACTTTAAATTTTTTTAAATTTTTGTAATTTTTCGGGATGTTTCATGTGGTATCAGAGCTCATGTTCGAACTCTCGGCCTGAAAAGGTCCAAAGAACACGCAATAGAAAATTTTATGACAACAAAAATCTTTACTAATTAAATTATTTTGTATACAAAGAAATTGTTTCTAAGTTACAGGTATGGAAGGATCAGCTAAACACATGGAGGTCAGATTTCAACCAAACAATCATAGTACTGGACAACATTATGAAGAAGAAGTCCATGGTGAATTGAATGACAATTCATCAAAATTGTTACGTGCCTTTCAGGAGTTGAAAGCAGAAATAAGATCTGTTAAACAAGATAATGAGATAATTGTGAAGGCACAAGAAGAACTGAACCAAGTACTGTTCGATCAGTGTCCAACTGATGAACAGGATAGAAGGGTTGAAAATACCTCCAAGATTGAAGACTTACCTCATGGGAACAAGGATAAGAAGGTGAAAACTGATGATAATATTCAACATCATCAGAAGCAACAAATGAGATACGTAAAAAGAAACGTAATTATTCAAGTGATAGCAACGAAGGGGATTACAAACCAAGAAGAAAAAGCCACAAATAGTATGAACAGATTTTTGAGAAGTTCAAGAAAATCAAACCCCCAATCTTCAATGGTGAAACTGAGAAAGGAGAGACAGCTGAAGCATGGTTGTCCGGCATGAAGAAATACTTTCAAATCTATGATTATTCAGAATCATTAAAAGTAAAGATGGCCATATACAACCCGATCGGTAAGGCAGATATCTGGTGGTAGGACATCAAAAGAGTGAAGGGCATCAAGGACAAAGATGTGAATTGGAGAACTTTTAAACGGTACTTCAAGAAGAAATTCCTATCTGAACAATACTATGAAGAAAAGTCTAAGGAATTTTATGATCTAAAATTGGGAACCCTGAACATGAAAGAGATGGACAACAAATTTCTAAATTTGCTAAGGTATGTGTCATATCTTGTGGAGGAAAAACCAAAGATTCAGAGGTATCTGAGTTGTCTACCTTTCAACATCAAGGACAGAATAGAGTATGACAATCCAAAGACCTTAGAAGAATCCATGAGGAAAGCAACTTTCTGCAATGATACAAACCGGAAAAGAGAAGGGATATCTAACTAGAAAAATCATAAACCCAACAACTTTGAGCTGAAGAAGAAAAAATTCAGGTTCAGTGGAAATTCTGGTTTTCAAAAGAAAAACTTTCCAAATCGGAATTTCCAAGGAAATAGTACCAGAAATAATCAGCAACATAATTTTACAGCTCCTAGAAATACACACAACACCACAACACCGAAAATTCCTGGGGGAACAGTCACCGGTCGAATCAGAAAGCGTGGGCAGGGTAGCTAAGCCCGAAACTCGAAAGAGTCCCCAATACGCAATCCGATCCTGGCGTATGCTCGAACAGAAAGTAGGAGGGGTATTCCCACAAACTGATCTCACATTGACCTACTGCATATGCTCCCAGGCAAATTTTGAGTGAGGTGGGTTTGCCTAATGATAGTCTCACTACGATTTTTGCGCAATGTGTGATCTTGGGTGGTTTAAGGTGTTTTAAACCCAAGATCCTAACCAAAACTAGTTGGTGTAGTGTAACCTAGAAAAGAAAATGTTGCTAGTTCATTTTATTAGAGTTCATTTTAAAGGTTACTTGATTACTCAAAAAGGTAGTGGGTGTGTGAGAGTGGTTATAATAGAAATAGAGTACTGAAAATGAAATATTTACCACCAAACAAATCTTTTTCTTTTCAATGCAAGTCTTAAAATTCTGATCTAGAATGCATGTGCAAATGCAATTTTTTAATCTTTTGAATGCAAAAAAGGTAAAAATAAAGTCTAAATGTACAAAAATAAACTCAAAACCTAAAAATGCAGCTACTCAAACCAATAAGTATGCAAAAGAAAACTTGTTCTTTTTGATGCAAAGCACTCTTAAATCTTTTAAGCCACTTGCAAGGTACTCTATTTAGAAAATGAATCAAAATTCTTTATGCTTTTCAAAGGTAAGAAACAAAAACTGAAACTAACCTACTATCAACGCAAAGCAAAGAAACTTTCAGGTTCTCTTTATGAAACAGTAAAAGCTACCAAATATGACTTTCAAATTCTTATTGATGTAAGCATGCCAAACATTGGGAAAAGAGTACAAAAACTACTTTTAGACCCAAACGAAGCAAATAACCTACGAAGAAGTATGGTTTGGTAAATTCAGGTCTGCACGTAAACAATGCAAACAAGGTCTTGAACAACAGCCAAAACACTTGAGCTTTCACTACAAAAGAAAAACTAAAAGCATAAGGGAGGACAAGAAACCAACCTAAAAGAGAAATTTCACTCAAATAGATACAAACAGGGTCAAAAAGACTCAAGAGGTTTCAAATCCAGTGGAAATGGGGCAAGCAAGTTCAATCAGACTCAAATTAGGGTACAAAACACCAAACAGGTCCACAACCCCCCAACTTAAGTCAACAAACCCCAAAACTTTCCAAACAAGCCCAAATTGATCAAAAGAGGTTCAAATCATGAATGTAGGATCAATACAAGGATGGGAGACCACTTACAGGGGTTTAACACAGACCTAGGGTCATCAGGGTCCCCAAAAAAATGCAGCCACAGCCCCCAGATTCGGGTCCACAACCCAAAAACTCAAAAAATCAAACCCAGATTTTGAGCGCTACTGTGTATGAAGGAAACTGGCGCTCATAGCAGTATGGGCGCTACTGTGCAAAGGAAAAGTAGCATATGAGCGCTACTGTGTGGTACAAACAGTAGCGTACAAGAAAAAAAAGTCTAAAAAAACGGGGTTAAAACCCCCAAACTGGGTCCACAAAGGTTTGCAAGGGCTGGGAAGGGTCTGTAAAAAGCCCAGGAGGGTCAAACAGAGCCTACTAACTGATCCTAATCAAGAAAATGAACAAAGACCATCAAACAAGACTGAAGAAATGACCTTGGATACCCCTAAGCAGTTAGGCTTTCCCCAGCGGAGTCGCCATTCTGTTGTGGGGAAAATGCACCTATAGTTCAGGGGAGAAACTACCAACTTACGGTGATAAAGATAGACTTACAAGCATTCTGCAAGTACAACAAATAAATGAAGAGATTAGGGTTTAGAGATGTAGGCACCTCATTCAGAAGGTTGATCCTAGCTTTGCTTCCCTCGCTCTTCAATGCTTATCCAGTGTCGCAATGCCCAGACCTACAAAACAACTTGATACCTTTCTCAAATACATTTGACTACATATATAAGACTGATATTAATAATAGAAGAAGACATCAGATTATAAACAAACTGTAATCAAATCTGAGACACATTAATAGGTCATATTTGGAAAGAGAAGAACGTCTGATCTTTATTGATGAATGAAAGCAAGTACATAAAGTTATACCTTCTTTCAAGCTTGGCACTTCACGAAACCTAGATTCAAGGTCTCCTGCTTCTGTTCTCCAAAGATCCCAGCCTCTAAGCAATTGTACTAGGGTTTACCAAAACTGAAGCACAAGAGAGGGGATGAGGGTCTCCATTCCTCCAGCATAACTTTGTAATTGGGCTTGATCCCCTCACATGACCCTTCTACCCTCCTTATATAGTCAGTGAGGAAGAGGAAAAGAAGTTACAACCACTCAAGAGGTTTCCCAACCAACTTAACTTACTCGAATTTCGAGATTTTGACCAAAACAAGAGTGTACCCTACTCTACAGTATACAAAGTCGCGTACATATGGCAATGGGCGCTACTATGAATGAGGTAAAGTCGCGTACACACGCTACTATTATAACAGTAGAGTCGCGCTCATATTGAAAAATGGCCAAAAACAGGCTTTTCTGCTCATTTTCAGGAGATGGTTTGGTCTGGAAAAATGTTCCTAAGGGTCATATACATCAAATGGGTCAAGAATGAGGTAATTTCAACCATTTTTAGTGTCCCAAATGACTCCTCCATCCACAATTGTCCTGTTGTGTGACTGAACTTGATCTCAAGAAGTGTCGTCATGCGACCAAGGGAAACAAGTGTCGTCACGGACGGAGAGGTGTCATTTCAAGCTATAACAGATGCCCCCTAATGTATGAGGTCAGAGGGAGTACGGGAAACGATGGCCGAAATACATTAAAAAAAAATAAAAAAGAGTTGAATCGTGGAGGAACGGAGAAACCAAGAATCATAGGCTCAAATGAAGTACCTGAAAGCAAAGGCAAAGTCAGACAAACTTATCCATGGGGTAACTGTCCATGTTCAAATGGTGGAACATGATCTCCAAGAGGATACAATAATGATCCAAAATACTGATGCATATATCATGGCCACTAAAATACAAGCGTGGATCCATGAGGAACATAAGTCAAAACATAGCCACATAAATACAAGGTGGATCTATGTCAAAACTGGAGAACATAGCCATAGAGAACAAGCTGGATCTATGTCTCATCAAGAGCCAAAAGGAGTGGGGCTCAGTCTTGCGCAACTTGGGCGATAACATAAATTTGGTGATGCTATCGAGGATCCCAAGGTCTTCATCCAAAAACAACCCAAGGTACAAACCTATCCATGCGAATAAATGAGCTGATGTCGAACATGGGAGGTATCGTTTGATTACCGGTCATTGATGTATACCGTTAACAAACGCGAGGGTGTCCACCAATAATGAAAATGGAACCCAAGGTACCTAGTACATTCAAGCAAGTGCGAATAAGTGGTATTGCCGTCGAACACTTGAAGAATCCATCGGATAGGAGACATTGATGTATTCCCATCTATCCAATAGCGAGGGAAACTGCCACTAATGACTGCAATCCCCAAGGTACTAACCGAAACTCTAAACTTCATTCCCAGAGCACAATGAGCTGAAGTCGATGGGAAGAAGTCCGTTGGAAGGGAGGCCTTAATGCATCCTCCATCATCCAACACGAGGGACACTCAAAAGGTATGAGCGGATTTGGAGTAGGACGGAACACAGGATGAAACATACTGACACCAAGGAATGGCCGACACATGAGGTCAAGGCAACTGCAGAATGGCCGACACAGGTTGTATTCTTGAACAGTGAGCACGACACAAGAGTGACTTAGGCAGCTTTGAACACAAAGGGACCACGATGCAAGTCTGCAATGTAGGAGACATTAACAGATTCTCCAAATGATTGGAAGACTAACCAAATGGAGGAGTAAGAACTCTGAGATCAGGTTTATCCTAAGGCCAACACTAGAACCCAACTTGTTTGATAGACTCAAAACAGGTGCTTTGTTCAAGGAGATAGGTGACTTGCTGCCATCATATTGAAAGATATTGTAACATTCTTCCCTTCCCTTTCCTTTTTCATTTTTTAACGAGCTTGACAAAGAACTAAAGCATGCTCGACGGTATTTTCATATTTAAGGAGTCTGAAAAAATCTAGAAGAAAACTCCATACACCTATCCGTGGATTTTATATCGAGCCCGGATTGGTCTATGCTCGGCGGTGTTTTCTTGCTTATAGAGTTGAAAAACTTAAACAGTCCTCTATATACCTATCCGTGGATTTTATGTGGAGCCCGGATTGGTATGTGCTCGCTTGGTGTTTTCACATTTCGAGAGTCTGAAAACCCTAAAGACGACTCCAAAGGTCCTTTTTCGTAAAGTTAGTCTCCTTCCCCGAAAAAGTGTAAAATGATGGAAGAAGAACTCTTCTAGCGCATACAAGAGTATACCTAGAGTATACCTTTTCCGTAAATTATCCACCAAGGCCCGGAAAAGGGGTAATTCTATACCTAAGTGGATGTCGGTTCAGTTATTTTAACGAGCCCGAAAAGACAACTATGCTCGGCAAACTTTTCCTATTTAAGGAGTCTGAAAAGGGCTTAAAAGAACTCCATAGGGATCTTTTCCGTAAAGGTTTAACGAGTCCGGAAAAGTAAACTCATGACCTCCTTACTGTTTTTAACGAGCTCAAAGGAGATAGGAAAATGCTCATAACTTCCTTCCTGTTTTTAACGAGCTCGAAGGAAAGGTGGAAGAAATGCTCGTAGCCTCCTTACTGTTTTTAACGAGCTCGAAGGAAAGGTGGAAGACTGCTCGTAACTTACTTACTGTTTTTAACGAGCTCGAAGTAAAAGAAGAATGCTCGAAATGGGAAGAGACGAGTGTCAGGGACATGCAAAACTAGCTCCAAGCGCATGGAACAAAGCTATGCCTAATGCAAGGAACATGGGCAAGATAAGGACACTCAGGGTGTGTCTCCTCCAGGTAAAAGGTGTCAAATTGAAAAGGCAAAATGATACAGGGCTTAGCGGAAATGAGATCAGAGATGGAGGCTTATACAACGGGCTAAAAGCGTGGAAGCCGGCTTCAGGCTCATTAGCGCAAGCGGGATCATAATAGATGCATATTCAATTTGAACACAAAGATGGGAACCTTATCAGGGATGGCCAGAAATATATGAGGAAGAAAGATATGAGGCTTCTTCTCAAAGTCATGGTGAATCTAAAAAGGCTCCCGAACCTATGAGAAAAACTCAGCATGGGCACCAGAATGGCATAAGGGTGCTGACTAGGATGACCCATGTTAGGTAGGTTCTGCTGTCGGACTGGTGCACAATGCATAAAGAGATGGCTATCACACCAATATCCAACAGGTTCGACCCTATGGCGAATTCGGATGGCAAAAGGTTCAAATGCAACATAACAGCGGGGAAGCCTAAACCTATATGCAAGGTTCTGAATATACCTGACATGGTCGCACAAGGTGTCGAAAAGGACCAGTAAGCAAGTATACATCCAGCTAAGAATCCTGTCTCCAAGAAACATTAGTACCGGGATCATATCTAAAACATATGTAAAGGAAGACCCGATACAAGTCACTGTGGTAGAAATACTTTCAACTTCACTATCATCAACAACAGGCATAAACAAGGCAGAGTCTTCGAATGAAGACTCTATGGTACCCAAGCCCGAGGACTTACAATCAACAAGATCAAATTCAGGATGAAGATCAAAGTTGAAGGACATGATGGAATCTGCAGAAACAAATTCATCATCACGGGAGTTGAAAATTCTAGAAGCATAATCAAACTCAGCAGGAACACCGATTTGCTGATCTATAGGAGAGTCCAAAGACTTAACAGTAGGAAGATCAGACTTTAAGGTCAAACCGGGGCTGGACATAACTGTGACTGGATCAACATCCAAGTGAATGGCAGACTGTACCATAGACTCTAGGAAAACTTCATCGGAAGGAAGTATATCATCCCAGATAGAATACATATCTAAACATTCAGATGGAGGTGTCACTTGGTCAAAAGCTGGGACCAAGTCCCGAGAAGGTAAGCATGAACTCAGAGACTTCTTCTCAGTAGTAGTTGAACTCAAGGAACAATATGCCACATGAGGCGTATGTGACATAGTAGTGCCTAATGACGAGGGATCAGACTGGTCTACAGATGGGTAATAAGGAGGATCAACGAATGCAAGCTGGTCGATGGTGACAATGTTTTCGTTATGAGGGAAATGCATCACACGAAAAAGCGTAGACACCACAGCATGCATAGCATAAACGTAATCACGCCCGAGGATCATATCAAAGTCCATAGGGTCCTTTAAAACCATAAAATCAACTAAGACTGTTTTTCCACCCAAGGTAACAGGTGCCTGACGGAGGAATCCGATCGGTTCACTAGGTCTTCTATCGAAGGTCAACGGCCAATTAGCAGCTGGAAGAACATTAGGGAAACCCAAATCTCTCCAAGCATAAGCGGATAAGATACTAACAGAAGCACCTTCATCAACAATGCATCGATCAACCGTATGGTTCCCGATATCAACCTTTATCTGGAAAGGTGTCGAAGAAGGAAGACGAGGCTCGGCTAGACTATTCCAATCAAAGGAAACAATCCGAGGGCTTGGTAGAGGTTCACATGGCACAGATGAAGTGCCCCCTTTTTCAGGAACATCCAAACTGGTAATGCAGAAGACTTCAGTAGTAGGTGCATCAATCTCTGAAGGACTGATGGGATCGGTCGAAAATTGCATCGATTCAATCACTTCACTCTCCGAAGGAAGAGTGGGGTCGACCAAAGATTGCATTGGTTCAACCACTTTATCAACCAAAAGTTGATCTGGCTGCATGGAATCTATAGACAACTCAAGAACAGAGGTTCCTTCAGACATGGACCACACTCTTCGTACCTCTGGAATGGCAGGGCATCGGTGAGTAAGGTGATCTCCCTTACAAAGTTTACAAGGGAACTTTGGTTTCCGTCCTATAGGTTTAGACTCCTTTACAACCTCAGTACTCTCAGCATGACTAGCATTGGCTGACAGCTTGCCCCCAGCATGACTCACAGAGGCTAGTTGCTCAGAAGCAGAAGACTTTTGAACTAAGGACCACACTTTTTGCACTTCTGGAAGAACAGGGCACAAGTAAGTAAGGTGATCTCCCTCACAAAACTTACAAGGGAACTTAAGCTTCTGTTTGTTTGGTTTGTCGACAATGTCAACTCCCTCAGCATGACTTGCAGTGGCTGATCTGGTGTCTCCAGTATGACTCACAGGAACTGGTGACTTGTCATTAATATGACTAGCAGTGATCAATGACGTGTCCTCAACATGACTGACAGTGGTTGAAGACAAACTTTCAGTATGATTTTCAGTGACTAAATTTTTTCTCCCAGCATAACCTCCAGAGGCTGGGTAGGTGCCCCCTGCATGATTTGCAGAGGCAGGGTGCTTGCCCCCTTGTTTTGGCATCTTCTTCCTATTCTTCCCCCGTCTATTCCTTTTAGACTGCTGGTTACTAGTATTGCTACTTTCACCACATGAGGTAGAAGGAGGAGGAGAAGATGTTACTGGCAAAGGAGGCACAGGGTTCTGATGCTCTTGATTTGAGGTGCTCACAAAAGAAGCGTCAGGAGCATGCAAGGCATTTGGAGTGGAAAACAACCAAACCGGAAGTCCAATAGTGAATCCAGGAAGATTCAGAGTAGCCATTAAGGGAGTACCAATGTTTCCAATGAATGGAACAGCACAAGGATCCCCCGGAACAGGGGTACCTTGATTGGCACTCGCCGGAATGCTAGACATAGTTTCTCGCTCAAATGAACAAGAAGTTCCCTAAGGCAAACTAAAAACAAGTAGCACAAAGAGCACACCACTAAAAAAAGGTCCTAAGTAAATCAAACCAGGCAAACAGATGCCTTCCGGAGAAGAGTCTGGGATGATGAGGGCCCATAACAGATCAACGAAGGATGAAGGACAGTTACCCGGGGTCCACAATACAATGACTAAGGGTGCAAGCGCTGGAATCACCCAACCGCCCTCCCAAAGACCTGCAAGGGATTTCCTCCCACGTCTGTCCTAGGTACAGCAGATATACCCTCCGCTGTCACCTGTGTATGAACCTAGAGTCTGATACTAAGGATACCACAACACCGAAAATTCCTGGGGGAACAGTCACCGGTCGAATCAGAAAGCGTGGGCAGGGTAGCTAAGCCCGAAACTCGAAAGAGTCCCCAATACGCAATCCGATCCTGGCGTATGCTCGAACAGAAAGTAGGAGGGGTATTCCCACAAACTGATCTCACATTGACCTACTGCATATGCTCCCAGGCAAATTTTGAGTGAGGTGGGTTTGCCTAATGATAGTCTCACTACGATTTTTGTGCAATGTGTGATCTTGGGTGGTTTAAGGTGTTTTAAACCCAAGATCCTAACCAAAACTAGTTGGTGTAGTGTAACCTAGAAAAGAAAATGTTGCTAGTTCATTTTATTAGAGTTCATTTTAAAGGTTACTTGATTACTCAAAAAGGTAGTGGGTGTGTGAGAGTGGTTATAATAGAAATAGAGTACTGAAAATGAAATATTTACCACCAAACAAATCTTTTTCTTTTCAATGCAAGTCTTAAAATTCTGATCTAGAATGCATGTGCAAATGCAATTTTTTAATCTTTTGAATGCAAAAAAGGTAAAAATAAAGTCTAAATGTACAAAAATAAACTCAAAACCTAAAAATGCAGCTACTCAAACCAATAAGTATGCAAAAGAAAACTTGTTCTTTTTGATGCAAAGCACTCTAAAATCTTTTAAGCCACTTGCAAGGTACTCTATTTAGAAAATGAATCAAAATTCTTTATGCTTTTCAAAGGTAAGAAACAAAAACTGAAACTAACCTACTATCAACGCAAAGCAAAGAAACTTTCAGGTTCTCTTTATGAAACAGTAAAAGCTACCAAATATGACTTTCAAATTCTTATTGATGTAAGCATGCCAAACATTGGGAAAAGAGTACAAAAACTACTTTTAGACCCAAACGAAGCAAATAACCTACGAAGAAGTATGGTTTGGTAAAGTCAGGTCTGCACGTAAACAATGCAAACAAGGTCTTGAACAACAGCCAAAACACTTGAGCTTTCACTACAAAAGAAAAACTAAAAGCATAAGGGAGGACAAGAAACCAACCTAAAAGAGAAATTTCACTCAAATAGATACAAACAGGGTCAAAAAGACTCAAGAGGTTTCAAATCCAGTGGAAATGGGGCAAGCAAGTTCAATCAGACTCAAATTAGGGTACAAAACACCAAACAGGTCCACAACCCCCCAACTTAAGTCAACAAACCCCAAAACTTTCCAAACAAGCCCAAATTGATCAAAAGAGGTTCAAATCATGAATGTAGGATCAATACAAGGATGGGAGACCACTTACAGGGGTTTAACACAGACCTAGGGTCATCAGGGTCCCCAAAAAAATGCAGCCACAGCCCCCAGATTCGGGTCCACAACCCAAAAACTCAAAAAATCAAACCCAAATTTTGAGCGCTACTGTGTATGAAGGAAACTGGCGCTCATAGCAGTATGGGCGCTACTGTGCAAAGGAAAAGTAGCGTATGAGCGCTACTGTGTGGTACAAACAGTAGCGTACAAGAAAAAAAAGTCTAAAAAAACGGGGTTAAAACCCCCAAACTGGGTCCACAAAGGTTTGCAAGGGCTGGGAAGGGTCTGTAAAAAGCCCAGGAGGGTCAAACAGAGCCTACTAACTGATCCTAATCAAGAAAATGAACAAAGACCATCAAACAAGACTGAAGAAATGACCTTGGATACCCCTAAGCAGTTAGGCTTTCCCCAGCGGAGTCGCCATTCTGTTGTGGGGAAAATGCACCTATAGTTCAGGGGAGAAACTACCAACTTACGGTGATAAAGATAGACTTACAAGCATTCTGCAAGTACAACAAATAAATGAAGAGATTAGGGTTTAGAGATGTAGGCACCTCATTCAGAAGGTTGATCCTAGCTTTGCTTCCCTCGCTCTTCAATGCTTATCCAGTGTCGCAATGCCCAGACCTGCAAAACAACTTGATACCTTTCTCAAATACATTTGACTACATATATAAGACTGATATTAATAATAGAAGAAGACATCAGATTATAAACAAACTGTAATCAAATCTGAGACACATTAATAGGTCATATTTGGAAAGAGAAGAACGTCTGATCTTTATTGATGAATGAAAGCAAGTACATAAAGTTATACCTTCTTTCAAGCTTGGCACTTCACGAAACCTAGATTCAAGGTCTCCTGCTTCTGTTCTCCAAAGATCCCAGCCTCTAAGCAATTGTACTAGGGTTTACCAAAACTGAAGCACAAGAGAGGGGACGAGGGTCTCCATTCCTCCAGCATAACTTTGTAATTGGGCTTGATCCCCTCACATGACCCTTCTACCCTCCTTATATAGTCAGTGAGGAAGAGGAAAAGAAGTTACAACCACTCAAGAGGTTTCCCAACCAACTTAACTTACTCGAATTTCGAGATTTTGACCAAAACAAGAGTGTACCCTACTCTACAGTATACAAAGTCGCGTACATATGGCAATGGGCGCTACTATGAATGAGGTAAAGTCGCGTACACACGCTACTATTATAACAGTAGAGTCGCGCTCATATTGAAAAATGGCCAAAAACAGGCTTTTCTGCTCATTTTCAGGAGATGGTTTGGTCTGGAAAAATGTTCCTAAGGGTCATATACATCAAATGGGTCAAGAATGAGGTAATTTCAACCATTTTTAGTGTCCCAAATGACTCCTCCATCCACAATTGTCCTGTTGTGTGACTGAACTTGATCTCAAGAAGTGTCGTCATGCGACCAAGGGAAACAAGTGTCGTCACGGACGGAGAGGTGTCATTTCAAGCTATAACAATACCAGTCCTAAAAGAATTTCTGGATGTTTTTCCAGAAGAGATTCCAAGGTTACCCCCGAAGAGAGATCTAGATTTGACCATTGAGCTGATACCGGGGTGCGGTACCAAAATCCAAAGCTCCATATAGGATGAATATATTGGAATTAAATGAGTTGAAATCACAGTTGAAGGAACTGATTGATAAAAACTATATAAGACCCAGCGTGTCTCTTTGGGGAGCACCTGTTATTTTTGTTAAGATGAAGGATGGCACTTTAAGACTTTGCATAAATTATCGCCAACTGAATAAGACGAAAATCAAGAATCGATATCCGTTGCCCTGCATTGACGATCTATTTGAGCAACTGCATAGAGCAACGATATTTTCAAAGATTGATTTAAGGTCAGGATATCATCAAGTTCGTGTGAAGGATCAGGATATTTTTAAAATAGCCTTTAGAACTCGATATGGACATTATGAGTTCGTAGTCATGCCATTTGGGTTGACTAATGCCCCGACAGTATTTATGTGCTTAATGAATAATATTCTACGCAAGTATTTGGATAAGTTCGTCATTGTGTTCATAGATGACATTCTGGTATATTCTAAAAGTAAGGAAGAACATGACGAACATCTGCGTATTATTTTACAAGTTCTGATAGATCATCAGTTATATGCTAAGTTTAGTAAGTGTGACTTTCACAAGGATAAGATTCAGTATTTAGGTCACATAATCTCTAAGGAAGGAATTTCGGTTGATCCCGATAAGATTAAAGCCATTAATGAATGAACGATTCCTAAATATTTGACGGACGTTCGATCATTTATGGGGATTACAGGATATTATAGAAAATTCATAGAAGGTTTTTCAAAGATTGCAAACCCCATAACCTCCTTATAGAAGAAGGGGAAGAAGTTTGTATGGCATCAAAAGTGTGCAAACAGTTTTAAGAAGTTGAAGGAATTACTAACTACAACACCTATTCTAAGAATTGCGGATCCTAATAAATATTTTATAGTATGCATCGATGCATGTAATGACAGACTTGGTGGAGTCCTAACACAAGAGGGACATGATGTTGCATATGAGTCTCAAAAGTTGAAAATACATGAGAAAAATTATTCTACATATGATCTGGAATTATTAGCAGTGATTCACGCCTTAAAAATGTGGCGTCACCACCTTATTGGTAGGAAATTCACTTTGATGACAAATAACATGGGGCTGAAGTATTTACTAGATCAGACGAATTTGAATGCTAGACAAGCTAGATGGATAAATTTTCTAAGTGAATATGATTTTTAAATTCAGCATATAAAGGGTAAAGAGAACAAGGTTACTGATGCTTTAAGTCATAATGCAAGGTTAAATTTTATTTCAGCCATCAATACATACATAACAAATTTAGAAAATCAGATTTTTGAAGCGATTAAAATTGATGAAGAGTACATCAATTTACATGAAAGAACAACAGGAAGTAATTCTGAAAATTCTATGGCAGACTACAGGTTAAAAGAAAATGGATTGTTGTTGTACAAGAACAGATTATATGTGCCCAATGTAGCAAAGATAAAAATTCTGATTTTAGATGAGATGCACAAAAGTCATTATTTTGGCCATCCAGGTTATCAAAAAACCATCACTATGTTACGGAAAGAGTATTATTGGCCCAGAATGAAGGATGAAGTAGCATAATATATAGCTAAATGCTTTGACTGTCAAAAAGTAAAAGTTGAACATCAGCATCCGGCTGGACTGTACAACCATTACCTATACCTAGCTGGAAATGGGAGATCATAGTCATAGATTTTGTTACCGGACTACCCAAGAATCGTAAACAAAATGATTCCATCATGGTGGTAGTGGATAAAATCAGCAAGGCAACACATTTTATACCAATAAAAACTACTCATAAGGCTCCAGACATTGCAGAAATTTTCATGAAACAGATTTTTCGATTACATGGAATACCAAAAGTGATAGTTTCAGACCGTGATTCTAAGTTTACTGTAAACTTCTAGAGATCTTTGTTTAAAGGGTTGAATAAAAATTTAAACTTCAGCACAACATTTCATCCACAAACGGATGGACAGACAGAAAGAGTGAATCAGATATTGGAAGACATGCTAAGGATGTATGTTAAGGACCAACCTGGTAAGTGGGAGGACTATTTGCATTTAGCAGAATTTGCATATAACAACCATTATCATGCATCAGACAGGCTTAGCCCTTTTGAAATTATTTATGGTAGGAAATGTAATACATCGGTTTGTTGGAATGATCCAGTTAATAGAGTTGTATTAGGGCCTGAATTGTTGAAGGAAATAGAACTAACTTTGCAACATGTACAAAGTAATCTTAAAGCTGCCCAAGATAAGCAAAAAAGTCAAGCAGATCTTAAAAGGACTCATAAAGAGTTCCAGGTTGGTGAGCATGTTTTCATTAAGGTAAGACCAAAGAAGAGTTCATTAAAACTGGGAAGCTGTGCCAAGATGGCACCCAGGTATTGTGGTCCTTTCGAAATTTTGTCAAGGGTTGGACCCGTGGCATATTTACTAGCTTCGCCACCAAATCAAAAAATACATAATGTTTTTCATATTTCAGTTTTAAAGAAATATGTACATGATGCTACTCATGTTATAAATTGGAATGATGTATAGGTGGAACAAGATGACAATTTTCAGGTGAAACTAGACTGTATCCTCGAAAGAAGGAAAACTCTAGTCTGGAATCGCACCATTGGGCAGGTAAAGGTGCAATGGAAGAACCTTAGCCCAGAAGAAGCAACCTGGGAGTTGGAGAGTAGTATGCGGGCAACATACCTAGCTCTGTTTCAAGAACACTCAGAGAGTGAATAAACAACATCGAGGACGATGTTGAGACTTAAGGGGGGGTGTATGTCACCTACCCAAATTTTGAGACTATTTATTTTATTGCAAAAACATTATATTAAATTACAATTACAAAGTTTTGTAATTATGACCAAATTTGGTCAAGGATGATTGTAATAATTGATTATTATTATTTAATAAATTAAAACAGGAGACAAACACCCAAGGGAACTGTTAAATGAGTGTTCACTGATCCACTAGGAGGAATGGAACTACCCTTAAATTTGTGGCATTATCCCACAGGTGGGTGGAAGAGAGTTGATGTCTCATTAATGACCAGGTTAACCATTAAAAGGCCTAGGCAGCGTAGATAAGGCAATTCTAATTGAGCAAGCATATCTACATTATTTTCGGCAGAAATAATTCCTCAAGTGTATCAGGTGATTACTGAGAGATTCGAATAAGGAGGCTAAGTGAAAGTGCATTGTGAGGCTGCTGAAAATATTCTGAGAAGAGAACCAGAGGTGCTGGTGCAATTATCTTTGACTACTAAGTCTATATGAATGGATGAACTACTTTGTTGCTGCAAGTGGATTGACCTAAAGCTTCTACAGATTCTTCTTCCTAGTGGTTCAGTGAACAGGCTCGGGGGTCCTAAGGCATGTAATTTGGCTGTTTTCAGGAATAGGTTGGGTGGAACAGGCTCCTTGGGTTGTTTGTTTCTCCTACATTCACCAGGTTCTACTGTTCTATCTTATTATTTTCAGTTAAATAATTCTCTGCAATTATAGGTGTAGTATTTACAGTTAATAGCATACATAAGTAATTGTTTTCAGTTTCTACTCTAAGTATGTTTTTTTTGTATCATGATGATTAAGTAAATGAGACGATTGATTAAAAATCCTTTCTGTATTTTTCCCATACTGTGTTCTATATAGTACTCTAGTACAGAGAAGTAGATTTAAGACAAATGATTGGTGGGAAGAATGCCAAATGAATGGATAGACTAACACTGTAGTGTTTCTCTTAATTATGCAATTTTATTTATATATACATCTAAACTTAGAAAATAGAACACATTATATCAAAAACAGACATATAGCATATTTCTTTACTCAGTAACAAAAGTAAAATAATTCATCTCTGTGCAAAACTAGGTTTTCAAATTATTACCAACTATTTTCTTTGCTAATACTTTGCAATTATGAATCATCAATGCATTTAAGAATACGCATACAATTTAATTATCACTTCTTTCAAAAGCTGTAAATAAATAGAAGTAAAAATACTTATCACAATCTCTTAACCCATTTTCATTTCCTCTCTTTATAGTACTTAAACTTTCGAAGAATAACTGTAATATTAACTTAAAGTTTCTATGATATTTCAATGCTATAGTTTCATATATGTACTCATAATTTTATTTAATTACGTTTAATTTTCCATGCACCCCATATTTTTATAGTAAGAATACCTTTCATGTTCAGCATCAGAATGTATTCTTATATATTTTTTAACCCTAGATAATGATTACCTGCTTTATCATTCATCGTTTTGTTAAGAGTATTTCTCAAATCTTACAAAATTGCAGACACTTGCAGTTTTCTTTCTTTAGAAACCCTAAGACTACCATACAGTTAGTTTAAGGCCCATTGATTGAAAATGTAAACACCAATCATTACATCAAAATTTCAACATCAAAGATATTCTATTGTTCAACTATCTGTACAAGACAAGTTCAAACAAAAACATTACTACCTTTATCAATCTTGATATTCATTAATTGATGGTTCACTACCATCTACCGATTTTCATCACCATCCCAAACATTAAATTGAAACGATACAAACACATGATTACTCGTTTGTGAAATAAGTTGATCTACGACTCTCGGCCAGAATCAACACAACATTCCCTAGTCAATCTATCAATTGCATGATTTTAGAAACCATTCAAATCTACACTAAGTTTGGTTTCATTATAAAACTCAGCTTCACATTACCATTCAAACATTGGATTGAACTGTATAACTTAGAACTCTATCTTCGAAAAATGATTTATTTATGAGCTCAAAACTATTAATTAAAATATTGTTCTCCCATTAAATTTGACCAAGGGTTCGTCCCTTTGACATTACATATTAAAACAAGTTTACATTTATATAAAAGTCACAGCGAAACGCTGTAGAGCAGGGTAACAAACAAGTTGAGGGTTCCAATCTTGGAACACCTGCCTGGGCTCTCAAAATCTTAAACATTGGTCAAAAACTTTGCCAAGAGCTAAACACCAACTCTCATCCAACATCAAGCATCGGCCACAACAGGCCAGGAGAACCTATGAAGAGTAAGAACCACCGAGGCTTACCAGGTGGTCGAGCAACAGTTATTCCACCAAGATTCAATCACTGTAACCATTCGACGAAGTTACACCTACCATGAAATCACTGAGGGATTAAAAATGTAGAAAGTTACAAGTTCAAAATGTAAACATTACAATTAACTTTACTTCTTCCTTTTGAATACATTACCTGGTAACAAAAGCATGGGCTTGAGACGCCGGTCACAAACGAAATCAGAGTCACCTAACCAACGCAATGAAGAAGAGTTTCAGACTCCAAGAACCATCATCGCCTTCATACAAAAGAACTAATCTCTGGTTCAAAACTATACTCCAAATGACCAACAGAAAACTCTGAATTTTTTTTTACTTAAACAACATCGAAGTTTGCATTTGTGGTTTGGCTCTACAGGAAGACTTAGCACTGGAACTAACAAGTTTTCCCACAGGTCCTAGGATCAAATTCGAGGAGGGAGTCCTCCAAACCCTAACTTTTAAACCCTACACAGTAGCAGGATGTTGGCCTCTCCATTCTACCTCTACCATGTGAAATGAAGGCCAAAGAGACACTCCAACAATACATACAACGAAATACTAGGGTTTCATTCCAAAAACCAAGAACACCTGAGATCAACAATGGAGAAGGAGCCAACAATGCATGTCGAAGTTCGGGTAACAACCATGATAAAAACCATATTTATTATCACATCCACCATATTTCCAACTCAGTATACCAAGGGACAAAGCATTCTATAGCTCGGCATGATAATAGAGGTTTGTAAACTCTTTCATGTGACCCTTAACCATGAGGGCATCCACCTAAGATTTCCACTATGCTTAGCAGGTAGATGAATTAAATGCCAAGCCCGGTTTTGACAGTCTGCCAGCTTGTAACACCTTTCCTTTCAACACTCTGTCATATCACTTATCAATGCCAGTACATAAGGTTATATTGTATAGTTCATAACATTTTCCAAAGTGTTGGTCAATCGATTGCATAGTTTATATATTTGTATTTTGTCTCTCAATTGAATAAAGGTCGTTGATTATATAGAAGGCCTTCGATACTAATTGTATAGTCTAGGTTTCATTTGTATGCACATCGTAATGTGTTTATGTCATCTCTTTAAAAAAATATTACATAGCATAAACTTTAAATTTAAAAGATCTAAATCCTATACAATTGCAAATTTACAATAATATTATCATGGTAATAACATTTGGTATACGGTTCTTCCTAAATTATAAATTGAGCAAAGTACAAGTTAATATAGTTATTTTTATGATTTTCAAGTGAATCCATTTGTACATTGGAATCTAGCACAAAGTCAAGAAATCATAGTGTAAGTATAATTCACCTGATATTACTACTCCTTGCAAAATGGCGAAATGACGACAGGATTCCAATAGTACTTATAAATTCGTAAACTAGCACGTAAACGAGCAATAGGACACAGATCCATACCATTAACAGCTCATGCAAGAAAGTACTTAGAATTTCTACAAGCATTGACGGCTATTTGAAAATATATTTAGAATTGCTTGTAACATTGGATTTTGTCATAACACTCTTACCTGCGTATATGCGCAAAGAAACAAGTTCAAATGCTTTAGCTAATCATAACTAAGTAAACCTCAGGGTATCTCGTAGGACCCCTTCGTCATCATCCAAGAGAAACTGTCAGTACTTTATCAAGAAATTATATCACAAGATAAATTTAATTACAGCATGTAGTTTACAATTAAACACAAGCAGAACTAATGATGTACTTTGTGTTATAAAGCATAATTTGTTGTTATCGTAATATGTCATTAATTAAAAGATTAGTATTTATTCTATTTTCCACAATGCAATTTCAGTATTTATTGTTACTTTAAAAAAATTTAAATTTTTGTAATTTTTCGAGATGTTACATGTGGTATCAGAGCTCATGTTCGAACTCTTGGCCTGAAAAGGTCCAAAGAACACGCAATAGAAAATTTTATGACAACAAAAATCTTTTCTAATTAAATTATTTTGTATACAGAGAAATTGTTTCTAAGTTACAGGTATGGAAGGATCAGCTGAACACATGGAGGACAGATTTCAACCAAAAAGTCATAGTACTAGACAGCATTATGAAGAAGAAGTCCATGGTGAATTGAATAACAATTCATCAAAATTGTTATGTGCCTTTTAGGAGTTGAAAGCAGAAATAAGATCTGTTAAACAAGATAATGAGAGAATTCTTAAGGCACAAGATGAACTAAACCAAGTACTGTTCAATTAGTGCCCAGCTGATGAACATGATAGAAGGGTTGAAAATACCTCCAAGATTGAAGACTTACCTCATGGGAACAAGGATAAGAAGGTGAAAACTGATGATAACAGTTCAACATCACTAGAAGCCACAAATGAGATACGTAAAAAGAAACATAATTATTCAAGTGATAGCAGTGAAGAGGATTACAAACCAAGAAGAAAAAACCACAAACAGTATGAACAGATTTCTAGGGAGTTCAAGAAAATCAAACCCCCAATCTTCAATGGTGAAACTGAGAAAGGAGAGACAGCTGAAGCATGGTTGTCCGGCATGGAGAAATACTTTCAAATCTATGATTATTCAGAATCATTAAAAGTAAAGATGGCCATATACAAACTGATCGGTAAGGCAGATATCTGGTGGTAGGACATCAAAAGAGTGAAGGGCATCAAGGAAAAAGATGTGAATTGGAGCACTTTTAAACGGTACTTCAAGAATAAATTCCTATCTGAACAATACTACGAAGAAAAGTCAAAGGAATTTTATGATCTAAAATCGGGAACCCTGAACATGAAAGAGATGGACAACAAATTTCTAAATTTGCTAAGGTATGTGCCGTATCTTGTGGAGGAAAAACCAAAGATTCAGAGGTATATGAGTTGTCTACCTTTCAACATCAAGTACATAATAGAGTATGACAATCCAAAGACCTTAGAAGAAGCCATGAGGAAAGCAACTTTCTACAATGATACAAACCGGAAAAGAGAAGGGATATCTAACTAAAAAAATCATAAACCCAACAACTTTGAGCTGAAGAAGAAAAATTTCAGGTTCAGTGGAAATTCTTGTTTTCAAAAGAAAAACTTTCCAAATCGGAATTTCCAAGGAAACAGTCCCAGAAATAATCAGTAGTAGAATTTTACAGCTCCTAGAAATACACCCAATGTTACCAGAACTAATGACCAGAGGACACCTATAAAATGTTTTGAGTGTCAAGGTACTCATTATGCTTCAGAATGCCCCAAAAGGAAGCGGACATCCAATAATATTCACTCCATACAAGCTGAACCTACTGTGGGAGACTTGGCAAGAGATATGCCCATAATTAATGCAGCCCTAGACAACAAGCAAACGAAGCATCAAGTCTCTATGGTAGAGATTGAAGGTATGCTACAAAACCATCCAGTTTCTATTTTGATTGATCCAGGCACTAGGCTAAGTTATATATCTCCCGATATTGTAGAAAATTTTAATTTGAAAACAGAAAAATTTAATAAATCCTGGTTAGTTAGACTAGCAACGGGAACAAAAAGGAAAGTGTCTGATTTTGTTGAAAGTTGTGTTTTATCTATGAATTAGTTAAAGACACAAATCAAGTTAAATGTTTTACCTTTAGGATCCTATGACATTTTAATTGGAATGGACTGGTTAGAAGCACATCATGTTATTTTGAATTGTTATGGGAAAAGTTTTACTTGTCTAAATGATGAAGGAGAAACATTAGAAGTGAAGGGTATTCCTAGAAAGACATCACTTAGATAGATTTCAGCTATGCAAGTAAAGAGAGCAGTTAGAAAAGGATGTAAGATGTTTGCAGTGAATGTAGTACATGAGGAGTTAATTACAAAAGAGGACAAACTGAAACTAGAAGACATACCTATCATAAAATAATTTATGGATGTTTTTCCAGAAGAGATTTTAGGGTTACCCTTGAAGAGAGATCTAGATTTTACCATTGATCTCATACCAGGTCTGGTACCGAACTCCAAAGCTCCATATATGATGAATATACTAGAATTAAATGAGTTGAAATCACAGTTAAAGGAACTGATTGATGAAAACTATATAAGACCCAGCGTGTCTCCTTGGGGAGCACTTGTTATTTTTGTTAAGAAGAAGGATGGTACTTTAAGACTTTGCATAGATTATCGCCAACTAAATAAGATGACAATCAAGAATCGATATTCGTTGCCCCGCATTGATGATCTATTTGATCAGCTGCGTGGAGCAATGATATTTTCAAAGATTGATTTAAGGTCAGGCTATCATCAAGTTCATGTGAAGAATGATGATATTTTTAAAACAGCCTTTAGAACTCAATATGGACATTATGAGTTCGTAGTCATGCCATTTGGGTTGACTAATGCCCCGGCAGTATTTATGTGCTTGATTCATAATATTCTGCACAAGTATTTGGATAAGTTCGTCATTGTGTTCATAGATAACATTCTGGTATATTCTAAAAGTAAGGAAGAACATGACGAACATCTGCGTATTATTTTACAAGTTCTGATAGATCATCAATTATATGCTAAGTTTAGTAAGTGTGACTTTCACAAGGATAAGATTCAGTATTTAGGTCACATAATCTCTAAGGAAGGAATTTCGGTTGATCCCGATAATATAAAAGCCATTAATGAATGGCCGATTCCTAAAGATGTGATGAACATTCGATCAATTATGGGGATTACAGGATAATATAGAAAATTCATAGAAGGTTTTTCAAAGATTGCAAACCCCATAACCTCCTTACAGAAGAAGGGGAAGAAATTTGTATGGGATCAAAAGTGTGCAGACAGTTTTAAGAAGTTGAAGGAATTACTAACTATAGCACCTATTCTTAGAATTGAAGATCCTAATAAAGATTTTAGAGTATGCACCGATGCATGTAATGACGGACTTGGTGGAGTCCTAACACAAGAGGGACATGCTATTGCATATGAGTCTCGAAAGATGAAAATACATGAGAAAAATTATTCTACATACAATCTGGAATTATTAGCAGTGATTCACGCATTAAAAATGTGGCGTCACCACCTTATTGGTAGGAAATTTACTTTGATGACAGATAACATGGGGCTGAAGTATTTACTAGATCAGACGAATTTGAATGCTAGACAAGCTAGATGGATAACTTTTCTAAGTGAATATGGTTATGAAATTCAGCATATAAAGGGTAAAGAGAACAAGGTTGTTTATGCTTTAATTCGTAATGCAAGGTTGAATTTTATTTTAGCCATCAGTACATACATAACAGATTTAGAAAATCATATTTTTGAAGGGATTAAAACTGATGAAGAGTACATAAATTTACATGAAAGAACAACAGGAAGTAATTCTGAAAATTCTATGGCAGACTACAGGTTAAAAGAAAATGGATTTCTATTGTACAAGAACAAATTGTATTTGCCCAATGTACCAAAGATAAAAATTCTGATTTTAGATGAGATGCACAAAAGTCATTATTCTGGCCATCCAAATTATCAGAAAACCATCACTATGTTACGGAAAGAGTATTGTTGGCCTAGAATGAAGGATGAAGTAGTAGAATATATATCTAAATGCTTTGACTATCAAAAAGTAAAAGTTGAACATCAGCATCCGGCTGGACTGTACAACCATTATCTATACCTTGTTGGAAATGGGAGATCATAGTCATAGATTTTGTTGCCGGACTACCCAAGAATCAGAAACAAAATGATTCCATCATAGTGGTAGTGGATAAACTCAGCAAGGCAACACATTTTATACCAGTAAAAACTACTCATAAGGCTCCAGACATTGCATAAATTTTCATGAAACAGATTTTTCGATTGCATGGAATACAAAGGTGATAGTTTCAAACCGTGATTCTAAGTTTACTGGAAACTTCTAGAGATCTTTGTTTAAAGGGTTGAATACAACCTTAAACTTCAGCACATCATTTCATCCACAAATGGATGGACAGACATAAAGAGTGAATAAGATATTGGAAGACATGCTAAGGATGTATGTTAAGGACCAACCTGGTAAGTGGGAGGACTATTTGCATTTAGCAAAATTTGCATATAACAACCATTATCATGCATCAGCTAGGCTTAGCCCTTTTGAAATTCTTTGTGGTAAGAAATGTAATACACCAGTTTCTTGGAATGACCTAGTTAATAGAGTTGTATTAGGACCTAAATTGTTGAAGTAAATAGAACTAACTGTGCAACAGGTACAAAGAAAGCTTCAAGCTGCCCAAGGTAGGCAAAAGAGTCAAGCATATCTTAAAAGGACTCATAAAGAGTTCCAAGTTGGTGAGCATGTTTTCATTAAGGTAATACCAAAGACGAGCTCATTACAAATTAGAAGTTGTGCCAAGATGGAACCTAGGTATTGTGGTCCTTTCAAAATTTTGTCAAGGGTTGGACCTGTGGCATATCAACTAGCTTTACCACCAAATCAAAAAATACATAATGTTTTTCATATTTTAGTTTTAAAGAAATATGTGCATGATGCTACTCATGTTATAAATTGGAATGTACAAGTGGAACAAGACGACAATTTTCAAGTGGAACTGGACTGTATCCTCAAAAGGAGGGAAACTCTACTCCGGAATCACACCATTGGTCGAGTAAAGGTGCAATGGAAGCACCTTAGCCCATAAGAGGCAACCTGGGATCTGGAGAGTAGTATGTGGACAGCATACCCATCTTTGTTTCAGGAACACTCAGAGAGTGAATAAACAACATCGAGGATGATGTTGAGACTTAAGGGAGGGTGTATGTCACCTACCCAAATTTTGAGACTATTTATTTTATTGCAAAAACATTATATTAAATTATAATTACAAAGTTTTGTAATTATGACCAAATTTGGTCAAGGATGATTGTAATAACTGATTATTATTATTTAATAAATTAAAACATGAGACAAACACCCAAGGGAACTGTTAAATGAGTGTTCACTGACCCACTAGGAGAAATGGAAGCTGTTAGAAGGCATGGGACAGATGTCAGCATTTGTACTCCACCACTAGCTGTTGGTTATGGGACAACTACCCCTAAATTTGTGGCATTATCCCCCAGGTGGGTGGAAGAGAGACAATGGATCATTAATGACCAGGTTAACCACTAAAAGGCCTAGGCAACCTAGATAAGGCAATTCGAATTGAGCAGGCAGCTCTACACTATTTTCTGCAGAAATAATTCCTCAAGTGTATCAGGTGATCACTGAGAGATTCGAATAACAAGGCTAAGTGGAAGTGCATTGTGAGGCTGCTGAAAATATTATGAGAAGAGAACTAGAGGTGCTGGTGTAGGTCTTTTTTACTGCTAAGTCTATATGACTGGATGAACTACTTTGTTGCTACAAGTGGATTTACCTAAAGCTTCTACAGATTCTTCTTCCTAGTGGTTCAGTGAACAGGCTCGGGGGTCCTAAGGCAAGTAATTTGGCTATCTGTAGGAATAGGTTGGGTGGAACAGGCTCCTTGGGTTGTTTGTTTCTCCTACATTCACCAGGTTCTACTGTTCTATCTTATTATTTTCAGTTAAGTAATTCTCTGCAATTATAGGTGTAGTATTTACAGTTAATAGCATACAGAAGTAATTGTTTTTATTTTCTGCTCTAAGTATGTTTTTTTTGTATCATTAAGATTAAGTAAATGAGACGATTGATTAAAAATCCTTTCTATATTTTTCCCATACTATTTTCTGTATAGTACTCTAGTACAGAGAAGTAGATTTAAGACAGATGATTGATGGGCATAATACCAAATGATTGGATAGACTAACACTGTAGTGTTTCTCTTAATTCTGCAATTTTATTTATATATGTCTAAACTTAGAAAATAGAATAGCTTATATCAAAAACAGACATATAGCATATTTCTTTACTCAATAACAAAAGTAAAATAGTTCATCTCTGTGCAAAACTAGGTTTTCAAATTATTACCAACTATTTTCTTTGCTAATACTTTGCAATTCTGGATCATCTACTGCATTTCAGAATACGCATACAGTTTAATTATCACTTCTTTCAAAAGCTGTAAAGAAATAGAAGTAAAAATACTTATCACAGTCTCTTAACCCATTTTCATTTCCTCTCTTTATAGTACTTAAACTTTCGAAGAATAACTGTAATATTAACTTAAAGTTTCTATGATATTTCAATGCTATAGTTTCATATATGTACTCAGCATTTTATTTAATTACATTTAATTTTCCATGCACCCCAGATTTTTATAGTAAGAATACCTTTCATGTTCAGCATCAGAATGTATTCTTATATTTATTTTTTAACCCTAGATAATGATTATGTTCTTTATCATTCATCGTTTAGTTAAGAGTATTTCTCAAATCTTACAAAATTGCAGACACTTGTAGTTTTCTTTCTTTAGAAACCCTAAGAATACCATACAATTAGTTTAAGGCCCATTGCTTGAAAACGTAAACACCAATCATTAGATCGAAATTTCAACATCAAACATATTCTCTTGTTCAACTATCTGTACAAGACAAGTTCAAACAGAAACATTATTACCTTTATCAATCGTAATATTCATTAAGTGATGGTTCACTACCATTTACCTATTTTCATCACCATCCCAAACATTAAATTGAAACGATACAAACACATGATTACTCGTTTGTGAAATAAGTTGGTCTACGACTCTCGGCCAGAATCAACACAACATTCCCTAGTCAATCTATCAATTGCATGATTTTAGAAACCTTTCAAATATACACTATGTTTGGTTTCATTATAAAACTCAGCTTCACATTACCATTCAAACATTGGAGTAAACTGTATAACTTAGAACTCTATCTTCGAAAAATGATTTATTTCTGAGCTCAAAACTATTAATTAAAACATTGTTCTCCCATTAAATTCGGCCAAGGGTTCGTCCCTTTGACATTACATATTAAAACAAGTTTACATTTCTATAAAAGTCACAACGAAATGCTGCAGAGCAGGGTAACAAACAAGTCAAGGGTTCCAATCTTGGAACACCTGCCTGGGCTCTCAAAATCTTAAACATTGGTCAAAAACTTTACCAAGAACTAAACACCAACTCTCGTCCAACATCAAGCATCGACCACAATAGGCCAAGAGAACCTACGAAGAGTAAGAACCACCGAGGCTTACCAAGTGGCCGAGCAGTAGTTATTCCACCAAGATTCAATCATTGTAACCATTTGACGAAGTTACACCTGCCATAAAATCACTGAGGGATTAAAAACGTAGAAAATTACAAGTTCAAACTGTAAGCATTACAATTAACTTTACATCTTCCTTTTGAATACATTACTGCTAAAGAAAGCATGGGATTTTAACGTCGGTCACAAACGAAGTCAGAGTCACCTAACTAATGCAACGAAGAAGAGTTCCAGACTCCAAGAACCACCATCGCCTTCATACAAAAGAACTGATCTCTGGTTCAAAACTATACTCCAAAAGACCAGCATAAAACTCTTAATAAACTTCTACTTAAACAACATCGAAGTCTGCATTTGTGGTTCGTCTCTATAGGAAGACTTAGCACTGGAACTAACAAGTTTTCCCACAAGTCCTAGGATCTAACTCGAGGAAGGAGTCCTCCGAACCCTAACTTCCAAACCTTACACAGTAGTAGGCTGCCGGCCTCTCCATTCTACCTCTACCATGCAAAATGAAGGCCAAATAAACACTCCAACAATACATACAATGAAAGACTAGGGTTTCATTCCGAAAAACAAGAACACATGAGATCAACGATGGAGAAGGATCCAGCAATGCACGTCGAAGTTCGGGCAACAACCATGATAAAATCCATATTTATTATCACATCCACCATATTGCCAACTCAGTAGACCAAGGGACTACTTGGCATGATAATACAAGTTTGTTTACTCTTTCATGTGACCCTTAACCACGAGGGCATCCACCTAAGATTTCCACTATGCTTAGCAGGTAGATGACTTAAATGCCAAGACTGGTTTTGACAGACTTCCAGCTCGTAACACCTTTCCTTTCAACACTTTGTCATATCACCTATCAATGACAGGACATAAGGTTATATTGTATAGTTCATAACATTTTCCGAAGTGTTGGTCAATCGATTTCATAGTTTATATATTTGTATTTTGTCTCTTAACTGAATAAAGGTCGTTGATTATATAGAAGTCTTCGATACTAATTGTATAGTCTAGGTTTCATTTGTATGCACATCGTAATGTGTTTATATTGTCATCTCTTTAACAAAAGATTACATAGCATAAACTTTAAATTTAAAAGATCTAAATCCTATACAATTGCAAATTTACAATAATATTATCATGATAATAACATTTGCTATATGGTTCTTCCTAAATTATAAATTGAGGAAAGTATAAGTTAATATAGTTATTTTATTATTATTTTCAAGTGAATCCATTTGTACATTGGAATCTAGCACAAAGTCAAGAAATCATAGTGTAAGTATAATTCACCTGATATTACTACTCCTTGCAAAATGGTGAAATAACGACAGGATTCCAATAGTACTTATAAATTCGTAAACTAGCATGTAAACGAGCAATAGGACAAAGATCCATACCATTAACAACTCATGCAGGAAAGTAATTAGAATTTCTACAAGCATTGACGGCTATTTGAAAATATATTTAGAATTGCTTGTAACATTGGATTTTGTCGTAACACTCTTACCCGCGTATCTACACAAAGAAACAGGTTCAAATGATTTAGCTAATCATAACTAAGTAAACCTCAGGGTATCTCGTAGGACCCCTTCGTCATCATCCAAGAGAAACTGTCAGTACTTTATCAAGAAATTATATCACAAGATAAATTTAATTACAGCATGTAGTTTACAATTAAACACAAGCCGAACTAATGATGTACTTTGTGTTATAAAGCGTAATTTGTTGTTATCGTAATATGTCATTAATTAAAAGATTATTATTTATTCTATTTTCTGCAAAGCAATTTCAGTATTTATTGCTACTATAAAAAAATTTAATTTTTTGTAATTTTTCGGGATGTTACAGAGCCACCTATGGACATGACCGAAGCTTGTAGGGAAATCAAAGAAGTTATCCCTAGGCTGGTCTCGGCGGAACAAAATGAGATTCTTATCCACCCTATCGAATTTCCAGAAGTTGAGTTAGGCATCAATCAAATGGAGGATGGGAAATCGCCTGGGCTGGATGGGTTCACAACGAATTTCTTCCATGTCTTTTGGGATTTGATCAAAAATGAAGTTTGGCTGGTGGTGGAAGAATATCGACGAATGAAAGGAATCCTCCCGACTTTAAACTCTACTTTTCTGACCCTAATTCCCAAAACTCCTATGGCGGAGAAAGCCGAGTTATTTAGACCAATCTCTCTCTGTAACATTATATATAAAATCATTACCAAAGTCCTTTCCAATCGGCTTAAAACCCTGCTCCCATCCCTGATCTCTGTTGAACAATCTGGGTTTGTAGAAGGTCGTCAAATTATGGATGGTATTATCCTGGATCAAGAGGTTCTACACTCTCTCAAAAGCACTAAAAAGGATGGGATGCTGCTCAAATTGAATTTCTCCAAAGCCTATGACAACCTTAACTAGGTGTATATGAAAGAAATTATGAGCTCTTTTGTCTTCAGTGAAGGTTGGATTCAATGGATTGCAAACCTAACTTCCTCGGCATTTTTTTCTATTCTGATCAATGGGCACCCCTACTCTATTTTCAAACCCTCCCGGGGTATAAGGCAAGGTGATCCCCTCTCTCCTTTCCTCTTTGTGATCATGACTGAAGGAATTGGTTGACTCATATCTCATCTAGTGGAACAGGGAAACATCAAAGGCCTTCAGTTTCCACCCTATGCGAAGGCCATTACCCACCAACAATTTGTTGACGATACCATGCTTATGGGTCACTCATCTGTCCAAGAAGCTAGATAGATCAAGAAAGCCTTGAACACCTTCTTACACGCCTCGGGGTTGAACATCAATATGGCCAAGTCTCTGGTCTTTTTCTTCAACACGCCTATTATTAGTTAGAGGAATATCATTAGAATTCTTAGTTTCCAAAAGAGTTACCTTCCAACCAAATATCTCGGGGCTCCTTTGTCGGAGGGAGTCTTAAAAAAGGCCTAGTGGGAGGACATTTTAAATCGAATGCAGGAAAGACTCTCTAACTGGACTCTCAGATCATTGAACCTCCCTGGCAGAGTGGTTCTGGTGAAATCTATGCTTCAAGCTATGCCCCTGTACCTTTTCTCTATTCTGGCATCTCCTAAGTCTGTTATGAAGGTGATTAAGTAGATGCAAAGAACCTTTTTGTGGGGGGGTACGAAGGATCATAGAAAGTGGCCTCTGGCTGGATGGGAGACACTGTGTCAACCTAAACAGGAAGGGGGGCTTGGTCTTCATGATCCAGAGAAACTTAGTACTATTGGTGGTGCTAAAATTTGGTGGAGATGGCTCACTCACTCACTAAAATTTTTGGCCAATTTTTGGGGTAAGAAGTATGCTTCTTTTATTGATAAACAGGACTGGATTCGGGATGAAGGCCCGGAAAATGGTTCTCATATCTGGAATATGGCAAGGGATGCTAATGAACTAATCTGTAAACATGGCTTCTGGGAGATATGTGATGGTGCTTCTGCGAACTTCTGGGTGGATGCATGGCAACAAGATCCCTCCCTCTCCTCTATGGTGACTGATATACATGTTGACTCGTCCATTTTGCACCATAATTGGAAGGTGGTAAACCAGTACTGGCAGGAGGACTCCAATTCCATGGGATTCTGTGTCTGGCATCCGCTTTCATGGTGGACAGATACCTATGGGGATGAGATTGGAAGGCAAATCTATGATGTTTTGATGACACGCACTGTTAATTCGCAGAGGGGTAAGGTGTTAATTTTTTAGCATTAATTCAATATACTCTAGGATCTTTACTGAGAGAATAACATGTACAGCATATCAAGTATCACAATGCATATCAATCACACCAAGCAATCACATGAGACAATAGACACACAGAGTTTCACTAGGGAAAACCATAAAGGTGAAAAACCCCACAGCTTCCTCAGAGATAAAAAGAGCAATGATACAACCAAAGTACAAGAGATAGTCTTCTACTAGCAGTTACTCGTCCTCCTCAACTAGTGCGCCACTTTTCGAGTGATGTAGGAGTGAATAATGAGATGAAAAAATAGATATCTCCCGCTCTCTATTTATACTTGTCCTGACTTGCCTATTACACTAGCAGGGCCTACTTCTCTAGGAGAGTCTGATAACCCATGGTTACATTCATCCGGTTCAACCCCACACTTGGGTGTCTAATAACCCATCACATCATGTTACGACACTTGAGACACTTTTCAATACAAATGACGACACTTCCATATAGAGTAATAATAACATCTCTATAGGAGTAGAATATACATAGGTGAAATACATTCCGAAGTTACATATACATCAACACTCCCTCTTAACTAGGAAGGTATTTCTCGACACAGATATGCTATCACAAGTATTTTTCTATGGATCATCGTCACTCAATCGAATCATTGTCATCGTCACAGCTGTTTCTATCTCAATCAATATCCAATCTACTCGTCATAGGAAGTTCTACAGGGCCAGTCCTTTTTCATACTGGATGTAGGCCCACCACTTGCAAGTCTTCATCATCATTGGTCATACTGTGGAATCATCAGGACTTATTACGTGCGTCACAATGCCTCGAAAGAGTATCCCAGGACCACTTATGTGTTGAAGCACGAACAACAAGATCTCCCAAGTCCACTTACATGTGACTGTCACAAAACCTTAAAAGAGTGTATAGCATAGCAAGAACTCTAAAGAGCATCCGAGGCCTTTTACGTGACTAGCACAACCTGTCCGAATCTTCAAGACGTATTACATGTGACCCCCACCACAAAACCTTAAAAGAGTGTCAATCAAGAACTCTAAAGAGCATCTGAGGCTTTTTGCATGACTAGCACAACCTGTCCAAATCTCCAGGACTTATTACATGTGGTCATGGAAATGCCTCAAAAGAGCATCCCAGGTTGTTACGAGCACACAACTCTACCTGTCATATCTCCCAGGTATACTTATATGCCATAGGAAAATGCCTCGAAAGAGCATCCTAGGCTGTTACAAGCACACAGATCTACCTGTCGGATCTCCCAGGTCTACTTATATTTCCTCCAGAGCAATGCCTCGAAATAGCATCCCAGGCTATTACGAGCACACAGCTCTACCTTTCGGATCTCCCAGATCTACTTATATGCTCATCTACACAACCTGTCCACATCCACAGAGTATCATCCTGATACTCACCATACATCAACACATGATCATCCTGATCATCATCATAGCATCATCCTGATACATATCATCTAGAGCAACATCTTGAAGCTCGTCATACATGATCATCCTGATCATACTGCGCATCCACCTGATGCATACCAAGTATCTACCTGATACATATCATCATACATGATCTATCTGATCATACAATGTATCCACCTGATACATACACAAATAAATGATCCATCTGATCATAACAAGCATCCAACATGATGCATATACATGTACATGATCCAACTAATCATAACAAGCATCCAACATGATGCATATACATATATATGATCCAACTGATCATAACAAGCATCCAACATGATGCATATACATATACATGATCCAACTGATCATAGCAAGCATCCAACATGATGCATATACATAGCAGTAACTGGAGGATCGTCTTGATGCTCATCATCCAGTGCTTACATCCACAGCCATGTGAGGGATCCTCTTCTCACCATGCTTGGAATGGCTCCAGCAAACGTGTCCATCACTTCTTCCTCGAAGTGTCATTAATCTGAAGAACACCAAGCCTCTCTCTAAAGGACTCGAACTTCACTCTGGCTAGTGGTTTCGACAGCACATTTGCAACCTGCTTATCCGTCGCAACATACAGGAGATTCACTGCTCCTCTCTGCACCATATCCCTGATATAGTGATATTTGATCTCAATGTGCTTCGACATGTCATGGAACTCTGGGTTCTCAAACAGCTTCACGCAACTCTGGTTGTCACAAAAGATACCAGTAGCATCCAATGGGAGATCAAATAACTCAGACAGTAGCTTCCTCAGCCATACTACCTCACAACTAACCGAACAAGATGCAACATACTCTGCTTTGGTTGTACTCAGTGCTACGCAGGACTGCTTCCTTCTAAACCAAGAGATCACACCTGATCCCATACTAAAGCAACACCCAGAAGTGCTCTTCCTATCTGCAGCACTGCCTTCCTAGTTTGAATCAACATAACCCTACAGGTTAAACTTTTGATTCGCATCATACTTGAGCCCATAATCAAATGTACCCTTCAGGTACCTCAGAATATGCTTTACAGCAATCAGGTGAACACTCCTCGAATTTGTCAGGAACTAGCTCAATGTGTTCACCGCAAAGCAAATATCTGGTCTCATGTTCGTTAGGTACATCAAGGACCCAATCATCTGACGATACATAGTGACATCAACCTGCTTAGATGAAGCATCACACAGAAGCTTCAGGTTCGATGCCATAGGTGTGGCCATGGACTTGCAGTCCATCATCCTAAACCTCTTCAGGATCTCTACTGCATACTTCCCTTGTCCAAGGAATATCCCATCTGCACTCTGCCACACCTCCATGCCTAGAAAATAGTGCATCATCCCCAAGTCCTTCATCTCGAACTCGACAGCAAGCTTCCTCTTGGTGTTGGAAATCAACCCATCCTCACTTGTAACAAATAGGTCATCCACATACAGAAGTAGTATCACTAGATTGCCTTCCTCAACCTTGTAGTAAAGGTTGGAATCTGCTTTACTTTTGGTAAAGCCCAAACTGGATAGAAAGTTGTCCATCCTACCATAGTAAGTCCTAGGAGCTTGCTTTAAGCCATACAAGGCTTTCTTCAACCTGCACACATATGATTCTCTGTCATGTGTCTCAAAACCAAGTGGCTTATCCACATACACTTCCTCCTCGACTACACCATTCAAGAAAGCTGTCTTGACATCCATCTAGTGTATCTTCCATTTCATCACTGAAGCCAGAGCAAGTACTGATCTGATGGAAGTGTACCTGGCTACAGGAGCAAAAGTGTCTTCATAGTCTATCCCCTCTTTCTGGGAGAAGCCACAAGCTACAAATCTCGCTTTGTATTTCTCTATGCTGCCATCTGCAGCATGCTTGATCTTGTAGATCCATTTGGAAGTCACAACCGACTTCCATTTAGGTCTTGGGACTACATCCCAAATACCATTCTTCATGATCTACTGGTATTCCTCGACCATGGCATCCTTCCATTCTTTCTTTTTCGCTGCTTCTTCAAACTGGAAGGTTCTTTGTTCATAATATCACAGAGTAGGGCAACATAACTGGTATGTGATCTAGTCCTCTTCCATTCTCTGTGTTCTTCTTCTGGAATTCCATACCTTTCTGCATCTTGAATGAGATCTATAGCCCATGCAGGTTTCCTCTTGTGAGAGTTCTTCTCACGGGGTGGATCTACAGGTATTTGTGGATCTTCAACTTCACGATCTGCTTCTAGAATCGCTTCATTCACGGTGGTGTCTTGAAATTTGGTTTCCTTTTGTTCTTCATGATCTTCAACAGGTGTCTTTCTTGACTTGATGAAAGTTGAGTCTTCATCAAATGTTACATCCATGTTGACATCAATCTTCTTGAACCCTGGAAAGTATATTCTGTAAGCCTTCGAGCTTTCACTGTATCCCACAAAGATACCCTTCTTTCCTGAAGGATCTAGCTTTGTTCTCTTTTCTTTTGGAACATGTGTATATACTGGACAACCAAATATTCTGATATGGTTGACTTCAGGTCTCTTACCAGAGAAGACCTCTTATGGTGTCTTGTTGTCCAATATCTTGTGAGGTGTTCTGTTCTGCACATATACAACTGTCCTAGCTGCTTCTTCCCATAAATGCATAGGCAGATCCTGGTCATGCATCATTTCTCGTGCTGCTTCCATGATTAGTCTATTCTTTCTTTCTGCAACCCCATTTTGTTGTGGATTGTAGGGAGCAGTCAACTCCCTCTTAATCCATTAATCACTACATAGTTTCTTGAAATCACCTTAAGTGAATTCTCCGCCATTGTCGGATATGAATGTATTTATCTTCTTATCAGTTTGATTTTCCATCAAGGTTTTGAATTCCTTGAACTTATCAAACACTTCATCTTTGTTTTTCAAGAACTAGACCCAAGTCTTCCTAGAGAAATCATCAATAAAAGAGACATAGTATACATACCCACTCAGAGAACTGGATGATATCGGACCGCATACATCAGAGTGGATAATTTCCAAGATTCCTTTTGCTTTGCTTTCATTGCTTGGAAATGCCTTCTTAATGTTCTTTCCTTTTTCACATCCTTTGCAAACACCTTCATGCTTTGACTTGATTTCAGGAAGACCTTCTACAACTTTGCTTGCAATTGGTAGTGCTCTATAGTGCACATGTGCAAGCCTTCTATACCAAAGTTCACTTGGCTCCATGGATTCATGTACCATGGCATGTTCAGGTTGTCCTTTCAATTTGTACAATCCTCCCTCTTGCTCTCCAATCACCACTGCATCATCTATGGTTTTACTCTTTGGCCTCATTAGGACTTGGCCATCTACAAATGAAACCCTCATGCCTTTTGCATCCGATGCAGATATGGAGAGTAGGTTCTTCTTGAGCCCAGGTACATATAGTACATATTTCATCTTCAAGGACTTTCCAGAGTCTAGGTTGTAGGAGGCTTCACCACTTTCTTTGATAGGATATTGATAGTCATCCCCAAGTTTCACCTTATGGGGTGACTCATGTTCAGATAGATTTATAAAATATTCTTTAAAAATAGTCATGTGTTTGGAAGCCCCACTATCAATAAGCCAATCATTACATCCATGAGAGATAGTACCCGTGAAAGCAAAGATTAGAACATATTCATCTTCGCTTGATGAGTCATCACTTTCTGCTCTAGCCTTTTTCTTGGGAGGTTCATCATCCTCAGCAGCATGAGCATGATACCTCTTCTTGTTGAATTTCTTCTTCTTGCTGGAGTTATTGTTGTTATTCTTTTTGTTCTTAGGACAATCTGCAGCAAAGTGTCCCTTCTCATTGCATGTGAAGCATCTAAGATCTTTCTTATCTTTATGGTGATGGTGGTATGAAGGTCTTCTGTTATGAGATTACTCCTTCTTGAACTTACCTTTCTTGGTATGTGCTATGAGAGCTTAATCTTCATTCCCCATCTTTTCTTCTCGAGCCACAAGCCTAGATTCTTCTTGAGAGCATTCCTCCCACAGTCTACTGAAGGAGATCAGTTTCTTTCTTGCACAGATTCCTTGGATAAAGGAATCCCATGACCTAGGTAGGCCATTCAATGTGGTCATAAAAACTTCACCATTATCCACTACTTCATCCACACCTTCGAGTTGTTCTTTGATCTAAGAGACCTTAGAAAAATATGATTGAATGGTCTCTCCATTCTGAAGCTTTACCCCTTTCAATTGGTTCCGCAAAGTCATCTTCCGATTTATGTTCTTCCCTTCAAATAGCTTGGTCAGGGAATCAAACATCTCCTTGGGTGTCTTCAGAGATAACACATGTGGAATGAGGTGGTCCTTGATAGAATCAGCAATGATCCTCTTTGTCTTGACCAAGTTCTTCTTGTGAAGGGCTTTAGCCTCTACTCCCTCTGGGACAGGGACCTCAGAGCTTATGTAAGTATCCAATTCATTTTCTTCAAAGATTAACCCAATCCTATACTTCCATGCTCGGAAGTTATCAGCCCCTTCAAACTTATCTTCAAGCTTGGTTTGGTGAGACATATTAAAGAGTACTTCAAATGGAAATAGAAAAGATTTAGGTCTTACCACTTGATTTGCTGAAAATTGGATCTGGTCTCGGATTAGGGTTTGTCAGAGAAACCCTAAACATTCAAAATGTGAATTTCAAATTTTTGAAAGGATAGAAAGATGTGCCTTGATGAGTTGATCATCCTAGTATACTCAGAAATTGAAAACTGCAAAGTTTCACCCTTCAGAAATGCTTTTCAATCTCTCGGATTCACTTGGGAGGACCCTGAATTAGGGTTTGCGTTTCTCGGAGCTTCACCCAACCAAAAATATCGATCCAAAGCTCTAAACTTCTATTTTTCCAAGGATATTCCAGCTATGTATTTAGATTTCATAAATTCCTATTTTTGTGGAAACCCTAATTTTTAGGGCCAAAACTGAAAGTGCTCAAAATTGAATTCTAATTGGACAGAAAGATTCTCCGTGATGAGTAGAGTCAATCTACCTTGCTGATTTTCCAAAATCTGTGAAGAGAAACCCAATAAACAAGAAACCCTAGTTTTCGCCACTGCACAATGTCTTCTTCTCAGGTTAGCTCTGATACCATGTTAATTTTTTAGCATTAATTCAATATACTCTAGGATCTTTACTGAGAGAACAACATGTACAACATATCAAGTATCACAATGCAAATCAATCACACCAAGCAATCACATGAGACAATAGACACACAGAGTTTCAGTGGGGAAAACCATAGAGGTGAAAAACCCCACTACTTCCTCAGAGATAGAAAGAGCAATGATACAACCAAATTACAAGAGATAGTCTTCTACTAGCAACTACTCCTGCTCCTCAACTAGTGCGCCACTTTTCGAGTGATGTAGGAGTGAATAATGAGATGAAAAAATATAGATCTCCCGCTCTCTATTTATACTTGTCTTGACTTGCCTATTACACTAGCAAGGCCGACTTCTCTAGAAGAGTCTAATAACCCATGGTTACATTCATCCGGGCCGACCCCACACTTGGTGGTCTAATAACCCATCACAACAAGTTACGACACTTGCGACACTTGTCAATACAAATGACGACACTTCTGTATAGAGGAATAATAATATCTCTATAGGAGTACAATATACATAGGTGAAATACATTCTGAAGTTACATATACATCAACATAAGGATATCCTTCGCTGGGGTCATCGTCCTAAAGGAATGTTTACCATAAAGGAAGCCTATAACCTGTTAACTACTACATCGCACCAACAGGAGGATAATACATGGAAACAATTGTGGGGAACTAAGCTTTGGCCCAAAATCACCTTGTTCCTCTGGCTAGTCCTGAAAGGTAAAATTTTAACTTGGGATAATATCGTGAAGCGGGGTTTTGAAGGACCTTCTCTCTGTGTCCTCTGTGGCAGTCATGATGAAACCATTGCACACCTATTGGATGGGTGCAGTTTTGCTTCTACTCTGTGGGACGAAGGAGCAACTAGATTCCGCATGTCTAACAGAATCAAGAATGCTCCAGATGAGACTGTGAAACAATGGCAACAAGACCCCTTTCAAGGGAGACTTTCCAACCGGGTTTGGCAGCTCTTCCCCGGTTTTCTATTATGGGAAGTTTGTAAGGAGCGCAATAAAAGGATTTTCACGGGAAAGTCTACTACTTGGCAGATGGTGTGGGGGCATATTCAATGCGGTATCACTGAATCTTTAAAATTAACACAGTGGACTGAACACGATTTGAACATTCCTGATAATGAGCTAAAAATTCTTCATACCTGGGATATTACCGTGCTCCCCCGTCATATTGGTCGTATCCAGCTTGGTTGCAGACCCTCGGACAACCCGACAATTTGGTCTCCGCCACTACAAGGTTGGAGTAAACTGAATTTCGATGGCGCATCTAAGGGCAACCCAGGGGCTACTGGGTATGGTGGTGTTCTGCGGGATGATAATGGCAGGGTTTTGTTTTGTTACCTTGGACACCTGGGTCATGAAACTAATAATGTTGCCGAATGCGAAGCCATGCTACAAGGTCTCTGCATGGCCTCACAACGTGGCCTGAGCTGCTTAATTGTCGAAGGCAATTCCAATATGATGATTCAGATGGCGGTCAAACTTAATAATTGAACCCAGGTTGCTAAGTTGGCGCAGTCGTGGCGAATAGCCTGGCGATTGACGTGTCTTGGCCACCTCATTACTTCCTTCAACTTTGTCATCTTCCAGCACGTTCAACAAAGTTCCAACTGTCTGGCCGACGCTCTGACAAATCATGGGGCTTGTCACTATAATGACGGTTGGGAGGGGGATGCTCTGGAAATACCATCGATCAGATGTTGTCAGCAGTGTTTAATGATTTTCGAAAGCGACAGGGGTGGTGTGGCGTCTTCAGGAGGTGGCAGGAGAATCACTAATCTCGATGGGAATTAACAGATGGTATCATCCACAAGGTGGTAAGGACAGGTGGTTGATGGGTATTCTTATTACTTGTGCTATGGAAAGGTGGTCCGTAGATTTACCTCTGGTTGCAATTGTTATGGCTACTGATACGATGTGTGCGAAGCTTAAGGAGCTTGGCCTCTCGCGTTTATTGATGGATTATCTGTAGTTGGACTCTATTTCGACGATGATTGTGCAGGACAGTTTCAGTTATTACACTATATGGCTGGGTATGATGGATTTTATGGTGAAAGGTGGTGGCTTGCCTTTAAATTCCAAATTTTCGGATGGCATTTGGCATTGTGGTGTTATTCCTTATTCTGTTTGCATTTGGTGGGTCTACTTTGTTTTCAGTTTTGGGGTGACGAGTGTTAGTGAGGTGATTAAGATCATGTCGCCAAGAGGTCGTCCCACCAGGAGAGGCAGACGAGCTTCTGTGGAGTCGGATGATGGGGATAGGGGGAATGGTGCTCAGTATGGTCCTAGATGTGAGCAATGGAATGCTACTGCTAATGTTCTTTTTTTCCGTCAGTTCTTTCCCCAGGACGTGCAGAGGTTGGTGGAGAATCTTGAAGAGTCTCTGTGGCGTCGGGTGGCTGCGCAGGAACTTCCTACGGAAGTGGTTGCTAAGGCGGATTGCATTCACGATCCAGACAACACACAGGGTCGTATGGCCCTCTACAATCGGGTTGTTGCAATGCTTTGGGTGACCAAAACTCTTATTGCCTAGCTGATGGAGACCCATGCGGATATCTTGTTTGGTTCTTTAAGGATGACTCAATTGGAAGACCTTTGTAAGGATCACGTTGAAGAATCTAAGTGGATACACATGAATTTGGACGCTTTGGCAAGAGATTCGGGGATTTCGTTCCTGTCCAAGCCAAAGAAAGTTGAAAACCCGTGGGAGATCAACCTGTGTGGAAAAGGGGAGGCTGTTGATAAGTCGCCGGTGGTGATAATTGAAGATGAGGCCGGTCCGTTAGCTTAATTCCTTTTGTGACTGGTCTCCTACATGTTTGTTGCGGTTCTCGGCTTGGTGACTCTTGTCTGGTATCGGCTTCGGCTCTTATCGGATGTTTCGTGCTTTAGTCTTTTCGGTAACTCCTTATTTTGGTTCCGTTCTCTTTTTTCTCAGCTCGATGTCTGTCCTCTCGACATCTGTGTTGTTAAGGGGTTTGGGTGTATTTCTCAGCTGTGTGTTAACCGGCTGCTGTCCTCTGATGTACTGCAACTGTTTTTGGTCCGTTAGAATTGTAATGGTCTGTAATACTGGTGCTATTTGGTTTGGAATGTGTAACTATGGGGATTGGGAAAATGAGGCTGTTCTCTGGCTTTGGTTCTGGGATAGTAGGGAAAAACTCCGCTTTAGCATCTGGGGTGATAGTTTCAGCCTCCAGTTTGTTGTTAAGATGACTATTGTACTACTTATCTTACCTTAATAGAATGCTATCTTTTTTTGCTTTAAAAAACAAACACTCGCTTTCAAGTTCTAACATTATCAATAATTCATCTCTCAATTCAATGCAAACAAGTTGATGATTTCAATGTCATGCATGGTGAACCATATTTAACTTATGATTGATATCTATATAATGTCTATATAACACCATCATGTTATTTTAGTTGACATCCAAATTAACCGTGTGTGATGAATAATCTCACAACACTATATCTTGTGACCATCTTTGCATTACAATCATCTAAATTTATAACTACCAATTACAATGATTAGGATCCAAACATCCAAGCATTGCAATCCATACATGATGAGATTTGCAAAATTAAGTTAATATTTTCATCTAATATGATACACATTACTCAGCATTTTATCTACATAACCGACAGGTCAATTCAATTTGGACGCTTCGAAAACGACAGACAATTAAAATGAATGGTCTCCTTTAGCTACATATTGGACTGCTGTAAATTCACTGAGCTATCTAGTTGGGTTGATAGGAAGTCTCGGAGCCCCTAGAAAAGGCAATTCGAGCGACTGAATCCGAGAACCTTCCTCCTCAAGAAACCCTGGAATGGGCATTCGTGTGAAACACTCAAACCGAAAAAGCAAGCAACAACAAGTTGTTGGAATTCAAATATTTGTTGGGTTTATGAACGGCCACGCAGTCGACTAAAGATTCGAATACCTCGGGACCATGTTATTTGCTGGCGACCGATAAACATTCCACGACGCTTCTATTTAGCGATGGCGACCAATCAGCGCTAACCAGCATATTAATAATTAGTGCATAATATCCTCGGAATATATTGTATTTGAGGTATCTTTTTAAATGCGATGGTTTATTTTTCATGTAAAGATCTTCATATACGACAATTTATATCTATAGTGTATACAATGCAATTAAACTTATACCATATTTGCTATTTTGTTTTTAAATACACCAGAAATACTTGTTATTAAATATTTTAAATTAATTGTTAATACCATATATTGAGTAGGATGTGCTTGTTTTTAATTACAAAGTTGCAATATGTGAGAGGAATATTAGTAGTTATAGCTTAAATTGAGGGCACACAGATTAAATTTGGTAACTACCTTGCAATTTAATCCTTTTAATTATTAAATTGATAATAAGCGTGATTCATTATTAAAGTTGATTAATTACTCATTACTAAAGTTGATTAATTACTCATTATTAATTAATATATTTTTTTTCTTTATTATGTTAATATGTATCATTCAGGTATAAATGTATTTGAGGTCTACAATTATGAATTAAAGCATTTTTATCAATATATAATAATCAACTATATATAAACTAGCAAGGATTGGGAGGAATGATGATGTAGTTTGGGTGGTTGAGAGGAATGATTGCTATCCTCCCCACTTAGGTTCAATTCGTGTAAGTGACATGATGCTCTTGGAGCCCCTATCTAATAAATGTTAATTTGTGCCCTTCATTTTCAACATAGGATGTATGTCACTTTGTTTTTTCTTCACATAATGTTAATGATTTTCTCTTCCAACTATGAACTAGTGTTAATGATTTTCTCTTCATTACACCAATAGGTATTTATATTTTAGAATTTGGGGTGGACTACCATCTATGTTTTTCCTAGATTGAAGGAGGATTGGACAAGTGTACTATCCACATTGGTTTTAGGGTTGTCCTTCAAAATTTAAAATAAACAATTAGAAACAAATACATAAAAAAATGACTCGTAACAAATACATAAAAAATGACTCGTAGTTGATGTATAGATAACTTGTAGTTCATGCATGAGTCATAGGTGTTTGGCCACAAGCAAAATGTTGCATGTGTAACAAGTGTTTGGCTACAAATAAATGTTGCATGTGTAACAAGTATTTGGTTACAAGTAAATGTTTTGGAATTTGTTACATAATGATCCTGTAAAAGCTCTCTTTTGACCTAATTTGATATAGATTTAAGTTTTTTTTTTTTTGTTTCAAACCTAATTTGATATAAATTTAAGTTGTTTTTTTTTCAAACTTTCTTTATTGATATAGAAGTTTATTCTAGAATGCTTATAGCATTGTAAATTAATAATCTATAACGAGTAAGGTGCTTCTTAAGCATCTATGTAATCATTCAAAGAATTGCAATGCCATATTAACTCTATCATATTGTTCGCAAGGAATTCCAATTAGTATTTGGATGATGCATTATTTTGTTTTTTTATATTTTTATCAATATTTCACAATATTTAATTTGTAGTTTTCGGTTTTTTAGATCTATTCATTTTGTAACAATGGCTTTTGTAATTAGAGTGAGCGCCCTTGTTTGTTTTGTTTGATTTTTTTTGGAAGTGGGTTATTTCAATCCCAATGCTTCTTAGGGATTGTATATAAATAGGTATTATTTTTCATTAATATCGTTTTGTTTTAAATAATTTCTTTTACAACTAGGATATTTCAAGCTTCCCCACGGTTTGTATACTTGATATTCAAATAATTTTTTTTTTAAATTGGAACATTTCAAACTCTCAAATATGGAAATAGTATGTATTTAAAATTATATTTACTCTTACAACGTCGCTGCTAGTAAAGAGAGGATTAAGTTTTAACATATAAAAATCTGAAATTCAGTGTTTTGGAAGTAAGTTATTCCGGCCTACAGAGTTTCTTCAGCGTTTGTATGAGTGAAACAACTAGGACTCATATAATCTTAGTTTTAAATAATTTTTTATTCTTTTAAATTGGGAAACTTCAAATTTTCAAATCTTAAGTTTAATCATCTATTTTTTGAGAAATTGTATATATTTATAGATAATTACTTTTTAATATATAAAAAACTAAGATTTAGAATTATTAAAGTGATTTATAATTCATTTTTTTTAATTAATAAATAAAATAATTAACTATATATATATATTCTTTTTAAACTGCAGATAGTAATTATATTAGAGTACAAAAAATGTTACATATATAGGGGAGACTCTAGTTGTGAGAGCGTTTTGTAGCCTCTCATAAAATATAAAATTTAAAATAGGGTTTTGGTAGGCTTGCCCACAGATGGGGTGAGAGTCATAGACATAGTTATAACCGACTATTAAGTATTTGTGTGTGCATCCTAGGGGCTGATTAAGGTAAATTACTAGCATATTGGATAGAAATCACGTGATCTTTAAACACACCTTTAGGGCCATACCCAGGATAAGCCTTAGCTTCATTGAAATGAAAGGAGTATAAACCCTCAACCAATTCCTCTAAGCGTAACTTTTTTTTATAGTGATTCCCATATATGTAAAAGGAAACTACAATAAAAGCTTCTTCTTACCATGGATAAAACTACACCATCTCAATCAGTGCCTACTTAATTATACTAGAAAGAACCTCTGGCAAACAAACCTCAATGTCTTCAATAATTGGGCAGGAATCAAAAAAGTCTTCATCCCAACTCTGAACCGAGAGTTTGGGAGGCAAAGGTTCCTTCTAGGAGTAGTAGCTTAGCCTTCGAATTTTCGAATCCTTTTAAAGTGCAGAGAGTCAATAGTAGTAGGAATAGTGAAGGAGGCCTTTTGGGGAGGGCCCCTTGTAAAATGACTACGGTTGGAGAGACTGACCCCACAATGGAGCCCTGGAAGAGACCTCCGCCACAACACCATGCAGCTCTTGCAAATTGGTACCCAAAATATGGGCACTAGGCACTATAGCAATGTCCTCCTATTGGAGAATTTAGGCTTACCTAGGCCATAATTAACTAATTTATTAATCTTTACTAATATTCCTATTGAAAATCTTAAAATCACATTATTAGTTATATAAATTTCATAACTTAAATGTCATAAAAATATTTGAGAGTCATGAATCTATTTATAAATTTAAAAATACAATTTAAATACCTAAAAATTTAAATTTTACCAAATAAAAAATTACCCACAAAAACTACACTAAAATCCAAATAAACTACCCCTTTAATAATAGTTATACTACTACTAATAATATATTGTTATACTAATAATAAATTGCCATACGTTCTTGTGCTCTAATGATGCGGATCGTGTCCTCTTCCCATCCCCACAAAAACCTTGACTGCTCCTTCAAACGTAGCGACTAGTAGGTACCCACTGCAAAGCTCCGATCTGCATAAATTACTACTCTATCTGTCCTCGAGATGTAAATTGGGCGAAGGATTTGAGTCTGCGGGCACTAAAAATGGATGCGAGAAAGCCTCACATAGCGATCTTCCCATCGGTGGGAATGGGGCACCTCATCCCTTTCTTTGAATTCGCCAAGTTGTTGGCATCCGGCCATGGTTTTTCCATAACATTCATGACCGCCAAATTCATGGTCACTCCTTCTCAGACCGCTTAAAACAGAGTCTCTCGCTTCTTCAGGATTGAGCATCCGTTTTATTGAGCTCCCGGAAGTGGAGCTGGATTCTGAAGAGAAGAAGCTGCATCCCTTAACGTTGATATTCAAAGTAATGGAGAAGTGCACAGGCTTAGTCGAAAATGCTCTCAGGACCCTGCTCAAGGATTCCTCCAATCCCATAAATGCTTTCATCACCGATATATTTTGCACTGCCACGCTCGAGGTGGTCAAGAAGCTGCGGATACCCAGTTATGTTCTTTACACTGGATCTGCCTCCAATATTTTCCTCATTCTCTACCATCCCACCATGGATTCTGAGATGACGGGAAGTTTGAAGGATATAGACGGCCCTGTGAAGGTACCTGGACTTCCATCTATACCTGCCCGGGATTTTCCAGATCCAATGCAGGACAAATCTGGTCCGTTTTATCATCTCTTCCTCCGCCTCTCCTATCAGCTGTTCAAAGCAGACGGGATTCTCATAAATACGTTTCAAGATCTGGAAAGCGGCAGCGTTCAAGCTCTCCTCAGTGGCGAGATTGACGGAACGAGGATACCTTCCATATATCCGGTTGGGCCGCTCATTTCTCCCCCCGAATCTGATCAGGACGATGGGAGCGGCAGCCTGCAATGGCTGGATAAACAGCCTGCTGCTACCGTTGTCTTCGTTTCCTTCGGTAGCGTAAGTTTTCTATCAGCCGGCCAAATCACGGAGCTCGCTCTCGGACTGGAAGCCAGCGGGCAGCGTTTCCTGTGGGTTGTCCGCAGTCCTCCGAATATTGCTTCCAGTACAAAGGCATCTGCGCTGCTGCCCCCGGGTTTCGAACAGCGGACCAAGGATCGTGGTCTCGTTGTAACTTCGTGGGCGCCTCAAGTTGCCATCCTGGCTCACCCGTCCACCGGAGGTTTTGTGAGTCACTGTGGTTGGAACTCGGTGCTGGAGAGTGTTTCACATGGAGTTCCCATTATTGCTTGGCCCCTCCAAGCTGAGCAAAGGACCAACGCCTTCTTCCTGGTTAACGACATTAAAATGGCGGTCGGAACGAAGAAAGGAGCCGATGGGGTCGTAACGAAAGAGGAAGTGGAGAAAGCGGCGAGGGAATTGATGGAAGGAGAAGATGGAAAGAAGAAGAGGGAGAGGGCCAGAGAATTGAAGGAGAGTGCCACAAGAGCTCTGGTACACGGTGGGAGTTCCATGCAGGCCCTCGCAGCAGCGGCGGCTCTCTTCTTAGAGAGAACTTCTTTTACTTCGATGGCAGAAGATCTGTGATATGTCCCAGAAACAGACAAGTCATATCGCTGTTACTAATGTATTTTGAACTTGAACTTGAAGATGGTAGATATGTCCCAAAATAGTCAAGTTATATCGCTGTTACATATATACTTTTACGGATATATTCGCACTGATTCAGATTATTTGTCCATATATCAGATGAAGAATAGTAACATTTGATATTTTGGAGAATCAAAGTATAGTTAGAAATATATCTATTCAAGCATTACATAGTTAAAGTCTACTCCTATGTAGTAAGTGTTACAAAGCTAGATTTGAATTCCTGTGGAAGTTTCGTTCCTCTTAACCACCAAATCATGTGAAGATGCGGGACTAATTTATTGAGGTAACCAGGTTTCATGTTCACCAATCTAATCTATCTCTAACTAAAGCTATATAATCTTTTACAACATTTGTTCATGTAGATCCATCTTAAACCAGGATCTATTAATCACATCCGATTTTTTAAGGTAAATTTTGTTCACATCAAGAAAATATTTAAACAGTTCAAAAAATTGGATCCATTTCGGATAGATATGGGTTTAGTTTAAGATATGTTGGTTTTAATGTTTCTATTTTATGGTTAAACATAAATTTTTTAATTAATTTTTATTTTTGATAAGTTATGAGTCAACATAGGAACGTTAAGTTTGTAAATATTTAGCTATTCTCGATGCAACAAGGGAGAGATTTAACCTCTCTCTAAGTATATATGAAAGTAAAAAATTATTCTTCACTATCATAACTATAACCATAAGTTAGAACATATAATATATTCATATCATGTGAATAAAATTAATAATTTTCTTTAAATATATAAAAAATAAAATAAATAAAAATGTTTTTTTTTTATATAAATTTAATAAAATTGAAATAATATAAAATGCAAAAGTCTGAAACTAATAAATAATGGACATGCTAGTGAAACTAATGCAATGGAGTAACATTCATCAAACTTAAATGAATAATAGAAGTTAGTAACTATTATGTTATACATTGACTTATGTCAAAGTTAAATTCTAGTGATATGGAGCATTTGGTTAATGTTAACTTATGTCAAAGTTAAATTCTAGTGATATGGACCGTTTGGTTATTATACATTGCGTACTGATATGGACCATTTGGTTATTGTAAATTGCCATGTTGTGACTAATATTGACAATTCTTTCTCACATTTCAATATAGATCTTAATCTTTTGTTTAAGAGGTAATTTTTATTATAAATTATATAAAATGTAAATATTTGTAATAATTATAACTAAACATACATTAACTTTACATAGGTATTTAATTTTGGTAATAAACCAATTCCATTTCGTATTTGTATTGATATAGTACATACATTAACTTCACATCACATGGGCATTTAATTTTAGTAATAAACCAATTTCACTTCCTATTTGTATTGATATAGTACATGTTTTGTTTATTTATATTCTATAAAATTGAATTCCACTTCCTATTTGTATTAATATAGTACATGTTTTGTTTATTTATATTCTATAAAATTGAATTCCACTTCCTATGTGTATTAATGTAGTACATGTTTTGTTTATTTATATTCTATAAAATTGAATTTTATTTTCTATTTTATTAATATATTAATATAGTATATGTTTTGTTTATTTATATTCTATAAAATTGATATGGCTTTGAATCCTAAAAAATCCAATTTACTTTGAGTATCATGTTTGTAATGAGGGGAAATGTCACAACTTTAGGCTTCGAGGAAGACTGGGGTGTGAACCCTTGCATGAGAAGAAGATGACTGGCAGGACTTGGCAAGTTTGCATGACCAACTGATGTTTGGTTTAGCTTTGGTGGCCAACTTGTGTGAGGCAGGCGTGAGTTTCTTAGGACTACACACTTGTGCATAAGCTAGGAAAACTAAGGGATGGCTTGCCAAATGAGGGTGTGCAATCGACGAGGCCTTGGATTTCAAGATTCAACTAAGGACAATGTGATTGACAATATACTAGATAGTGTGTCACCCATGCTAGGATAAGCATGTTGAGATGTGAACCGAAGGTATGCAAATGCCTTAAAGGTTGGGAGGGGCATGACCTTCATGCATCATCAAGTGTTGGACTAGATGGATGCCAACATCATCGTACATTGGGTGGTTGGTTGTTCGACTTTGCTAGCTTGAGAGAAGGTGTAAAAAGGTAGCTTGTGGTTGGGTTGCAATGGTGTAGCATCGCCTATGGTGATATGAGCATGTCCATTTTCCACAAATATAATGTACACCTAGCTAGGGTTCGGTCAGGACATGTCAATAAGGCATAGTCCACATGATACAAGCTCGTCGTTGGTCATGCCTGATTAGTAAGGTCATGATGGTACTGAGTGACAACTAGATTTCCTGAGTGATATGGGATGCTCAAGGAAAATGGTAAATCTAGCTCTATTACAAAAAAATTCCAAGATTTCCATATATATATATATATATATAAACAATGATTTTTTTTTTAAACTAAGAAAACTAATAAATATAATATGAAGTAAATTAAATTAATTAAACAGAGTAAAAGAGGAAAAGGAAAGGAGGGTTTTATTTAATAAGACATAAGAGCGACACTTTTACTATATATATATGTAAAAGATTACTAAATGGATATATATAGTAGAAAGAGGAAATAATTTTAAAAATAAAATAAAATAATTGATAGATTAAAAATAAAAATATGGTTAGAATTAAGAGAAAGTAAAAGGGAGTTAAATAAAATTGATTATGGAAAAAGGAAGAAAAAAAAGAGGGGTTTTAATAATTAGAAAAAATATATATTTGTTTTGTAAGGAAGCATTATATTATATAAAAAATAAAGAAAGTGTATAGCTGAATTAGAAGTTGATGGGCAACTCTGAGAAGGTTGATAGAAGAGGCCATAATAACCCAACATACCCTAATTATCCCAAAGTTTACATATAACATGCAAGCGTACAAAACTAACCTTTATAATTGGTTGAAAAGGACTAATGGCCCAATACATGACATGTAACCATAGAGGAGCCATAATATAGAATCAAGAAAAACAAAGAAACATAGTTAACAAGTGAATTGATTGTCTTCCACCTAGACCTTGTCGCCATGGAAAGAAATGAAAGGAGGAATTTCATTTTGCAGAATAATGGCATGGTTCATAATTTCCATACGAGGAGAACTAACACCTTGTACAGAGAGAAGAGAGATGATAGTGGAGAGTTTTCTATCCCAAGTTTAAAGCGCAAGTCCTCCATATTTCGACAATTTTGAAAAACCATATCACAAAGAGTCTGAACCACCATTGAATTCACCCCATAATCTGTCAAGGGAGATTCACCAGTAGATGCAAAGTGAGCCAAGGGAGGATCCACCCCATAATGGGGCTTGAACTACAAAGGCAAGAGGAGGGGCATGCTATCCCTGTCTCCCAATGAGTGACCACAATCATCAAACCATTCAACGAAACAAATCCAATTAGAAGATGGTGTATCCCTATTAACAAAGGCATCGACATCTCTACCATCCACCATGACTGTAGAAGAGTGTTGAACATGAGATATCTCAGAGATAGTGGGAGTATCTAGTGCACCCAAATCATGAGCATGTCCACCATGACTGCAACAATATCTACCATGGAACCTAAGCATATGAATAATGCAAGACCAAACTAGGATGAATCCAACACCCTGAGCTACCAACACCGATGAAAGATCCCAAGGCGAATACATAATGAACTCGAGGGGTTGGCCATAATGGATAAAAACGATGAAGTACCCAAACCATAAGTGCACCATCACATCTAAAGTGAAAATGGTAACGATCGTCTGCTGCAAAATCCAATTTGCATTAAGGATAGTCATGTTTTCCAGGTAAAGAATTAACTGCATTTTCCAGAGATCGAAACAAAAGAGCATGGAAAAGAGATGCAGCATTCTTCAAATGAAATCGAACTGATAGAACCATATAATAGCATTAAAACTCACATGAGGGAAAATAATATGTGGGAGGATATGCCCCCACCTGTCCCTCCCCACCGCCCTCCGCGTAGCCTGGTTCATGACCCTTCTGTCACACCATCTCGGGGATAGAAAAATAATTAATAAATTAAATAAATATTATTATCTAATTAAGAGAAAGAAAAAGAGGGGGCTAAATAAAATGATTATAGATAAAAGAATGATTTAAAGGATTAGAAAATGGAGAAAAAATGAATGGAATAATTGGTTTTCCTTTTTAATTATGTGAAATGAGTAATAGGAAGTTGATGTTAAGATTTACAAGAAATTTATACCCCTGTAAAAAAAATGTTATATTAAATGTCTTATATTTGAAAACTAATGATTAAAATTGAACTTATAAAAAAAATTGTGCCATAATAAATTTAATAATTTATATTTTAAAATGTGTTTAAACAAATTCATATATAAACTATTTTAAAGCAAAATTGTGGTCAAATTTGTCATGATAAATTGAGTCCATCTCTAATCTCTAATTGGAATATATTAAAACTTCAAAGTTAAATGGAAAAACTGAAGAAGTTATATTATTTTTAGATGATAATTACATGAGAAAGAGCCTCAGTTTATAGTATTGAGGAAGCCTAGCTGTTTATTAGAAATAGCTAGGTTTTGATGATTCCTATGTGAGCTTAACTCACAATAGTTGGATGCATCAGGAAAATACCAATGACAACACCCCCCCATAAGCCAAACATAGGGAGGAAACAAAACAAAACAAGGATGGGTCTTGACAATGAGGCCTGATCACTGGGGGTTCACTCAATGAGCTTGTTACATAGCATGACCATTCAAAAGATATTAAAGAATACCCCTAATTTCACTAAATATTGGAAAATGCCTCCTAAAATTGTATTGTTGAACCCCCCCTCCCAATATACCTTTCCAATTAAGAAAACCCCTAGTTTCACCATATATTGTAGGTATCCATTTTTATCAACCCATTTTTAATACCCCTTTATATCACATTATCAAGTTGTAACAAACTAGAGCCCTAACGCATCTTAGTATAAGCAAACATGATGCTAAATATAATAATAGTATAATGTTAATTATGAAATGAGACCAATGACTAACAAGTGATAAACTATAACAACAATTTGCTAAACAACAAATAGGTGGTGGTTACCTATAACATAAGACTTGAGAGTAGAACAACCGAGAAATGTGCTAGCTAGCCAGATGACTCCAAACATGCCCGAAACAACAAAGCAATCATTAAGAATATGAAAGCATACATATTTACTAGAGAAAAATAAGTTACAAGTAACGAAAAGCAGTTGAATATATTACTTAAGACAAGAGTTTTTAAAAAAAAGAACATTGTTGGTTTGTTCTTTTTAGATGCCACTGTGTCACATACATAGTTCTAGAATCCACTCAAATGAACAAAATGCACATTAGCTTCGCTCGTAATAATAACCATGAATTCCAAAGAACATGCATTATGTGAATTTGTAATGCCCCGTTTTGACATTACTACCTGAACTATTATTATATGTTGTACTTGCTTGATTGTGAGACTTCGTCAGTTTGACGACACTGTGGACGTATGGTTCTATTATTTTTCCGAGATATGTGTGTGTGTGTGTGTTGTTAATATCATGATATGTAGACATGTTTATATGTGTATCATGTGTTAATTATGTCTCATATATGGAAATTACTAAATGACGGGTACGTGGATACCGTTAAAGTTATATGTTGAATGAATGAATGTCATGCCAGGTGCAGGTGAATAAATGAATTGATTATTGTTTTATTGTGATGAAATGTATGTGTACATGTCGAGGATTTATGCACGCTATTTTAGATCGTATGTCAGAGACTAACTTATAGGTTAAAATGGCTAAGTGATAGCTGGATCCTACAAGGTGGGAGAGCCTCAAGGACATGGACTCCGAAAGATAAATGGTATGCAAATGATGCATTATTTATTTTCGCATGATTCTTATGATTTTTATTATGATGTATGGGTGGGGTATGGTTTTAGGAAACTCAACCGCCTAGATTGGTTATACGATGACAAACTGAGTACAAATGCAACACGGTTATTATGTCGGTGTAACTAGTACAATCGGGCGTATTTTTCCACGAAATATTTCCACGTTTTGAACATTTGTAGATTAATACAATGAAATTTAAGATGTATTTTCATTTTTTTATCATGGCGAAAAAACCATGGCAATATCGACATTTTTTAATTTTCGACGAACTTTCGTCTCTATATCGACGACCTATGGCTATCTTTGCACAAACTCCAAACCAATTCCAGCTTCCAACGGCTCTTGGATTTTTACGCGTGGGTCAACTCATGCATTGGCGTCGATAGATCAACGATCGTCGATCTATAAATACATACTTTTAAGACAATTTTTGACACATTTGCTATATATATTCTTCATCTTTTAAACCTTGCATCTTCAAACTCTGCTCATGCCTTTTCGTTATCGTGCCTCTTCAAATATGATAATTAATATTTTATTTGTGATTTTGTTTATTTCATATTTTTAATTAATTAAAAAAACTTTTTTGGATTTCTTAGACCTATGGGCTTCATCCATTTGGGCTCTCCCTATGTGGGCAACAACCCTACGCCCCTTGCCTCTTCATGGGAATATGCGGGAAAGCCCCTTGCGGGCATGCTTAATCTCCTGTGGCTTTAACTTTAGCCCCTGCGAGCATCCTAATTAAGCCCCTGTGGGCATCCTAATTAAGCCCCTGCAGGCTTAACCTTACCTCCTGCGGGTATCCCCTAAGCCTCTGCGGGCTTAATATCAACCCCTGCGGGCATCCTTAAGCCCCTGTGGGCTTAACTTCACCCTCTGCAGGCATCCCTAGGTCCTTGCAGGCTTTACCTCAGCCCTTGCGGGCATCCTTAATTAAGCCCCTGTGGGCTTAACTTCACTCCCTGCGGGCATCCCTAAGCCTCTCTGGGCTTATCCTCAGCCCCTGCGGGCATAGATAAACCCTTGCGGGCATCTTTTATCCATTGTGGGCATTTCTTTATCCCCTGCGGGAATAATGGAGCTTTTAACCCTTAAGCCTTTTTATAAATAATCAAGTTTTTCTCTGCTTTTGGGATACCAATAGCTCACACATGAGAGCACCAAGGAGGGAACTGATACCACAGCTGGATGGCCAAATCATCAAGGAACATGCCCATGTCATCTGGAAAAATTATCAGCACAAGGACACTCTTTGGCGAGTATTTCCAAATGCCTTTTCAACTTTATGATCTTAACACAGCCAATTTTTCTTTAGTTTTTAATATGCAAAATAATATTTTTCCTACTTTTGGCAGATTGATCTTTTGCATATATGACCATCACAAGGAAACTGAAAGTATGGATGGATAGCCACCTCGACAAGGACCAAATCTATGTCACCTTTTGAACTTTTTGATACACACACATCATCTAGCGGGCATTTGAAAATAGACTTCCAAACTATTAATTCAATACTTAGACAAAATTGTCAAACCCTAGGTCAACATGATGAGATTTTTATTTTCATCACATTTAAGTGTAAGACACCCAATGGGTAGAGGCCAACAAGGTGATTCCATCAAGACCAATTTCATCCTCTAAAGCTTCTTTATCTCTCCTCGGTGGGAATTTTACTGGAGTAGTGTAATTTAGTCGGGAAGGCACTTTTGGCAGATCAATATCTTCACCTATAGAAACTCTTTGGACAAACCATTGATATGGTTGGATGCACCATACAACATTCTATAGATCCCTACTCTCAAAATTATTTAACACATCAACCACAAGAGATGGCGAGCATTTTACTAAGGTGACTTAGGAAGCTTTAGTGATTTTACACTTAGACAATTTTTGCACTTTCCTAGACTTGGTCCAATCTGCCTAAAACATTGTTTTGGCATATCCATAACTTATCCCTCAGGCACTTTCAAGTCAAGATGAGGACATGGTCAGGTAGATAAAACACCAACCTACAAGATGACCATATGGTGCGGGAATTTTCTTTAACCCACAAACAATGGCGGGCATTTCCCTAAGGCCACCTAAGCAAGTTTTCCAACACTTAGTCATTTTCAGGAATTTCTCCAAAGTTTATCCTGATACCCTATTTTGGTAGACTTATAACTTTCTCCTCAGACATGCTTGAGGAAACCTGAGACCATGGTTAGGTAGACCAATCAACAAGCTACATCCTGACCATATGGTGCAGGCATTTACTTTAACCCATGAATAATGGCGGGCATTTTACTGAGGCCACTTAGGTAGTTTTACTCCCTCTAGTGCAAAACAGCCTGAAACCCTTTTTTGGCATACTTTTAACTTTGTCATCAAACATTCTTTTTGAGAACTTAGACCATGGTAGGATAGCCTCTTCAACAAGCTATAGCATGATAGTTTCAGATATTTTTTATCGTTCACCTATGAGGTACGTCGTGCATTTCCCCAAGGCTATTTTGAAAATTTTTCCAATACTTAGCCATTTTTCAGAATGTCTAAAATTGCTTGAACCCTTGTTTTGGCAGATCTATAACTTTGTCATAAAGCACTCTTTTGAATAAATGATACCATGGTTAGATATCCTATTCAACAAGGTATATACTGATATGATGGTGCGGGAATTTTCTTCAAACCATTAATTATGGCGGGCATTCTCTTATAGCAGTTTTGACCAATTTTTCAACACTTGGCCATTTTTCAAAATGTTTAAAACTGCTTGAACCCTTGTTTTGGAAGATCTATAACTTTAATGTCATAAAGCACTCTTTTGAAGAAATTAGACAATGGTTAGATAGCCTATTCAACAAGGTATATCCTGGTATGATGGTGCAGTCATTTTCTTCAAACCATGAATTATGGCGAGCATTCTCTTAGAGCAGTTTTGACCAATTTTCCAACACTTAGCCATTTTTTAGAATGTCTAAAAATGCTTGAACCCTTGTTTTGGAAGATCTATAACTTTGTCATAACACACTCTTTTGAAGAAATGAGACCATGGTTAGATAGCCTATTCAACAAGGTATATCCTGATATGATGGTGTGGGCATTCTCCTCAAATAATGAATTATGGCGGGAATTCTCTTAGAGCAGTTTTGACTAATTTTTCCATACTTAGTCAATTTCCAAAGTTCCACAAACTTGCCATACTTTTCCAGAATGATGTCAGATTGCAACATTGACTTCATGATATCACCAGAACACCATCATGTGTCTTTCCATCCTCATCACACATGCCATGTCATCATACTTGTCATGTCATCACTTCCTTTGTCATTCCTTTGTCTTCTACTGAGTTTTCCCTACCATCTTTTCTAATTCTGATTATGATTGTGTTGCACTTCAACCATTAAGTGTGCTTGTCACATAGATGTTTTCTAGACAAAAATATTTTCTTCAATTTGTCACCTCTACTTTTGTCTTTGATAATGATAACCTTTTATTTTTACCAAATGATATTAATTACTTTTCAAATACCAACTGCAATTTTGTGATATTTACTCCCCCGGAGTATATGATCCCCTCTAATGCTAATTTCTGGGTTTCCCTCTTTAGGTCATGGGAGACTTCAGAAAATACATTCATCATCTTTCTCTCCATCGATGTATTTTACATCTTCATCTAGCTTTCCATCATAATGGATGTCATTCTCATCTATAGCACTATTATGCTGAACATCATCTTTGGAAAGTACTTCATTGATGCTTGGAATCTATGTTTCCTCTGACTCTTTGTAGTCTTCCTTTTTTCTCCATATCTTTCCATGAGGTACCCTGCTTACTGATGTTCTTTGTTTCTTGGATTATGTACTTTGATATTTTCCCTTGGTTCTACAATTAGCAGCCTTGTGACCAAACTTGTGACAACAGTGACAATATCCATAGAGCCTTCCTTTATATTTGAGGAATCTTTGATCTTTCTGCTTCACAAATTCCATCTTCTTCCATCCCTTCCTTTGTTCTTGGACTTTTATTGAAGCATTCTTCCTCAACTTACATTCTCTAGCCATATGTCCAAAATTATTGCATGAGTATCAATGACCAGAAAAGATTTGTTGGACTCTGCTTGTCATTGGTCTTTAGGTATCACATCCGTTTTGTATTTTCTCCATCTTTACTAATATCTTCATCTTTACTATATTCCATGGAATATAATAATTTATTCCTGTCATTAAATTTTTCTTGTATATAGTTTTGTTCTTTTGATCTTCCTTATGGCTGCAAGTTTCTTCATCATCATTCTTGAAAATAGCAAGGTTTGCTTTTACTATTTCTTTGACTGAATAAAGCTTCTCCAGTTTGATCCAAAGTTCCTTAGTTTATATGCATTGTCCTATCTTTTCTTTGATGGTTTGAGATAGTCCATCAAGTATGGCCTCCATTGTTATTGAGTATGCACTCATTAGTAAGTATGCTCCCCATCCTAATGATTGTAAGTATGCACTCATTCTTTCTCTCCAATATGCATAGTATTATTTATCAAGTACTAGAGCTCTATGGGATGCAATATCTTCTTGTTGATCCATAGTGGTTTTTAATAGGATCTTACTTCCAGTGGTTTAGACCGCAGTGAAGGATCCTGCTCTGGTACCAACTGTTGGAATATTGGTCAATACTGAGAGGGGGCGGTCAGTCAGTATTGTTAACTACTTCAAGCAAGGAATAGATCTATGTCACCCTATGAATTTTATTAGCACAAGGAAACCTTCTTGCGGGCATTTCCAATTGACCTTTTTAACTGCTGATTTGACACTTAGACAAATTGTCAAACCCTAGGTCAACATGATGAGATTTTTATTTTCATCCAATTTGAAGTGTGAGACAACCAATGGGTAGAGGCCAACAAGGTGATTCCATCACGACCACTTTCATCCTCTGAAGATTCTTTCTCTCTCCTCGGCGGGCATTTTTCTAGAGCAGTGCAAATCAAGCTAGGATGCATTTTTGGCAAATCAATATCTTCTCCTACAGAGACTTTTTGGACAAACCAATGATATGGATGGATGCACCAATAAGCACTCTATAGACCCATGCCATCAGAATAATTTAATCCATCAACTACTAGAAATGGCAGGAATTTTACTGAGGTCACTTAGGCATTTTTACCAGTATTTTTATACTTACAATTTGTGCAATTTCTAAGGTGGATTTTTTATTTCATTGAAATACTGAACCAATGCCACTAGATGATGTAGTATACCTCACTGAGCACACCCAAGCTGATTTCACTCTCAGACTCCTTCATTTTCCCTAGGTGGTCATTTTACTGAACTTGGTGCAAAACTGCCTAAAACCTTGTTTTGGTAGACCTATAATGTTTTCTTCGGACACTCTTAAAATAAAATGAGACCATGTTCACGTAGACAAATCAACAAGCTACAACTTGAACATATGGTGTGTGCATTTACTTTAACCTATGAATTATGGAGTGCATTTTCTTGAGGCCACTTAGGAAGTTTTAATACCTCTGGTGCAAAACATCCTGAAACCATGTTTTGGCAGGCCTTTAACTTTGTCATCAAACACCCTCTTTGAGAGATGAGACCATGGTAATATAGCCCCTTCAACAAGCTACAACATGATAGTTTCAGATAATTTTTACCATTCACCTATGAGGTACAACGTGCATTTCCCCAAGGCTATTTGGACTAATTTTCCAACACAACCATTTTTCATAATGTCTAAAACTACTTGAACCCTTGTTTTGGCAGATCTATAAATTTGTCATAAATAACTCTTTTGAAGAAATGAGACCATGGTTAGATAGCCTATTCAACAAGGTATATCCTGATATGATTGTGCGAGAATTTTGTTCAAACCATGAATTATGGCGGACATTCTCTCAGAGCCATTTTGACTAATTTTTCAACACAACCATTTTTTAGAATGTCTAAAACTGCTTGAACGCTTGTTTTGGAAAATCTATAACTTTGTCATAAAACACTCTTTTGAAGAAATGAAACCATGGTTAGATAGCCTATTCAATTAGGTATATCTTGATATAATGGTGCAGGCATTTTCCTCAAACCATGAATTATGGCGAGAATTCTCTTAGAGCAGTTTTGACTAATTTGTCCATACTTAGTCAAATTCCAAAGTTTCACAAACTTGTCATACTTTTCCAGAATGATGTCAGATTGCAAAAATGACTTCATGATAGCGCTAGAACTTAGCCTCTGCAGGAAATCCTCTGCGGGATTAATCTCATCCTTTGCGGGCTTAAATTCACCCTCTACGGGCATCCCAAAGGCCGTGCGGGCTTTATTGGCTCAGCCCCTGCGGGCATCCTTAATCCCCTACGGGCTTAACTTCACTGCCTGCGGGCATCCCTACGCCTATGTGTGATTAACCTCAACCCCTGCGGGCATAGATAAACCCTTGCAGGCATCTTTTAGCCCTTGTGGGAATTCGGTTCAGCCCCTGCGGGCATCCTTAATCCCCTACGGGCTTAACTTCACTGCCTGCGGGCATCCCTAAGCCTCTGTGGGATTAACCTTAGCCCCTGCGGACATAGATAAACCCTTGCAGGCATCTTTTAGCCCTTGTGGGAATTTCTTTAGCCCATGCGAGCATAATGGAGCTTTTAACCCTTGAGCCTTTTTATAAATAATCAAGTTTTTCTCTGCTTTTGGGAGACCAATAGCTCGCACGTGAGAGCACCAAGGAGGGAATTGATACCACAGCTAGATGGCCTGATCACCAAGGAACATGGGCCCATGTTATTTGGAAAAATTATCAGCAGAAGGGCACTCTTTGGGGGAATTTCCAAATGCCTTTTCAACTTTTTGATCTTAACACAGCCAATTTTTCTTTAGTTCTTAATATTCAATATAATATTTTTCCTACTTTTGGCAGATTGATCTTTTGCATATATAACTATCATAAGGGAAACTGAAAGTATGGCTGGATAGCCACCTCAACAAGGACCAGATCAATATCACCTTTTGAACTTTTTGATACACACACATCATCTGGCGAGCATTTGAAAATATACTTCCAAACTGTTAATTAAATACTTAGACAAAATTGTCAAACCCTAGGTCAACATGATGAGATTTTTATTTTCATCACATTTAAAGTGTGAGACACCCAATGGTTAGAGGCCAACAAGGTGATTCCATCAAGACCAATTTCATCCTCTAAAGCTTCTTTCTCTCTCCTCGGCGGGCATTTTAATAGAGTAGTGCAATTTAGTCTGGGAGGCACTTTTGGCAGATCAGTATCTTCACCTGCAGAAACTCTTTGGAAAAACCATTGATATGGTTGGATGCACCATAAAAAATTCTATAGATCCATACTCTCAAAATGATTTAAGACATCAACCACAAGAGATGGCGTGAATTTTACAGAGGTGACTTAGGCAGTTTTCGTGATTTTACACTTAGACAATTTTTGCACTTTCCTAGACTTGGTCCAATCTGCCTAAAACACTGTTTTGGAAGATCCATAACTTCTCCTTCGGGCACTTTCAAGTCACGAGGAGGACATGGTCAGGTAGACAAAACACCAACCTACAAGATGACCATATGGTGCAGGCATTTTCTTCTACCCACAAACTATGGCGGGAATTTCCCTAAGGCCACCTGCGTCAGTTTTCCAACACTTAGTCATTTTCAGGAATTTCTCCAAAGTTTATCCCGATACCCTATTTTGGAAGACTTATAATTTTCTCCTCAGACATGCTTAAGGAAAACGGATACCATGGTCAGGTATACCAATCAACAAGATACATCCTGACCATATGGTGCAGGCATTTTACTGAGGCCACTTACGTAGTTTTACTCCCTCTGGTCAAAACAGCCTAAAACCCTATTTTGGAATACCTTTAACTTTGTCATCAATAATTTGTTTTGATAACTAAGACCATGGTAGGATAGCCTCTTCAACAAGCTATAGCATGATAGTTTCAGATAATTTTTATCATTCACCTGTGAGGTACGACGGGCATTTCCCCAAAGCCACTTGGCCCATTTTTCCAACACTTAGCCATTTTTCAGAATGTCTAAAACTGCTTGAACCCTTGTTTTGGTAGATCTATAAATTTGTCATAAAGAACTCTTTTGAATAAATGAGACCATGGTTGGATAACCTATTCAACAAGGTACATCAGAGACTTTTTGGAAAAACCAATGAGATGGTTGGATGCACCAATCAGCAGTCTAGAGACCCATATCCTCAAAATACTTTAAGACATCAACCACAGGAAATGTCGTCCATTTTACTGAGTCCACTTAGGAATTTTTACCATTATTTTTATACTTAGAATAACTAATATATGTTATTAATATTTTCGAACCCTAGCAACCAATATCTCCCATCAATCACTTCAAAGGTCAATCAGGGTAAGGTCTCGCACATGGTCTCGGTCACGGTAAGGTCTCGACTCTCGACTCTCGCATAAGGTCTCTGACTGGTAATGTCATATAACCCTCTTTCAAGTACTTTTATATTTAATTTCGATACTTGTGGATATTTCTACCGATCAGTGTTTAGGGTTTTTTGTTCATTTTCACTCTTTTAAATTGGATCTACCCCTATTCCTTGGTTTTTGCCGAAAATGTTGTCTAAAATAGCTCTGTCTTCGGCGGGTTTTCCCTCCACTGGCCCTCCTCATCATTTGGTTGTTGAAGTTTCAGAAAAGGGCAGGCGCCGGATTCTGACCAGTGCTCTGCTTAGTGGCGGCGAGCTCCCATACGAGAAGCTTTGTTACAACAATTCTTCAGAGCTAGCTTCGTGTTATATAATGGAGGAAGGTAGCAGTCGCGACCCTGTTGGAAGGAATAGCGTCACTGATGCATTCACCCAAAGAATGGAGAAGTTAGAAAAGGAGATAGAAGAGCTTCGACATAAGCTAGTGGGGAAATGTGACAAAGAGGACTTGGAGTCCTTGAAGAAGTCAATCGAGGATACCATGGACCAGAAGTTCACAGATAACAATGTCGAACTGATCGAACATATGCGAAGGCTCCTTGAGGAACAACGCGAAGCCACCCAACCTCGTGATGGCGAGAGGAGACCAATGACTTCTGTAGGTTCTGGACAGTCCCCTCCAGCTGACAGGCCACCTTGCTCAGGGGATAAATCAATGGAGATTGACTAAGAAAACCACGCGGCCCACCCACCACGACCTCTTGATATTTACTTGTCTGATTAAGTTTACTTGTTTCGTTTTCTGTTAGTTTTCCAAGGCCCTTCTGTTCATCTATATTAATTTTTGGTATGCACACTATTATCCTTTTTGTAAAATAGAAGCTCATGTTATTGAGGTTCTAGGGAGTAGGATTCTATCGTATTAGTGATATAAACATTTGATGTAATCAACAGCAAATATTGTTCTATTTGGTATATAGATGTATATCGGCAATTGTAATTGGAAATATTGGCGAAGATATATTAATGGATATAAGATTTGTTTATATTCCTCTGGCATTTAAATCTATTTCTAAAAATTCTAGATATATAAATGGATATAATATTTGTGTATATTCCTTGGGAATTAAAATCTATTTCTATAAGTCTTAAAACACTTTGGCCCTGCAAGTAGAACGCTTTGGTTAAACTTATTCCTTGTGGTAATTTGTAGGATTACTTATTTCTTCCACTTTTCACTTTGCTACAAAGGCTAAGAAGTAAAGCATGTGTTTCATAGTTTGCACATGAGCGGTTGGTTCAAGAAGAAAGCCTCTTTGAAAGCCAATTTGTAACAAATCAATATTTCTATTGAAATATTGCATTGTGAATTCTCAATATTCAAATGACTATAAGACTAGTAACTATTTGTTGGGTTTGTGATTTGGTTTCTTAAATGTATTGCAATAATATTTTATATTATGTTAATTGTAATGTTGTGATTTCTCTGTTATTTGATTCTATAGTATGTATGTTTGGCTATTCAAATTTACATCACATTACTAATTATATAATAAAGTCATTATGGTTCTATAAGTAAATTACCATCTTGTTGGAACAATTTCACGACTACTTTATACAACACATCTCTCGTTCTTTCAATCATAGAGCTGATTTATTGTCAAAGAAGGGATTACATTTGGCAGATAGTATTCTTCAGGTTACCCTTTTCACTGATCACCATCCGGGGGAAATGTTTTATGTTCGTATTTATTAATTAGGCTAGCCTTTGTGATCCATTTTGTAGATTCGATGCACCCACTTTAGGGGCTTTTTGGTTAATATTTCCTCTGTATCTATGTTATTTTTATGATGTTATCAGCAACTATGGTTATGATGGTATATTACTGAATAGTGGCAAGCATTATCGGATTTATTGTAAAAGACTGCATAGTCTGTTTTCAAAGATTCTATCCTTGGGATAGGTTTTATTGTAAGTTTCTTTGATTCACTTAATGAATAACAAGGAACTTTTTTTTCGTTGAAAAAAAGGTTCTATAAGTAAATTAATCTTGAATTAATCTGCTAACTCTTAACTCTTAGATCAAATAATCAATATTCTGAGAACTATTAACTCTTAGATCAAACAATCAATAAAGTCATTTTGGTTCTTTTCATGATTGGGCTTCATGATTGCACGCAGGAAGGGTTGGAATTTCATTTTATCTTTACCCTTCAAATCAATTTTTTTATGACATTTTGAACTCTTACTTTAACCATCACAAAACATTTAGTTTTAGAACATGCCCTTCAATAGTAAAGTGTTATTAAAGAAATTACCTTTCATTATTGATTTTTTTTATTAAATATTTTAATTTTCAATAAAATATAGTAATAGAAATATCTATCCATGTTTTATTTAGCTAATATTATATTCTAAATATTAAGACTCATGCATGCAAGATGGATTCTCTCATTGACACTAATTTAGTTGAAGAAAACAAACAATTCAAAAATACACCATAAGAAGGCAACTTTCCTTCCAAAAAAACTTCGAATGAAAAATCATCCAAAAAATTTATATTAAAGAAAAGATATATATTGAAAAAAAACTATGCATTTTTAAAGAGGAAGAATTAACTTTATTGTTGTTTGGAGACATCTTGGGCTCTGTCAATTACCTTGTTTTAAAAATTACTTTAAATTGAATATTCACATATTTAGTTTGTATATTTATTGTTTATAATTAAGTAAAAAATTACATTCATTTTACTCTTGAGTTAGTTAATCCAAACTTTTACCGCCCAACTAATATAATCTAAAGATGGAACTGCATCAACTGTTGCTATTGAAATGACATCAATGCCAACCACATTCAACAATAAGCTTTCAGGTGGAGGATTTACACACTTGACCATTGACTCATTCGCGATAAAAGGTCTATGTCCTAGAAGATAATGGCATGCCAAAACATCCAATCAACACTAGCTTTTTAAACTACCAATTCAACACTAAGACAAAATTGTCAAACCCTAGGTCAAAATGAGGAGATTTTTTATTTTCATCAACTTGGAAGTATGAGACACCCAATGGATAGAGGCCAACAAGGTGATTCCATCTAGACCAATTTCATCCTTTAAGACCTCTTTCTCTCTCCTCGGTGGGCATTTTTCTGGAGCAGTGCAAATCAAGCTAGGATGCACTTTTGGCAGATCAATATCTTCAGCTACAGAGACTCTTTGGACAAACCAATGATATGTTTGGATGCACCAATCAACAGTCTAGAGACCCACACCCTCAAAATATTTTAAGACATCAACCACAGGAATTGGCGGGCATTTTACTAAGGTCACTCAGGCATTTTTACAAGTAATTTTATACTTAGACAATTTTTGCATTTTCCTAGACTAGAGCAATCTTCCTGAAACGTTGTTTTGGAAGACCCATAACATCCTTTTTAGAAACTCTATGGTCAAGTAGAAAAATCAACAAGCTACAGACTGACACTATGGGGTGGGCATTTACCTTAACCTATGAATTATTGAGGGCATTTTCCTTAGGCCACTTAGGCAATTTTACTACCACTGGTGCAAAAATAGCCCGAAACCCTGTTTTGGCAGGCCTTTAACTTTGTCATCAAAAACCAAGTTTGAGAACTGAGACCATGGTATGATAGACTCTTCAACAAGCTATAGCATTATAGTTTTAGATAATTTTTATCATTCTCCTATGAGGTACAACAGGCAATTTCCCAAGGCCACTTGGACCAATTTTCCAACACTTAGCCATTTTTCAGGATTTGGACCTCTTTTGTTTCTCTTGTTCTTAATCTGCAAAACAATATTTTTCCTACTTTGACAGATTAATTTCTTGCACATGTGACTATCAGGGAGTAACATGAAACCATCACTGGATAGCTACTTCAACAAGCAACAAGTTCATGTCAATTGATGAATTTATCCCCACAAGGACAGTTCCTAGCGAGCATTTCCAAATAGCCCCTTAACCTTGTGATTTTAACACCTAGCCTAATTTCACTTGTTCTTAATATGCAAAACAAGTTTTTTCTCAATTTGGCTAGTTAATTTCTTACACATTTGACCCTGTTTTGGCAGATCCATAACTTCTTCCTCAGGCCCTTTCAATTCAATGCGAAAGCATAGTCAGGTAGACAAAACAACAACCTACAAGATGACCATATGGTGCAGGAATTTTCTTCAACCCACAAACTATGGTGGGCATTTCTCTGAGGCCACTTGGGCAGTTTTGCTACTTTGGTGTAAAAGTAACCTGAGACCCTATTTTGGTAGGCTGTTATCTTCGTCATCAAACATCTTCTGTGAAAACTAAGACCATGGAGAGATACCCTCTATGACAAGCTAGAGAATTATACTTCCATATAATTTTTATCATTCTCCCATGAGGTACGGCGGGCATTTTCCCAAGGCCACTTGGACCAGTTTTCCAACACTTAGTCATTTTCAGGAATTCCTCCGAAGTTTATCCTAAAACCCTATTTTGGCAGACTTATAACTTTCTCCTCAGACATGCTTAAGAAAAACTGAGACCGTGGTCAGGTAGAAAAATCAACAAGGTACAACCTTACCATATACTGTGGGCATTTACTTTAACCTATTATTTATGGCGGGCATTTTCTTGAGGATACTTAGTCAATTTTACTTCCTCTGGTGCAAAACCTTGTTTTGGCAAACCTATAACTTTCTCCTCGTAAGTGATTAAGGCAGACTGAGACCATGAATAGATATCCACTTGAACAAGCTATAGCCTGGTATGATGGTGCTGGAATTTTTCTCAAACCATGAATTATGGCGAGCATTCTCTTATAGCAGTTTTGACTAATTTTTACAGACTTAGTAAATTCCTGAAAATGGCTAAGTGTTGGAAAACTGGTCCAGGTGGCCTTAGGGAAATGCCCGCAATAATTTGGGGGTTAGAGTAAATGCCTGCACCATATGGTCAGGTTGTACCTTGTTAAGTTGTCTACTTGATCATGGTCTCATATTGTCCACAAAGTGTCTGAGGAAGAAGTTATGGATCTGCCAAAACAATGTTCCATGCATATTGGACCAGTCTAGGAAAGTGCAAAAAATGTCTAAGTATAAAATCAGTAGAAATGCTTGAGTGACCTTAGTAAAATGGCCGCCATGTCTTGTGGTTGGTGTCTAAAATTGTTTTGAGAGTATGGGTCTCTAGAATTTTGTTTGGTGCATCCAACTATATCATTGATGAAGAGTTAGAGTCTCTGAGGAAGAAGAGATTGATCTGCCAAAAGTGCTTCTTATCTTGATTTGCACTACTCCAGTAAAATGCTCGCAGAGGAGAGAGAAAGAGGTCTCAAAGGATAAAATTGGTCTAGATGGAATCACCTTGTTGGCCTCTATTCATTGGTTATCTCACACTTTTAGCAGGAAACAACCCTCCCTAGCTCCACCCTTCCACCCTTTTCTGATTTCTTTTCTTCAATTATGGAATTTCATTGTCTTGGCCTGTTCTTGCTTCTACTGCAACTTGGACACCCAAGATACACTTCTTCCTTCTAAAATGTGTGAATATATATTAAATAATTCACCCTTCAATCATTGCAACTCTTCAAACTAACCTTATACCTTTTCATCATCGTTCCTCTTCAAAATTAATTTTTTGTTTATTAAATTACAACATGACTCATATGATTTTTCTTCGTTTTGGCAGATCAATATTTCGCATGTGCGAGTACCAGGAAGGGAACCGATACCACAACTGGATAGCCATATCATCAAGGAGTATTCCCATGTCATCTGGAAAACTTATCAGTACAAGGATCCTATTTGGCAGGCTTTTCCAAAATGCCTTTTCAATTTTCTGATTTTAACACTTAGCTAATTTTCCCCTGTTTGATATGAAAAATGATATTTTTCCTATTTTTGGAAGATATATTTTTTGCATATATGACCATCATGAGGAAAAATGAAAGTATGGATGGATAACAATTTCAATAAGGAATAGATCCATGTCACTTTTCAAATTTTCTGAAACACACACATCCTCTGGCAGGCATTTGAAAATGGCCTTCTAACTTGTTAACTCAACACTTAGACAAAATTGTCAAACCCTAGGTCAACATGATGAAATTTTTATTTTCATCAAATATGAAGTGTGAGACACCCAATGGGTAGAGGCCAACAAGGTGAATCCATAAATACCAATTTCATCCTATGAGGTTACTTTCTCTCTCCTTGGCGGGCATTTTATTGAAGTAGTGCAAATTAGGCCGAAGTAACACTTTTGGCAGATCCATATCTTCTTCCTCAGTGTCTCTTTGGACAAACTGACACCATGGTTGGGTAGAAAAAACACCAACCTACAATATTCCCATATGGTGTGGGAATTTTCTTCAACCCATAATTTATGGCGGGCATTTCCCTGAGGTCACTTGAGACATTTTTTCCAACACTTAGTCATTTTCAGGAAATTCTTCAAGGTTTATCCTGAAACCCTGTTTTGGTAGGCTTATATATTTCTCCTAAAAAAATATTAAGGCTAACTGAGACCATGAATAGATAGGCACTTCAACAAGATACAACATGGTATGATGGTGCGGTAATTATCTTCAAACCATGAATTATGCTAGGGATTCTCTTAGGGTAGTTTTGACTAATTTTCCCTTACTTAGTCAATTTTCAAGTTTCACAAACTTGTCATACTTTTCCAAAATGTTGTCATATTGCAACACTGTCTTGATGATAGCACTAGAACACTATCATGTTTCTTTCCATCCTTATCACACATGTCATATCATCACTCATCATACATGCCATGTCATTACTTATATGCCCAATGCCAACCATCTGCTTTGTCATCATACCACCTCATCCATGGCTCTTGTCAACATAGACATATATATATGTCATCATAGGCAATGTCTCTGATCTTATTTTCCATCAATGCCAACCAATGCCAACCTATATTTGCATATTACCAATAGATGACGAAGATGTTGTTGTTGTTGATGATGATGATGATGGTGGTGGTGGTGGTGGTGGTGATGATGATCATGATGAAGATGATGACCATGATGGCGATGATGAAGATGACGATGATGACGATGATGAAGATGTTGATTAGGAAGAGGGATATGATGATGACGACGACGACGATGATGATGATGATGAAGATGAAGATGATGATGATGATGACGATGATGATGATGATTGTGGTGGTGATGATGACGACAACGATGATGATGATGATGATGATGAGGATGAGGATGAGGATGATGATGAGGATGATGAGGATGATGATGACTATGATGATGATAAAACTATGACTAGGTTTTTTTTAAAGAGCATGTCAAGGAACCCATAACATCCATGGATTTGGTTTATTTTCAATTTTTAAGGAAAAACCACAACATCTTTTTAAAGCATATTTGGGAGAAGTTAAAAAAAACATGGATGAGATTTATGCACTCTCAATGATAAGGAGAATAGCTCAAAAAAAGGTATAAATCAAATTTAGGTCATTGGTGGTTCCAAGTTGGTATCGATCAGGAAAACAAAAATAAACAATGTGCAAAAATTAATTTTAGTTCCAATCATGGAAAATTAGATGATGATTATGATGATGAGGATGATGATTATGATGATGAGGAGGAGTAGGAGGAGGAGGAGGAGTAGGAGGAGGAGGAGGAGTAGGAGGAGGAGGAGGAGGATGACGATGATGACAACGATGATGACGAAAATGCATAAATTATTTTATGGTTCTAGAGTATAACTTAAAATTGTTTATGATTAATATGACCAACATCAATCAATATGATATAAATGACATTCTTCATACATTCAAAAGAATCACATTTATGAATAGAGTGGTGATGAAATCAACATCTTACTTAAAATTTAGATGATAAGTTACATCCAAACAATCAATGTCCAACTAAATGTTCCAATAAAGATAGCCTCGGGATGGATCATTCCATAGACAATGCCATTGATGTCCCCAATGTTTCAAACTATCATAATCATTTTATTTCTTCAAGCTTTCGTAATGAAATTTCATCTCATCATCTTCCTTATCATCATCATCATAATCATCATCTTCATCATCAACATATTCGTTAACATCATCATCATCTTTATTATCATCATCATATTTGTCATCATCATCATCAACATCATCACCTTCATGATGATGATGATGATGACGATGATGATGACGACGACAACAATCATCGTCATCTTCATCATCATCATCATCTTCCTTATCGTCATGATCATCATCAACTACATCATCATCAACTTTATCATCAACGACATCATCATTGTCATCGTCATCATCATCATCAACATCATCATCATGACGATGATGATGAGGACGATGATGATGAGCATGATGGTGATGATGATGATGATGAGGATGATGATGATGATTATGATGACTAGGATGAGGATGAGGATGAGGATGAGGATGATTATGAAGATCATGATGATGAGGATGAGGATGAGGATGAGGATGAGGATGATGATGATGATGAGGATGAGGATGATGAGGAGGATGAGGATGAGGACGATGATGAGGATGAGGATGAGGATGATGATGATGATGAGGATGATGATGATGATTAGGTCCTTCCATACCTAAAAAATGAAAACCCTAAGTGAGATCAACTTATTCGTTCTCTTCTTTGATTTCCTCTGTTGATCCATTTCAGATGTGCCGTATTGTTTCTGGTGTATCTCTGAAATTTCGAATCCTCAATGTATCTCTCTCTCTCCATTGCGAATTGCATAAGTGAGTGTGTGTGTCCAAATGAGGAGCACATCACTCCTATTTATACTTGATCTTCCACTTGACTTTTTGCCTGACTAGGTCGGCCCCAACAACTTAACCAATCAACTTAATGTTGACCGGGCTGACTCCTCTCGGGGACTTGAACACCCCATTACAATTGACTCAAAGGGGATCTATTGCCTTGACTTACAAGGAAGGATTTACCTCAATGACTTTGCATAATCAAATACAATAATGACATCCCGACAAAGGAATAAAACATCTCCGAATAAATTACAACAATAAAATACAATAGAATATTCTTCGAAGTTACAATATTTCAACAGGTGGTGGTGATGAAGATGATGATGGCGATGAAGATGATGATGATGGCGATGACGAAGATGATGATGATGATGATGATGACAATGATGAAGATGTTGATTAGGAAGAGGGAGATGACGACGATGATGATGATAATGATAATGATGATGATTAAGATGATTATGATGATGATGATGATGATGATGATGATCAATGATGGTGGTGGTGATGACGACGAAAATGATGATGATGATGAGGATGAGGATGAGGATGAGGATGAGGATGAGGACGAAGATGATGATGATGATGATGATGATGATGATGATGATGATGATGATGACCAGGATGAGGATGATGAAGATGATGATCATGATTATAATGATGATGATTAGGATGAGGGAGATGACGATGATGATGATGATGAGGATGATGATGATGAAGATGAAGATGATGATGATGATGATGATGATGATGATGATGAAGATGATTAAGATGATGATGATGATGATGATGATGATGATCAAGGATGGTGGTGGTGATGACGACGAAAACGATGATGATGATGATGACGATGAGGATGAGGATGATGATGATGATGATGATGATGATGATGATGACCAGGATGAGGATGATGAAGATCATGATCATGATTATCATGATGATGATTAGGATGAGGGAGATGACGATGATGACGATGATGATGACGATGAAGATGAAGATGATGAGGATGAGGATGATGAAGATGATGATGATGATCAATGATGGTGGTGGTGATGACGATGACAGCGATGATGATGAGGAGGAGGATGAGGAAGAGGATGAGGACAATGATGATGAGGATGAAGATGATGAAGATGATGATGATGATGATGATGGCCAGGATGAGGATGATGATGATGACTAGGATGAGGATGATGAAGATGATGATCATGATTATCATGATGATTATTAGGATGAGCCGGATGATGATGATGATGATGATGATGAAGATGTGATGACAAGATCTTTACCTTGGTCTTCACTAAAGTATTTTGAGCTTGGCCAAATTTGTAATAGAATGCTTATGAGTGATTATTCGCTCCTATAAAGAATGCACTTTATAGAACTACCAAACTGCTCAGTTAGGATCTTCCTCTTTTAAGACACTGGACTAGGTCCATAAGTCTTGATTCTTCATGTGCACAAATCTAATAACATGAGGCTTCATAAGGCCCATTTTTGTTTTTGTTTTTGACTACTTCCTCAGATCATATTGAATTTGAGTGAAAGGAGGAGCTGCGTTAAACAATTTTGAAACTCTCAAAATGATCCTATGTAATGACTGTTTTCAAATCATATTGAACTTCCATATTAGTCCTTGGAATGGGTGTTAGGAGCAATCCTTAATTTTTCACTCAACTGGCTGCTCCCCCTATCATGTAGACGTCTTCATTTATTGAGCTCCCCCTAAAATTTTGATGATGAAGATGATGATGATGATGATGATGATGATGATGACAAATATGATGATGATGATGATGATGACAAATATGATGATGATGATGATGAAGATGATGATGATGATAATGAAAATGATGATGATGATGATGATGAAGATGATGATCATTATAATGGAGATGATGATGAATTGGATGATGATGATGATGATGAATATGATGATGAAGATGAAGATGCTGATGATAATGATGACGAATATGACGATGATGATGATAACGAAGATGTTGATGATGCAGATGATGATTATGATGATGATGATGATAAGGAAGATGATGATGATGAAGAAGATCATGATGAAGATCGATGATGATGACGACGATGATGATAATTATGAATATGATGATGATGATAATGATGAAGATGATGGTGATGACGACGACAAGGATGATGATGATGATCATCATCATCGTTGTTGTCGTCATCACCATCATCTTCCTGGTCTTCATCATCATCATCATCATCATTATCACCATGATCAGGATCATCATGATCATTATCAACATGATCATCATCATCGTGATCATCATCATATTCGTCCTTGAAGGGACTTATGTATAGGATCTCACTATAAGCAATGCAACCAATACAAATTATGACAAAATCCTAGTTAAATTAAATTCAATTACATTAAATTAAAAACATAGAGTTGTTTAACTAAAATTAATTTAAAATGGAATAAAATATAAAATATGCAAATAAAGAAAAACCCAAAATAAACTAAACAAAAATTAAATATGCAAATAAAAAAACAAAACAAAACACAAAATATAAAATATGCAAATAAAAAAACAAAAAAAATGGAGGGAAAAGACTCCCGCGCACTAGCTCATTAGCAACATCCAGAGCAAAACGACAAAGAACAAGTTCACTCCTGCGCACTAGTTCATTAGCAACATCCAGAGCATTGGTAATTTGATGAGCAGAGCAGTGGTAAATCGAGGAGCAGGGGATACCAGTCCAAAGGATACCGACGTTCCATGGGGAGGCAATCTTGCGGCAGTCCAGAGGATAACAAATGGCCGAATCAATTCAGTAATCCCATCAACCCGAGCAGTGTAGGAATTTGGGAAAAATCCCACGGTTTTGACTGTTTCCACACTAAATACAGACGTTTCACTGTTTACTTCATTTTTTCTGAGGGTTTATACGAAATATAGGCCATATTTGAGGGGCAAAATGACCCATGACGGGCATTTTTCCCGTCAAATGCCAGCCCTGAACCCATCAATCACCCGTTTGATAGAGAACGGGCCTGGACCCTACCTTCACGACCAAACAAATTCAGGATTTCTGTGTTGCAGAACACCGTAGCAATGGTAAGAAAATGGTCTTGGGTAGTGTAAGATGATTTAGGGTTGTGATAAGACGATTCAGGATACAACATCACCCTATCCGCGTCCATGTGCAAAACCACTCAAAACTACCTAAAATTGGTCTAAATTTGGTGACATTTCACCATGTTATCCTATTTAAAAAAAGTCAAGAATGGAGGCATGGAGGGAGGGAAAAATGATGCTTGGTTGAGGAGGATACTTCATGGAGGTTGGTGATGGAACCCCAAATTGAATCCCCAACGTGATCTATATGAGGGGGAACCCCATACCTCTTTGCAAGCATTAACTAGTCAAGTGTCCCAAGAAACACACTTCTATATCCATGTTGTGAACAGATTCCAAATCAAATCAAATCAAATCGTGTCTTATACTTAAAAATAATTCAAATATAAATAACTCTAAAATAAATTACACCTTTGAGAGAAAAATAGCTTTTGATAAATTTTTTGGGAAGAAATAACTTTTGATATTAAAACATTACAAGTAAATATATTTGCATGCTAAATTATATCCGTTTGGTAACTTATATTCTTGTTTTATCGAGTGTAGGTACCACCAAATAGGTATCTGTCAGATCTATCTTCCTCGAGTGATGATGAAGATATACTCAGAGAGTTTGAAAGTGAGACGTGTTGTACCAGATCTATCGGTTCTATGTCAACTAGATCTGAAAAGGTAAGGAAAAGATTTCGTAGACGCATGCAATATTTTATTGCCAATGGAGGGTCATGTAATTATGATGCTGAGAGCATATTTGTATGTACAACAAAAAAAATACTTCCAGATGAAGAGTTGTTGATCAATTACAACTTAAATCGAATAGATGTAGCTTCCACTATCCAGGGTAACCGTGGAAGGTCACATACTATGAATCATCAGGTAAATGCTAAATATAGTAACTAAACATGACTACAATAACTAAATGTTTCAATTTTTTTGTTAACATTCGATTTCCACCGAGTACATTCGCTTTTTCGTGCTTATTATGAATATTTCCATGTGATAACATGCTTATTACACTGTTATGCTTATCTCATTTTTGTTTATGTTACAATTATTGACTCAACTTTTACTGATTGATTTATTTTTTCAGGGTGGCAGTAGTGGAAAGCCACATTCTGCTTCCACGGTCCAAGGTGACCATGGAAGGTCACAATCTATGCCTCATGAGGTAAATATTAAATATAGTAAATAAATATGACTACAATAACAAAATGTTTCGATTTTTTTCAGTTAATATTTGATTTTCACTGTTACCATTCGCTTTTTTCATGCTTTATGGCACTTTGAGCTCTGTTTTGGCATGACTGATCTAGAGTTTTCAGGATCACTTGTTTATTATTAGACACAATGGCTCACTGAGAGGGGGGGGTGAATTGATGAGTTAGGACTTATTATCAATTTAAATTCTTCTTCAAATCTTATATCATCAATGAACTATATTTCAGTAATCAGCTAAGCACATGTCATTCATCAAGTAAAACAAATTATCAACACATTGCAAGAGACACAAGATATATTTTTGTAATCTCCTATTTTCCTATTCTTCATGACCCCTAAAATTAGAGCTCACTCACTCATCTGAATTCTTCCACACAAAACCCTTTTTCAAATTCAACGAATTGATCTTTATTTATACTTGTCTTATCTATGAGGTTTTAGGAGGCCGACTTGTCAAAAGTTATTTCAATTAATTCAAATATATATATATATATATATAGATATAGATATAGATATAGATATATATATGTTACAATTATTGACTCATCTTTTATTGATTGATTTATTTTGTCAAGGTGGAAACAGTGGAAAGCCACATTCTGCTTCCATGGTCCAGGGTGACCATGGAAGGTCACAATATATGCCTCATGAGGTAAATGTAAATATAGTAAATAAATATGACTACAATAACAAAATGTTTCTATTTTTTCGGTTAAAATTCGATTTTCACTATTACCATTCACTTTTTTCATGCTTATTGTGAATATTTCCATATGATAACATGCTTATTACACTGTAGCAGGGGTCTACTCATCGCCATGGAGCAAAACATCTATCTTCTCCTTCGGAGGTAAAAGTAAATATTATTGCAATATCTCATTTTTGTTTATGTTACAATTATTGACTCAACTAAATATAGTAACTAAATATGACTACAATAACTAGAAACTCCAACCCAGAAGATTTCCATGTGAAAACATGCTTATTACACTGTGGCAGGGGACTGCGCATGTTTGTCATGAAACGGAACGTGTGTCCTCTACTTCTGAGGTAAAAATAAATATTATTGCAATATCTCATTTTTTATTATGTTACAATTATTTTCATAACGTTTATTTATTGATTTATTGTGTCAGGTTGACACCAGTGGAAAGACACTTGCTGCTTCCATGGTCCATGGTGACCGTGGAAGGTCACACTCTGTGCCCTGTCAGGTAAGTGTTAAATATAATAACTAAATGTTTTGATTTTTTCTGTTAACATTTGATTTCCACTGTTGACATTCACATTTTTCTGTGCTTATGATGAATTATTGATTGATTTATCATTTCAAGGTGAGGACCGTGGAAAGGCACCTGCTGCTTCCATGGTCCAGGGTGACCGTGGATAGTCACCCACTAGAAGTAGATCAGTTCGGGGTGACCGTGGGAAGTCACCAGCCACAACACCACATCAGGTAAGTGTTAGTTCTTAATAGTAACTAAATTTCATTACAATAACAATGTTTGAATGATGTTAAAATTATTTTGCTTAATTTTATTGTTTGATGAATTTAGTCCAGTGCACTTGATCTGGGTGATGAGGAGCTTGAGGAAGAAATTTACTATTCCATAGACCCAATGGAAACTATGAAGAAGGCCCTGAAAAAGGAACACATAGAAATGATTTCCTTTGCTCGCATAAGGCCCATGACATAGGAGATCAGGGCAAGGATTGAAGAGCTGAAAGAAAAAATAAAATCTTATGGTCTCACCTTTCTGGTGGATGATGCTTGTGTTCCGATCAAGATTCAAAAGATTGTAGGTATTTATTTATTAATTTATTCATTTTAATCATGAAATTGAAATGGACATATGCTGAAATTATTAAAAATTAATGGATTACATGTTTCTGCAAGAAACGATGTTTTCTACAGGAATTTGAATGACAAAGCACTGGAGCTATGTTGCCCCACCATTCGCACACGGTGGAATAGCCAAGATAGCGCAAAGAGAGATGAATTGATAGACCACATGGTAAACTTGTTCAGCAATACATTCAACAAGAAAGTGGTTGCAAAGTTAGTCGGCAAGAATTTAAAATCTACCAGGGCCCAATATAGGGATAAATTGCAACTTGACCTCAAGCATGAGCACCCTCCCATGGTTTTGGAGATAGAGTGGAAGCCACTCATAGAGGATGCAAAGGAGAACTTGTTAAGAAGACAAGGAAAACAACCACGGACTGGAAAAGCAAGGTACACCACATCTCATATTTTTATTGAAATATGATCATTTATTTTTTTCTTTTTTGTTTTAAGTAAGAATTCTGATATCTAACGTTTTTCAAAATTTTCATATATAGGCTACCTGACACCTCCAAAGAAACCAAGGCTGGAGTGGAAAAGCACGAACAACATAAATTGGGCCAGGGTGGCTATGGAAAACTAAGAGCCTGAATCGTAAGAATTAAATGATTAAATGTGGGGAATATTTATTTGACATTAGCGAACAAATATTTGTTTTTGATACTGGAAATTTTAAATGTGTTATGCATTGTAGGGAAATATGTTCCAAGATGATACCATCGAGGAAGACCTAAAGATTGGTTTCAAGTATGGTTTTAAAAGTGTGATTGAATATAGGAAAAGAATGGACAGACTCGAATCTCCCCAATGACGCAGATGCAGGTAAATAAAATGAATAAGGACATCATTGCAGTATACTATTAAAGTTTATTCAGTTTTGATTATATCACCCATAACTAAATATTTATGTTTTCTTTTAAGCAACAGTGCAACCACAACAGTGAATCTAGCGCTACTTAACATGTACCAGTTGATGTTGGGGTGTGCATGTCTCATGCTGGTGGGGATCAGAGTAGCCATTCCGGTATGTGTGCTTTGGAAATAGAAATATCTGCTGTGATTATAGATATTTATTTCCTGACGTATACTTATAAATTTTCTTCTTTCAACCGAAGACCATGTATCTCAGGAGGGTGAACTGCAAGAGGAATCAGAAAGTAGAGAAACAATTAACACACCAGCTGTCACAACTACACAGACAGGTAAAGATAAATATTGTAATTTTAATCAAAATAATGAACTATTAATTTCAATAATATTTCAACATATCGATATGCCCATTTTCGTTGTTGCAGTTCATGCCCCTTCAGAACTGCCTCCACGCCCTACTCAACGACGTACAAGAAGTATGATACATGAGGGAATGGAAACACAAACACTAGCATGACATGGCTTTGTATATATTCCACCAAATGATGATGATAATACCCCAATCGTTAGTTTTTACAATGCAAAAAAATAGAAATCAAAGAAAAAGTAGATGTATAATTTCATGACTTGTATTTGGATGTATATTGATGTTGTTAGTCTGAAACATTGTTTATATGAATTACCTCATTATGCTTCAATGTTTTTATGTTTATATGTTTTGATGACTACCCTAGTTATGCATGAATGTTTATATGTTTTCTATGTAAACAACATCATTTATTGGGTATGGGGAATTGAGAGCGATGTGAGGGGGGGGGGAGGGGCCAATTGAGTTTCCACCTTCATGTGGTTGGATTTGTTCAGTAGAGAATATAAAACTATTCTCGAAATAGAGAGGAGCTCAATAAGGTATAAATACTCTTTTATTACTATGTATTAAAGATGGATGTAAATTTTTAAATGCATGCCTATTTCTTAAAATATTGTTAATAAATTTAACATTTCACGGTTCATTGATTTCTACAGGACTTTGTAGTACGCTTTAAATGACTGTTTATTTGCTTATATATTATTTACTCATATAAAAATTCTGTCTTTGATGATTTATGCGGGTCTTGGTGATGGAAATGCATCTCGTGGACAACTTTTATCAAGTTGTATGGGCGAATGGCTCTAGCGAAAGGACAATGATAAGGTAATGGTTTTGACGTGTTCTTTATCCTTAATCTGTTTGTCTTTATCCTTAAATTTTATTTCATTCATTCTATTGTACTTGTATGTTCTTCTTATCAACTTTTATGGTCTCTCTCTCTCTCAGCTATGTTTATGCCCTTTACTAAGGGCCAATTTGTTCTAGTTATTGACTTGCCTCTGATAGGAACGATTTGATCTGAAAGTTAAAATCTAAGTATAAGGAAGGTTCTTCCCATCAGGTAAGTCATCGGATATGATTTTGACATGTTTGTTCTGCGATTTTGCTGTGTTGTTTGTTGTTTAATGGTGCATACAATATTTAATGGTAGTCTTGCAGCATGGTATGTCTTGGTAGGTGGTAGTATGATTCCTTGTTATTGGTTTCTAATTTTTTAGGTGCTAAGGAATTTTTATATATAAATATTAAGGTTCCCACACTCTTCATCAATGTACAACACTTCATTCATGGGTTCTCCATTTCAACACATAATTTTCATGTCTTTCAACTTTAACACAAGGACCTCTTGGCCCTTGGGAGTATTAAGGTTGAAAGAGATGAACATTATGTTTTAGTGGATTAGTTGAAAGAGATGAACATTATGTTTTAATGGATTAGTTGAAAGAGATGAAAATTATGTTTTAATGTTACAACTGTTGCGGGCATTATTGAAGCACCTACGGGCATGTTGATAGGGAGCTGCGAGCATAAATAATAGCCCTGCGAGCATTATTTAAAAAGGCAGTTGTGGGCATTTTTGAAGAGCCATGCGGGCATCTTGGATGGCCCCATTGCGGGCATTGGTTGGAAGGTCTTATTGGCCCATTGCGGGCATCTCCATGAGCGTGTGTGGGCATTTTATTGAAGGCTTGCGTGCATTTTTAAATAGCCCATTGCAGGCATTTTTAGAGTAACCATCAAGAGCAGTGCGACCATTTTGAGAGGAGACTATTGTTGTGGAAGACAATGGAAAATGTGACAAAGGATAATGACATGGAATAAGGCTGAACATGAAGGACAAAGACATGTGGTAAGCATGGAAAGCAAGTATAGAGGACAAGAACAAAGGACATGACATGGAAATGGAAAAATGACAAAGAGAGGACAAGCAATTGACATGGAAACCATGAGATGATGACATGACAGATGACATGGAGCATTTGATGACAAAGCATTTTGGAGAGCTGCGGGCATCTTAGTGCTCTTGTGGGCATTTAAGCAAATGCATTTGCGGGCATTTGAAAGACCTTGTTGCGGGCATTATTGAAGCACCTGTAGGCATGTTGATAAGGAGCTGTGGGAATAAATAATAGCCTTGAGGGAATATTTAAAAAGGCAGTTGCGGGCATTTTTGAAGAGCCATGCGGACATCTTGGATGGCCCCATTGCGGGCATTGGTTGGAAGGTCTTATTGGCCCATTGTGGGAATCTCCATGAGGGTGTGCAGGCATTTTATTGAAGGCCTGCAGGCATTTTTAAATAGCCCATTGCGGGCATTTTCAGAGTGACCATGGAGAGTAGTGCGGGCATTTTGAGAGGATACTGCGAGCATTTTGCAATGACCCTTACGGAATAATAGTGGGGTCCATGTGGGCATAAAATTGGAAACCATGTGGGCATGAAGACCGATGATGTGGCTAAAAGACCAAATATATATTTATATATATTTGTTGAAGATAACATGGAATGAAAAAATATATTTGAATTAAATGTAATAAAAATGACAAGTTGACCTCATAATATCATGGATAAGACAAGTATAAATAAAAATCAAATCGTTGATTTGAATGAGATTGTGTGGAATATTTCGGATGAGTGTGAGTGAGCTATGAATTTCGGAGGTCAGGATGAGAACAGTTTCGGTGGTGGAGCAGCAACAATAAAACATTTTTTTTGTTTATCTCTTATTTATGGATTGGTTGATTGCTGAAGACATGATGCTTGGTTGATGATATAGCAGCAGCATGATGAATACTTTTTATCTCTTATTTTTGGGCAGTAGTAAGGGCAGTTTGATGTGCATAATATAAATGGAAAGAATGAGAATATGTTGGGCATGATGAAGCTTGGACAGACTGATTGTGATGATTATTTGATGTGGATGTAGACAGTGTAAAGTGTATGGACAAAATTAAGATGAACCTACATGTAGAATGATGACATGAGGATGATGCAATTGTGGACAGAGATGTAATAATGTAATGTATGAGTGATTGATGTAATGATGATATAATGATGATGTATGTGATGTAATGTGATAAATGTGTGTATGTTAAATACAAGCTGGGTCTTGTAGTTATTTTTCTTAGTTGGATCTAAGAAAAAAAACAATCTGAGTCTTGGAATAAAAGTTGGTGCTTCTGATTCAGTTGTAGCTGATTAACCCCCCTGTTGTAGCCGATTGAAGAAATACAAAATATTACGAAACTATATCTTGAGTCCTTTGCAATGTGTTGATGATAATGTGTTTTACTTGATGAATGACATGTGCTTAGTTGATTATTGAAATATAGTTCATTGATGAATATGATATTGAAGTGAATTTGTAAATGATGATATAAGATTTGAAGAAGAAGTTGAAATTGTCAATAAGTCCAAGCTCACTGATTCACCCCTCCTCTCAGTGAGCCATTGTGTCTAACAACCTCTTCCAATAGTGAGAAATATCAAAACAACTTACCACCAGTTGGCACTACAAATATCCTACACAGATTTTCCAGGTGAACAACTACTCTTTTCCCCTAGGGGTTGAGTTATTTTTTATTTATTTTTCAATAAAGACAAATTCAGTGCACCTTATGTTTTTTGTAGTATGATGAATTCTCGCTAGTAGCTCTTCACATGTAGTAGAGCAAGTGATGCTATTTCACGAGGAGAATATAAAACTATTCTTGGAGTAGAGAGGAGCTCAATAAGGTATAAATACTCTTTTATTCCTATGTATTAAAGATGGTTGTAAATTTTTAAATGCATGTCTATTTCTTAAAATATTGTTAATAAATTTAACATTTCATGGTTCATTGATTTCTACAGGACTTTGTCGTAGGATTTAAATGACTGTTTATTTGCTTATATATTATTTACTCATATACAAATTCTATCTTTGATGATTTATGCGGGTCTTGGTGATGGACATGCATCTCATGGAAAAATATTATCAAGTTGTATGGGAGAATGGATCTGGCGAAAGGACAATTATAAGGTAAGGGTTTTGACGTGTTTTTTAAAGTGGGTTTTGAGATGGTTTTCTCCTTCTACTTTCCAACTTCTTCGGTTATTTTAGTGTTTAGAAGATCCGTCTTGAAATGCATCAAATATATAATTATTTAATGTTTGGGGATCATAATCAGCATTTTGAATTTTGGTTTCTATTTTTTAATTGATGCTTACTAGTGAAGGATAATGGGAATCCATTGTGTTGAAATACCACTCTTAGATCACGACCATAGTCATCACACACTAAGACAAAAGTCTTAGTGAAATCTGACATGGTGAAAATTAGTTGTACCACTATGGAGAAAGGGTTCTCTAAGAACCAATATTTTGCTAGTGCAAGGAGTAATCAACTCAATAAGGTCTTATATTAACAAGAATGGCTTATAAATTTCATGGCCTAGCACAAACAAGGACTCCATACTCCCAATCGTGGATCCCTCCCTCAGAGAATGAGATGAACTAGAATCCCTTGGAAACCCAAGGTTGTTTCCCATAACAATGTTGCAGAAGGACATTCAAGTACTAAGTAGCAGGGGGAGGCCTAATGGGAAGGGAATCCTCCTCATGTCTTTTAGTCTTAGTGTAAACTCATACTCTTCCAAAGCTGCGATGATCAAGTATGAATCTGACTACAATGCCCACAATTATCACCCATTTCCCATGGTCTTTTCTCATGCAAAGGATGCACATGTAAGGGACCTAGAAGGTCACAAATAATTGGATTTCCTTTCTTCTTACTCAAATATGGCCATGAGAATATTTTGAATACATTAGCCCAACAAGCATAGAAACTGACACTCAGCTGTAGAGATTTCTACAATGACAAATTTCCTACCTTTGCATAGCATCTAACAAGGTTGTTTGGCTATGAAATGATGATAGAAACTAGAAGAAAAAACTATAAAGCAAGAACAAAAATAATAAAAATGAAGAATCCAAATAGAGAATGTTGGCTACTAAGTTAGCTAATGGCTTTTATCACTCAAATAACCCTAGTGCATTCACTTTCATAAGATATTAAGCATATAAATCCCAACTATTTATCATATAAGCATAGATCATGATGACAGACACGATAGCTCACTGAGAGGGGGGGGGGCGAATCAATGAGTGAACCCTTATTACCAATTTTAAACTTCTTCTTACCCTTACACTTATCATTCACAGTTCCACTTAAACATTCATACAAAGATCATCACTCATACTGATTTACACATCAATAAACATTAAACAAGTAATATATTAACATCAACACATCATAAGAGACACACGATATAGGCTTTGTAATCTTTTTATATTTATTCAATCGGTTACAACTGGGGGGTCAATCAACTACAACTGAATCAGAAGCACCAACTTCTATTCCAAGACTTTACTTGGTCTTTTTCTTAGATCCTACTAAGAAAAACAGTACAAGACACAGCTTGTATTACAAGTACATATTTGTCACATTACATTTCATATATCATCATACACACATCATCTTTCTGTCAGTCATATCATCAACATCCTATCCATGAATTTATCATCAACACTTTTTCCAAGAGCATTATATCCATGACATCTTTCTATCCCTCAACTGATCCTCATTCTATCCCAAACATATCTTCAATCAACATCATGTCACAAAGTTGTTAATCACTCGGTGAAGCCCCAGAAATCAAAGATACAAAGATAATTTATACAATTGTTCTATCCCACCTTTGACCCCATCAGCCTTTGAAAGTCATCGGTCTTCTTTGATTCTTCCCTCCTAGTTCTAGATTCGACATAGAGATTTACTTACATGCAACCCTTTTCTATTTTCTCAATTAACTAATAAGTTGTAGCTACAATTAGGGATACCCTAAGTGATAGCACATACGTTGAGGTGATAGTGGACATAATGTCTACAAGTTGCATTGAATCTCCATTGAAGAAAGCAATGTTGGTTCGAGTGTAAACACAACCCAAGCCATGCAACAATGTGTTTAAAAAGAAATCCCAAATTTTATCCCATGGTAAGTTTTATCATTTTTACCCTAAGTGAGAGCACATACGTTGAGGTGACAGTGGACATAATGTCTACAAGTTGCATTGAATCTCCATTGAAGAAAGCAGTGTTGGTTCGAGTGTAAACACAACCCAAGCCATGCAACAATGTGTTTAAAAATAAATCCCAAATTTTATCCCATGGTAAGTTTCATCATGGTAAAGGAAGAACATTTTTTCAAGGTGGTTTAGTGTTATTGTTAACCCAATCTATGCTCTACCATGTTGTAATTAGATTTTCAAGATTGACCTTTGATAAATCTCATTGTTTTTAGTTATACAATCCTAGTCGTGATGGGTTTTAGTATTTTACTAATAATTTGGCTAAAAATTTCTAGGATCTTTTAAAGACAATGTTTGGTCTCCATCCTCCCACTAGTTCCGTTTTAGATCCTTCTAGGAGAAGTTTAATCAATCCCGCAGTCATATGTTCTGCATGCTATATGTCATCAAGGCTTCTTCACAGTACATGGCCAAAATATTACTCTCAATTGTTGGCCAAAGCTTTTTGTAAAACTGGTTAGTGAGAGAAGAATTTAAGGAATGTCAAAGTAACAAAACAAATGGAAAGGTAGGAATGAGTTCATGCCAATTTGAGGAAGAAGTAATGCATGAAGAGGATGATGTTGTGAGTGTATTTGAAGAATTTGTAATAAAATAAAAGAAGATGGGGAGACACCTAATTGTACAGTGAATAGTAGAAATAACCAACTAGGATTGAAGGAAAACATAAATAATGAATGTGAATTTTTCTGTGTAAGGAAGAAAAACAATAGATGAGAAATGCAAGAGGAGTTGGGGGTTGTAATTTTGTGAAAGCCATGCAATGTAAATATGGCATTATGAAATATATATAATCGATCAAACCTATAACCTAACCTCCCCAACATTTGGGAGAGATCACATGTCTGGATCATGACCACTTGAGCGTACCTTCAGGGCTAGAGCGTACTTTCAAGGCTAGAGGATGACATGTCTTATGTCAAAGAATGTCATGAATAATTTAATTGCATTTAGTAGCATCAATGCTCATTTTGCATGCATCATAATTGAAGCCAAAGAATTTCACAAGGTTGGTGGCATACCCAGATTGTTGCAAGCTAAGCATGTCTTATGGTTGGCATCATATCAGTTATTGAAAATTGAAAAAAAAAAGTAAGGAATGCAACTTTAAACAGATTTATGTAGTTTCTATTGGCCTTGAAGACGACCTGTGTAAAATTACATAACACACCAGTTCACATACGGATGGACTGTATCGGTCCCCATGGAGTTTATCAAAAGAGTCCTTATGTTATTAAAACCCTAACATCTTATACAGTGGTAGTGAGGCCGATTTTTGTCCATATGATCCAAAAACAAAAGAATCTCAGAGCTTACTATGCCTTGAGATGTTTGGAAACCATCTTCAAGTGATAAAGTGAGCAACCCTCGAGAAATTTCTAAACCAACACAACTGTTATATGATTTACCTTTTGTTTGTATGCATACTTGGATATGCATCCTAAGGAATTGTTGTTGGCAAAAAAAGATTTGAAAATTAGTGTGAGCACCATATGAGTAACAAGTAAACCAACGGAAATTTTAAAATCTCTTAAGATCGTATTACCTATAACCTTCATCATGGATTGAGATGACCTCAAAAGGTTGAAGAAGTAACACACAAAAAAAGGGAGATATATAAATTTACAAAATGATGTGTAGAAGTAAAAGAGTAATAAGAAACAATTTCAAAAAGGAAGGTTGCAAAGCCATTCTACAACTTGGGAGGATCTTTTACTTGGACATAATTAAAAACTCAAGTAAAATTTCCCTCTCAAGCTTTCCAGAGTACCAAAATATGAAGGATTCTGAACCAAAGCGACAATGGAATGAGTTAAGTCAGTTGCAGCATTAACCGTGCTAGTAGGAGTAACACTCGATCAACGTTCAGGGCCGAGAAAGGCTAAGCCCCTCCTCTCCGGCTCAAGCCAAAAATCAAGGGCCAAAATGCTTGGGAGAACCCTCTAGAATATTTTACCAACATTTAAAAAATTAGATCACTAACTAGACTGAGTACAAGACTTCATTACCGCAGTACGAATGGCCATGTGTCATTTGATGTGAAGACACGAGTTCAGAGGGGCAATTAGTGCTTTAAATCTCGCACTAAGTAACACATTGCGTGGGTTATTGGGAATTTTTACAACTCTCGCGATGGTTCAAACCTTCTTCTTATTCACAAAAATAAATATAACACCAAGGTCAACAAGAGAGTGGGGAAACTCTAAAGTCACCCCATTGAATTATAACGATTGCAACCATAGTTCTATTTAAATTTTGAAATCCCAACATACAAATGATAAGGATTTTCAAAGTAACAAGAACAATTCCATTATAAACTAAAAGATTGACAAGATACATATCTTTTAAACAATGAAAGTGAAAGAAATTTATAAAGGAAGACGAAGTATTAATTAGGACATGCTTATGCAAGGAAAGTTTACATATACTCACTGGATACCAAAACTGGACAAGATAAGAGATACTCTTGGTAATTCACTTAATTAGACAAAGCAAGAATATGATAAACAAATGGTACATGAGCCCCTTTAAAGACATTGTGTCAGAAACATTTATAGTAATGTTGGACTTTTGAATGATCACTAAATTCTCAATAGATGTGATTGGTTGTATGAATTTTCAGATAAGAAAGAAATAATTTACTTTAACACTTACTATATATATATATTTATTGATTGTTGATTAGAGAGACATTACAACTTCCTAGGAGTACCTAGCCAATGTGGTCGTGGTTGTTGTGGAGCACAAACTCAAGGATGCGAGAATGCAAATCCTACAAAAGGCTCTTTCTTAGGCCTTTGAATATATTGAATTTGCAGAAGATTCTTTTGTAGTTAGTAATAAAATTTCAAATTCTTTCTATTTGTATAGAATGTTGGGAGTAGGTAGCGCATCATTAGAAAGCTCCATAGAGAAGAACATTTCTATAGCTTTACATATGGTAATTGCTCAGATGATGATCTCGATGTTTCATTAGATACATCAACAACAACATAATGGTATGGAGAAAAACTTACACTTTGGTGCTAATCAAGTTAGTGATCGATTAGTAAATATGATGCGAGAATTGGTTTCCACCGAGATCTCAAGACATACTTTGGTATCTCTTCAACTGCATGACTTAGGAGAACAAGCAAAAAGACCAAATAGTTGAATGATATGCCTGGATATTTGTTACCAATTAATCATTAATGTGGGATCATAGTGTAATAAAATCTAACTTTGTTTTTTCATTGTGTGCATATTAGCGGGCATTTAGCACAAAATCAATGGAGTGGAGATATTAGTGGGGATTTAGCACAAAATCAATGGAGTGGAGATATCAGTGGGGATTTAGCACCAAAAGAATATAGAATCTATTAATTTATTTCCCTTTTTAAATCCTCCTCTGATTTCAGGATTCCTACAATGAAGTCGACTGAGGGAGAGATTCCAGTGGATCTCAGTTTCCTATAGGTAGCGACCATGTAAGTGTGAACACTTTCTAGAAACCATGTGTTAACCTCTCTGTATGGGGAGGATAGGACAAAATAAATAAAGATACAACACACGAAATTTGTAAGAAAACAATTAAGATCATTTATATCTATAATCGTCATTAAAATGCACCATTAGAGTGACCGCACTATTTAGAATTCCATTTTTATTTTGTTTAACTATAGATATGTTGGATGTTTGGATTAGTAATGATGGAGGAGAAGGAACATATGTAGAAATATGAAGGAAAAATACTAATAAGAAGAAAGCATGGGAAGTTCACGCACACGAAATGAAAATAAATAATTTATGCATTATGTGCGAGGAATACCTGAAAACTGAGTGGACTCCTATCCTCGAATGGCCTTGGGACCAATGATAGAACCTTTCAATCCTTGGCCCAATCAACCCCTTCTAGAGGGACAAAAAAGACCAACTCCTTGCAAAATTCATGAATTTTGGGGTTGGAGGGTTCCAAAGAATTTTAAGAATTTGAACCAGTGGAGATTCGAAGCTCATCCTAATGAAGAATCAAGATTCAAGAAGAAATTTGAAATCGAAAGTAGAATGGCAAAGTATGGACATACAAGAAAAGAAGAAGAGAAACGCTAGTAAGGGCAATAAATTCCAAATCTACAATAGGGGGCTGGAGGAGGATGCCAGTTAAGATGTGTACACAACCAAATCTGGGGCAATTGAAGCAATCGCTATGATGGTCAGAGCAATGAATGCAGCTAGTAATTGCTCACCACCCTGATTAAATTCATGCCATTGTTTTGTTTTTGTGAAATTGTTTTAAAGTGGAATGGGAGGACATCTCCCACTGCAACCTGCATATTTCTAAAGAAACAACCATTGAGCATTGGAACTCTCTCAATCCTCTTTTGTTTTTGTTTTTTTTACAAAAGAAAAGTACATATAGATGTTTAAGAGAAAATACAGGAAAGAAGGTATGCAGATATCTAAAATATGGAATATGTTTTTTTTTCTTTCTTTTTTTTTAAAATTTATTCTACATAAATTTGCCCTTACGTGCATAAAAAATAAGTTGTTTTTTGTTGGGAGACATGCTTTTAGAGGATGATTGTTTTTTTTTTAATTTGTAACAACCACTAAAATGTAAATCAAGCTTCATGCAAAAATGAAAAAATAAGTTCAATTGTTGAGTTCGATGCAGTTGAGTATAAAATTTAAACCCACATAAAATTCGTACAGGACAATTTACGCGTCTACGTGGAAGATGCATGGAGGAGCACCAAAATTCAATATAAATATAAACAACTATGGAGACATGAGTTTCCTGAACATTTCCTTCCCAGCTAGACTGTAAGTGGTATAAAATAAATAGCAAACTATGAAGGCCCCATGAAGAATTCAATGGGTGAAGAAATATGGATGGGAAAATTGCTTGCATCACAAAAATGTGAACCTCAATAACCGAATGGATGCATAAAGCACATTAAATTATTCAAACAATAGTAGGAATTTAAAAGGACATATTACATTTATGGATGGAGGCACAGTTGTCTAGAAATTTGAGAGCACCTCTCATCAAGGGGAAGAGACATTTATGAGTTTTATTATTTTATTTTGATTTGTTTACTACCCATTTTCATGGGCCTGGGGCCAATGAAAGCTTAGATAAATTCTATTCATGAAGAAAATTATTCTAAAAAAATGAAGACTTTATAAGTTCAATGATTTGGAGGTATAAATCCATCCCACAATTTGGAGGTTATTCCTTAACGACAATTAGGATTGATATGAATACATCCCATGATTTGGAGGTATGAATCTAGCCTGTAACTTGGAGGTTATTCCTTAGCAAAAACTAGGACTAATATGAATCCAACCTGTGATTTGGAGGTATGAGTTGAGACCATGATTTGGAGGTATGAATCCATCCCACAGTTTGGAGGTTATTCCTATGCCCACCTAAATAAAATAACCCCAATATTTATATTACTATGTTAAGTTAACCCCCCCCTTGACCCATTAACATGAGGAAATATATTTTTGAGGTTTTCAGGACTATTCAAACCCCCAATATGAATGGACATGTTATGATGTTGCCTCCTTCGTGAACCCCTCGTGGGCCTGATAAGATACCCATTTACAAACTACTCTCATAACCATTGAAAATGAGAAAACCTCATGGGAAAAAATCCTCCCCAAAAGAGAGAAAAATCACACATGTCAAAAAAGCAATGATCTAAAGAAGATCCACCAATGATGCAATGAATTGAAAAAATAAGAGACCTACCAAAATTCCGAACAAGACTTGGGCCAAATTGCTGAGGCAACAAGAGCTGAGTGCACATCCTTCAAAGTAAACTAATCCTCTAGAACAAATGTTGATAATCGATAAGACATCATATGTTGAGTGTCCATATGGACACTAATCCATCTCATTAGACTGCATGCCAATTAGAGAGATTTTGAGGTTAAAAAATGGCCTCCTAGGAGATGTATTAAAAAAGTATGAGATATATTAAAATATTATGAGTTAGGGGTTTTATGGGGTAGGTATATATGACAAGTCACCTCTTACACTATTTTCTATGCACAATATAAATAACCATGGTTAAGTTACTTTTCAAAATTCACTAGAAATAAAATTAATAAAATAACTCTACATTGATGTGACTAAGATTCATTGTATATTCCCAAAAATTTATTGTCCTCTAGTATTTATTTGTCTTGAACTTGCAAATGAAATTAAATAATAAAAATCTTTTTTTAAGAGCTATTTTTTTAATTTATGTTGACTTCTTATATTTAGTACTTTTTTCATCAATTTAATATAATATGATTTAATAGAAAATTTATTTACATATAAAATGTTCATAATATTATTATAATCCACATTGCATTATTATTATAATTCTTTATTAATTAAATCTATATTAATATGCATTTTTCATATTAATATTATTCATGAATTTAATTTATTTTAAAAGTACAAGGATATATATATATATATATATATATATATATATATATTAGTTTAACATTATAATTTTAAATAAAATGGAATGAATACATAATTAAAATTAAAAATATGAAAATGATAAAAATATTATTTTATGAAAAAATGTGAAAGGACCTTCTTTATGAATTATGAGTATTATATATATGGCATTATGATATTAAATAGAATGAAGTGAATATATAATTTAAAATTAAAAATACAAAAAATGTCAATAGATTATTTTATAAAAAAATGTGAAAGGACCTTCTATATAAATTATGAGTATTTTACTTGAAAATGACAATAATATTATTTTAAGAGAAAATGTGAAAATACATTCATTATGAGTACTTTACTTGAAAATGACAATAATATTATTTTATGAAAAAATATTAAAGAAATTTCATTATGGTCGAACTAGGTGGCTGCTCCTGGGTTCCACTTGTACCTGGCATGTCCCGACCACCACCCAAGACCGTGCAGCTGTGTGTGTCTCATCGATGTCCTCTAAGATCTGTGAATACATAGCCACAAATGTGGTATGTCTAAGCAAATGACGTGTGGCATGTCTAACTGAGTCATCAATCTCATCTAGGCCGCTACCAAACCCAGGTGGCTGAGGAGGGAGGTTTGGCTCTCTCCTGGGTTCAGGAGGTCCTCTGAGTGGGTTGCGGCAGGCCTAAGGTCGATATTGAGCAGAGCCAAGACCGACACCCTGAAACTCAGTGATGTCAAAATAATTGACATGGTATCCTAGCTCAAACTCAGCCCATAATTTCTTAAGAAAATACTGTGGGACCTTCAGATTATTGCATGGTGGTCTGTCAAACACCATAAACCACCTCTTTCTCCAGTTATCTCTCCATGGATGGTAAATACACCAATCCATGCAAACCCGTCTCTTCCTCACATTTGGAGACTGTCTTTTTGTGGGAACTATGAATTTGCTGTACAATTGTGGTTTCGTGATGTTGAGTTCTTTAATTTGTTGTTTGGATATCCCAGTGGAATAGTGCTCCCTCATTCGAGCCTTATATTGGCTCAGATTTGTGATCTCACTGTGGGCAATGTTGATGGATTCAATTTTGTTTCGCAATGATGAAGCCAAGGAAACCCGAGAGGGTTCCTTGGTGCTCTTCAATTCATCACTTAATACCCTTAATTCGTTTAGATCTTGGTGTAATTGATCATTGGGGTTTCCAGATGGTTCATCACCAGGTTCATTGTTCGTTCCAATGTTGATGTTATCTTCTAATGGTTCGGTTTCATTGGTTTCATCTGATGGTTGTGGTGTGTTTGTCATTTTGTTAAGTGTATTTAATCTGCAATGACAATTTGTTGGTTTTTTAATTAATTGTAATTTTTTTTTAAATTTAAAATTGCAATGAAAAAAAAAATGATTCGTTGAGCACCTACCTGGAGGCAATGTTGGCAAGGTAGTGGAGGCTTAGATTAATGCCGAGTAGGAGGCTTTGGGTGTTCCACAACGCGCTCACGGGGTGTTTGTTTGGCCACTTTGCGCTTGCAGGTTTGTTAAACAATAACAAACTCGTGGTCTGTTTTTTATATATATATATAAAAACAGGCACGCGCACGCGTTAACGCGTGCACGCCTAAGTTTGCGTACGTGTTAATAACACGTGCATGCACATTTTATCCACGTCAACTCAACAATGTGGATATTCGGCATTGCCGAAACAGAGACGCGTACGCGTGTTTGAATGCGCGTGCGCCCCCTTATTTTTTTTCCACTCACGCGCTTTTATTGCGGCCTTCTTGGTACCGACTTCGTACAGATACCCATATATATATTATTATATATATACATAATGTGAAACACTTTCCCAAAAGATGAGTGATCACTTAATTAACATTTCAATACATTATTTCAAAATAATAATATAAAATTCATTAAGTTACAACCATTTATAACAAAGTTAATATGCCGAAGTTAACATGCATAAAATATTATCAATGAAAACATTTTAAACAAAACTTTGGAATTATTAATGAGAAAACGTTACATCATAAAACAAGTCGACAGCATTATCAAAGGACTATATAGTTCCGGGAAATATGAAACAGAATTACAGTGAGGACTTAATCAAAGCTGCAATGGGCGAGTTTAGATAAAATTTGAACTATTCATCATTCTGGGTTCAAGGAACTATTACAATAATTAATTGATTAGCTTTTCCTTGTGACAAAAATTCAACAGTTGCTATATTCCCGAATTCATTGAGGCCAACTGTTAACGGGATTCCATTCTTCTTGCCTTGTGAATTGTATGATCCATATTTGCATATAAAAACATAGTTTAGAAACCAAAATATATTAATAGATAATGTTTGACGGTTTCTAATAAAGTGGTAATAAATCTCATTTATTTATGCCATGGCTATAAAAAATCACAAATCCAAAAATAAACCATTTCTCTTTTGAAGAATGACGTCATATTCCATTATTTGTTAATGGTTTTATGTTTTGCCATGATATTATTACGTCACAGGGATATTGAATAAAACATAAAGGATGACTTTAAGATAATTTGAATTAGATTAATTACGCACAAATTTTTATGAATATTTTAATATAATTTTATGCATAGATTTTAAAACATAATAAAAGGTGCATATATAAAAATCAAGCTTTGTGAGAACAATGGTTAGCTTAAAATGAATATCATTGCTTTGTTTGTAGAGGCTTATTCTCGGGTATTAGAATTCAACCATTATTCTAAGAGGCATACAATCTTCCATCTTGTAACAAATGCCGGAATGGGTACCAGAACAAGTGTGGAATGTCACAAGTGAATTCTTGCAAAAAGAGTATATGCAAGTCCAAGGTCAAGAATTCTACAATCATAGATAATACATTACAAATTAATAATTAATTTTTTTTAACTTTATTGTTTTTAAATGATAGATTAAAGTGAAAGACAATCTTTTGAATGGTAAATGTATCAAATTATGGTGAATTTTGTTGCCAGGATAGTATAATATAGTCGGGAAATGAGCAATTTTAGGGGCCCATCACACCATACTTTCTCTTAATTTAGATTTGATATAGATAACTATTGGATCTTCTCTATCAGAGCAACAATTTGAGTCTAGACCCATGACAATTTCGAAGTGGATGAAGATTCTCCTATTTGGGTTCCACCTAGATAATTAGCCATTGCTTCAATCTTCATTTCTTGTTCCAGAGTAGTTTGAAGTGAGTCAATAAATTGTTGTGATAGCAGAATTTGAGTAAATGGAAATAGGTCCCGGATAAACCATTCTTTATGATGAGCATCATGCATAAGGAAGGAGATTTTTTCCAGGACATATTTGAACCACTGAGCATATTTCCAGGAAGACTCTCCTTGTATCAGGTGGATTTCCCTTAGTTATGTGATCACTTATTGTTCTAACATTATCAATTGGAACCCTTGTTTTACTTCCTATAATGTCAATGGTAGGGTATTGGAATCCCGTCATTCTACTAATTTCATATACCACTAGAGTGCTTTGCTTTGCAGCATGGTTTTAAATTCAATCAACTTCACAACAATTGGCATCCCTCTAGAGATCCAAATAGCTTCACATTGGAACTAGTGTTTTCCCACATCCTCTTCAATAGATTTTCCCCAAATCTCTAGGTATTTCATAGATGAACCTCCTTATACCATGCCCATTCTAGTAACTAGGGGTCCAACCAATACAAATCCACTAGGTTCAAGTTGCAAGACTATATTGGATCCCTTAGTGGGTATGGTATGACTTCTACTATTCTTATTACTTGGGACTAAGGTCGAACTAAAACTGTTGTTACTACTTCCACTTACTACTGCACTAACTTCATGTATACTATTGAAACTACCACTTAATTAACCATACCAAGGTAAACTCAAAGCAAAATTAGAAAAATAAAATACCAGATTATATAGAGGTTCCCAAACTAGTCAAAATTGTAATGGTGTCATTGCTTCCAATATCTCCTTCCACAACCAAGGGGGGATCACTTTTAGGCATTTCACCATTTTCCATCAGCCCAGACAACTCGAACAGTTTTGCAAAATCTTCTCTTGATGGCTCGAATGACTAGGTCTTATTGTTACAGTTTCATAACTCATTTGCACACTCCCCTTCCTCATTCACCTTAGATACACCTTCTCCTGAATTCCTCCTTGCTAGGCCATATCGTGCATCAATTCCTCTCGCCTTCAACCATGAACTGGTCATTTCTTCTCATCGCTTCATCTTCCACAACTTGCTCCATACAACCTCATCACTATCACCATTCTACAACTCTTCTTCTAGTTGTGCACTTTTGTTCTTCACATTCTGCATCTGTTTCTTCCACCACTTTTGTATATTGATGATCTCCTAGCCATGTGCTCAGCCCTCGCAGTATCACTAGATTCCTCCCTCATATTTCTAATTTTCTACCTTCTGCAACTTCAAAACATCATTCTCAACCACTCCCCTATGGCACGAGGGTTTACTTAGCCATGCAAATAAGGTTGAGTGGAAAAAATTTGGCTTCTACCATCCAAACTTTAATCCACAATGGAATATCCTTTAACATCCTTCCTCGATCTCCCTTCGTAAGATATTTTTCTTCCTTCTAAATTGTTTGGTTATTATCTATTGCAAATTCCACAATATACCCTATAAGGGTGTTCTCTACCCAAAACTAAATAGATCAGGTTAGCAAGGTATCAAGTCGATGTAGGGATGCTAGGTTTCTGGTGGTCCATTGAACGGTTCTTCACCATCATCCTTCATGTTTTGGGGATTTTTCAATCCTCTTTAACCACATGTACAAGGTTATATTAAAATCATAGCACAAAATATCATACTAATTGAACTCAGGCCCTTTGTATAGTATATACTCTTGAATCTTAACTGGATTCCACCCTCATAGTTAAGCTTCTTGCACTACAAAATACTCAATTTTTTTCTCCCACTAATACTAAATCTGTCTCTTCTGGATCAGTGTATCCAAATAGCTCACAACATCCTATTGAAAACAAGAGTCTGAGTAACACAACCATTTGTTGGTGCAAAACTGGATGAGACCAAGGTTCTTGTGTAGGTGCCAACAAAGGGAGCCATTGCAGTCTAGTGTGCTTACATTTTCATTCCTCTTAAAGGAAGATTATATCATCTGAAGCACTACCTAGATCTATGTATGATAAGGAGGGTTAGTTGAAGGGATCTATGATAAGAGATCCATCCATAATGTTTACCAAAAGAACCTTTCATGACATACATTTACTATGTTAACTATGCATTCACTTATGAATGATAAGGAAGGTTAGTCGCATGGATCTATGATAAGATATCCATACATAATGTTTACCAAAACAACATTTCACAACATGCTTTTACAATATTAACTATGGATTCAACATCATATCTCATTAGAGTTTTGCATTAAGCATATAAATAATAAACATAAAATAGGAACAACAGATAGCATTCGTAACATTCATATAGGGGATTCACCTTGTTGACCAATATCTTATCACGTTCATTCATAAAGGGGGATTTTTAAATTGTAAAAAATAATGTCAATATATTGTAGGTATTGTGGGGGGGGTAGGGTATTGGGGGTTTATAGGTATTGGAGGGGTATAAGAAGGGGTATATAATAAAAATAGGGAATATATCATAAAAATAAGTTTTTTTTAAGTTAGAAATATGTATTGGTAGGGGGACCCAACAAAAGGATTTTGGTAGGTCTTTATCAATATCCAGTGAAATTATGGGTATTATTTAATATCCCATGAATGAAGGTGATATGGCATAGTTTCACTAAGTGAAGACCCCATGAAAATTCATAGCATATGAAAAAGCATTGAAGGGGGGTGATCATCTACCTCTTTTTCCATTCATGTCAAATGACTTCTTACAATGACAGGATCTACAACCATTCCACATCAATCCCTTGTCTGCAGAATACAATACATCACAGATCTACTCAAAATACATATGATGATCCCACAAAACCTAAAAAACCCAATTACAACACCCATAAAATATACTTCATTATGGCTCACAATTCATCAACAGTAACATATCTAATTGTTACAATAACAACAATAACAACAACTTCAACAAGCCCCTTTCTCTATCTTGAGAATTGCTTTTATGCTTGCTAGAGTGGTTGTTTCTAACTACGCCAAGACAGTTATAGAGCAATGGTTAATGAGCTGGTGTCTCTATTATGCAGTTATCATTGCACCACATTTATCTCAACAAATTTCACCTAATTGACCATGCATATCTTCCACGGCTTAGAACCATAAAAAATGAAGGATCCGATAGACAATAGAGCCTTACCTCCATGGTTACCACTCGTTAGTACCCCAAGTGAATTTTTGGTACCCATGTCATTTTTTCTCCATAGGAATGGGAATTCATCTAGTATATTACATTGAAGTTAGCTGCATATGCTTCTTCAGCTCACTCATTGGCCTAGGCTCAAATGTTTGCATCTTGGTATCTCTTGTTTCATTTTAAATATCATAAGTTCACCACTTCATCCATATTGTAAAAAGTTACATTATATTTCCACTATTCATGTATCAACAAGGAGATTACCACCAGAGTCTTACCCTTGATCTCTTCTATCTGCTATCACACATTTCCTTGATCCATTTGGTCACATATTGAACACTTATGTCATTGACCGGATTCTTTCTCAAGTACCACTATTATTTGGAAAACCATTTCAAAAGTGCTCCTTAGCACTACTGAAAACCATATATGATCTCTTATAGAAATGTCCCTAGTTTCCTTTGATCTTATCATTTTGTGATGTGTCACCTACATGAACTTTTTGATGTTAGCCAACATCTATTCCTTGACCTTAGCATCCGCCTCATCCCTTACATGAGTATTCCTATTGTAGTTTTGTCTTTTCAACATCCCATTGTATCCGTGTGTTGATGTTATCAATTTATACATACATTGGTAGGTTATCCATGCCTTCATGCTCTGAACAAAGGAGGTATTGATTCCATTACTCTATGACCTCCATTTTCCCATTGTGTTTCAATACTAGCATAGATCCATTTTAAACCCATATATATCAAGCACCGAGAGGGATCCAATTTCTTGAGGTGTATTTCTTTTTTTAAAATTTAAACTCAAGAAATTTGATATCTCTTGATTGATAGACCCTAGTTTAAGTTTTAAGTTTTTATTTTATAAATGAACATCGATTTTTTAAATACTTTTCATAATATTTTATTTTATGAGCCAACATGGATTTTTTTTAAATGCTTTCATTAATTTTTTTATTTTATGAGCCGACATAAATTTATTAATGGCCGACATAATATAATTTATTACTTTTTACTATTAGATATAATGCTACATCACACATGTAACGGGACACATACACGTTACAACATCTCCCCATACTGGGCTGTAGAGCACCTCGTTTCACTCGGTGCAATTAGTTCCTTTCACATACATGTATCATTCGTCATGGTAATAAATAATGACCTTCTCAATGCTTTGTTGTTAGTAGACCTCCCTCTATCTACTTCAACACTTGTATTCTAGAGGATAGGTCTAGAGGATTTTTGTAACTTGGTCACATAAGCATTATTGATGGGTTACCTTTGACAAATTGAGGGAAGATCTCATTGCCCCTTGGATTGGCTGGTTCTCACATGCTCGGCTCCAACACATTGTCACACCAATGAGAATCATATGGTATGTTGGTTTTCTTATCCCAATTTGGTGGAAGACCTTGGACACTCATGAGTCCCTCTAGTGTTTGAGCCTATTATGGAATACCTTCAATATTATAGTTTTTTTCATGTCTAGGTTGTGTTGGAAACAATGATCTAGTTTTAATTGTAATTCCGAGGACCTGTTTGGTTTAGTCTTTCAGCATTTGAGCCACCTATGAGGATTTCCTCATACTACCACTCCTTCTAGTTCTTGGGTACCTCTAGTTTTTAGTAGAACTTTAGTTGTTATGATTTGTCATCCTGTCAAGGATGCCATTTTCCTACTCATGTATTTCCAATCCACTATTGTTTAAACCACACATATGTACTTTTATTAGGTCCCTCTTTAACCCTCATTATCAAAATGTGTTGTCCACATTATTTATTCATGTACTTTGATAAGACCCATCTAGGTCTTGATCCCATATTGTATTAAGACATTGTTACAAGCATTGGAGATTCCTTCTTCATTTGTATTTGAGATTATATACACCTAACCTCATTGGGTATTATTTACAAGTGTAGCCTTTATGTCCCCTTCAGGGGGTGGACTCTTTCTCTTTACCCACTCTGACTCCTTTACTAGGTGTTCATGATTTCCTATGGATTGAAAGGAAAAATACATATGAAGTATTTCGGCCATATAATGAACTCCTAACCTCACACATCAAGGGGAAATTATTAACAACCTATTTTTTCTCGCCTACTTTGTCATGAGAACCATCATCATTATACCCATTTCCAACAGTATTAGCCCCATTTCCATCACTTACATCACTAAAAATAATTCAATAATATGGACAAAATAAAAAATAATGTCATGAGTTGACCATAAAAGGTCACTACACATAATTTCCCTAAAAATTTATGCAATCCCCTTACACTAAAATCCTTGAAAGCCACAATGAGAACCCAAAAACATAATTTGCTTACTCTTAATTATTGTGCACCTTCCAAAAAGGTGTAATGGCTAAATGCGTGCATTCCAAAACCGTCATTTCCAAAATAGCCTTTGTTTTGGTCTCCAATACTTATCTTCATCCAACTAAGTTATCAATGAAAAGGGTTTATTCACATTGGAACTAGATGAAAATTTATTATTCAAAATCTTTCCTTTAAATATATCCCTCAAAATTATTTCAAAAGACATTCTGTATTCATAATAACAAGGTTATGCTATCGGTTCTCCTACCGAAATATAGAGAGAGCCTTATACATCTTTTTCCTTTCACCACTTGGGATCCTTCACATAATTGTTTGATTGGGAATAAAGCATCAAAGGAGGAGAAGAGCCCTCCCTTGGGTTGGTTGTAGAGGTCCACATCCACTACATCCAACACCAAGGTTTGTCTCATACTTCATTCTTTTGTTAATGCTAAAAATACAATTATTTACATAATGTTTGACATATTTCTTTAGCTAGCTTCTTCTATAGGGAACTGCATGAAAGTTAAGGGTTTGTTATCTATTTATTTTTATTTCCATTAAACCTTATTTATTTGGTATTCAGGATTGCACAACACATGAACAGGTACTTTTGATACACGTTGGTGCTAAAAGACTAACACCATCAACATTCTCAGTGTAGTATTTACTTCAAAGACTTATTTTTTATGCTATCACTCTTACACAAACAAATGACTAAAATATTTCTCATCCCAAGTATGCTATTTTCCTCATGCCGATAAGTGATCTAGGAAAATAAAAAATGCATGGAAGAGTGAAATACGTAATTTATCACATTTTAATCCATATTGTGGTTTTCCATTTAAATTGCTCACCTCAGTTGGGAAAATAACTAGGTGATAGTGCATAAATTTTTCTCAAAGTTTTGCAATTTTATTTTATGCAATTTATTTTCAAGCATTGTAATTTCAATCCATTGACATCACTTGAAACACACACACAAAGGATAGAAAAATTCCTTTTTACCAAAATATGTTCTTCATCCTACACTCATTAAGGGATCTTGGCAAATTATAAATGGTTAGAAGTCTAAAATGCCTCCTTTTCCACACATTAATTAAAACTATTGGTTCATGATGCCAAGTTATCCCCTTAGATTCAAACAATGTAGTCACCTAACTGAATTAATTCCTCCATTGATGTCACAAAATAAATTATATACTAAGTTATGATTGTGGAAATATGCATCCATATAACTCCCCATACTCATTTCTCATTTGAAACATAGTCATTTTCCTAGGGAACTTGAAATCCTTATATCCAATGTGCAAAAATCAAGATGATGGGACATAAGATAGTGCATAAATACTGAGGCCAACTATTCCTTTTAGTTTAATAGAGACACCTAGCTATTTTAATATACAACCCTTGATTTTCAAAGGTTGAATCCCTTGTCATTAGTTATGAAGGCATCTTAATGGCCAAAACCTAGATTATCACTAGGTGGCTTGAATCAGGGGTTCTGATAGCACATGAGGTAGATAGTTATTGGCCATTGGGAATTACACCAAATGGATTTGACCATAACTGACTCTTTCACACATTCACTAGTTTTCTTGAATGGGATCCTCACCTCTTATTGAGAGATTTTGGGAGTCCTAGTTTTAAATTTGAGTGGGATTTTACTTCTTTTTTTTTTTCCAGTAAAATTCATGTGAAAAAACCCCACATCAATGATTTACATTGTTAATTGTTGAAATACACTAATAAAACATCGTTGCACCATGATGCATACTAATTTTAGATTAGACATAGTCGCTTAGTGTATATCATTATTTTTTAGGTAGCACTATTATATTGGCCTATCACCTAGTGTCTCATAGAACATTACGTGATTATAAAACATAGCAAATCCCTATGTAGATATGGATTCTCTTAATATTCATGGCCTCCCTCCTCAAATTGGAAAGACTCATGTCATTTCCATTTCTTCCGCAAGACATGTTAGATATCCCTCACATGCAAATGTATCCTTTTCATGCTCATCCTTGCTAGGGTTGTCTTTATTAGGCTCAAAATTTCCTTTAACAAACTATATCCCTTCTAGTTCAACAACAAACCAATGATCAATGATAGTTGAAGTCATCCCACCTAAACTTTTGGACATGAATAGTTTAAAATCTCCTATCTTTGATAAACCTTGCTAATGATCCTATATTGCATGATCTTGCTTGGTTTCCCACCCATGCCAACCAAACTACCTTATGATATGCCTAAACTTGAGGGATCACCACATGAAGATCCTACCAACCATGTCATGAAATTTCATATATGGTGCTTCTCTAACAACATCACATAATATACTATAGATATTAGGTTATTCCAATGCACCCTCACAGGTCCCTCTATCAAATGGTACCTTAACACAGTACTCGAGTCACCTAGCACTTTCAAGTTCATAGCTCAGGCTTTCCTGACCTCTTCCAATTACTAGTTCATCAAAACATGAAATTGTAAATTCTTATTGACTTCTTCCAGAGCATGCCCATTGACATTGCAAATTACATCCATGAATGGTGCTAACGATGCAACTTATGAAGCCTATAGAGTTCAAAGACAAAATCCTATTGGAATGGATTTTGAAATGCCTCCTACACCTAATCACCAAATACATAGTCACTACCATGCCTCAAATGGAACAAGAGGCCACTTTCCAAGTGAAACACTTTGACTTAATATATGCCCAAATCATGGTATTTATATATGGTCACCCTCTATTTTCCTTGATCTCATCCTTTTGAATGACATACTCTTGGTGCATCTGACATAATGGATGATGTTATTGGGTCCATGGCTCGTGCCAACAACCCATATGGTCACACGAACCACTACAATACTACTCATTATCACAACCACTATGGTGGATCTAATACTTCCCAAGAGCTTCTTATGGACAACACACACATGGTAATCACAATGTGTCTTATCCCACTTCCAAAAATATGTTTGATGGGTGATGCCTCTCTCACTTAGGTACTAGTAATTGTCCTTCTTTTTGGAAGCTAATACTCTTGAACATGACAAAAACAATGACAATGATGACTCATTCTATCTTCTTATTTTAAAGTAATCTTTAAAATCCACTTAGAGAAACCCTCTTGCTATGATGATATCATAGAATGGTAAGTAATTAGAAATATTATGTTGGACCAAAATAGATTTTGGGTAAACACTAACATCGCTAGGAATTCGATAGTCCCTCCCCTACTCCAAAATTATGATAGCATCCTCCTTCACTTTAGTAGCACGTTTAGTAGTAGGTTACATATAATCCTCCTTCACTTTAGTACTATGCAAGCTCATATGTTGATGTGATAGCATCATCGTTCACTATCATACTTATATTATTGAGGGTTCAACCATGCCTTTGTCACTACAACATTATGAAAGTATCCTCCCCCACTCTAATAAGTAACATCCTCCTTATACTCTCACTTGAGTGCTACCATCCTCAATAGTCCTCTCTCACTTCACTGCAAACATGTTGATGATTCCATTGTCATGCATTGTGAACCATCTGTAACTTATGGGAATTCGATAGTCCCTCCCCTGCTCCAAAATTATGATAGCATCCTCCTTCACTTTAGTAGCACGTTTAGTAGTAGGTTACATATAATCCTCCTTCACTTTAGCATTATGCAAGCTCATATGTTGATGTGATAGCATCATCGTTCACTATCATACTTATATTATTGAGGGTTCAACCATGCCTTTCTCACTACAACATTATGAAAGTATCCTCCCCCACTCTAATAAGTAACATCCTCCTTATACTCTCACTTGAGTGCTACCATCCTCAATAGTCCTCTCTCACTTCACTGCAAACATGTTGATGATTCCGTTGTCATGCATTGTGAACCATCTGTAACTTATAGTTGTTAACTATGAGATGTCTATATAACACAATCTTATTGACATATTTGTAATGAGCTGAAATTTCATTCCACATCAAACTAACTTTAATTGTGTGATAAATAATCTTACATATAAACTATTATTTATATACAAAAAATGGAATAATGATGTTCATATACAAATATCAACAATCATAATTGCTAATAGATAATGGTTTGTAGCTTGGTTAGGATTTTGGATTTGAATCCTTTAATGGGTAATTTCCTTTGTGAAAGTGGAATTTTCTAAATAGAATCCTAGCGATGCATTATACTTAAATTTAATATTTAAAGTCATACAATATTTTATAAATTTACTATAGGCACATCATTCTTCCATCTAATTTCATTTATTAAAATTTTTCATAATTATATAAAAATTAACATAATTTTGTTCTAATAATTAATACTCAATACAAACAATTAATTAACATTAAATAACCAAAAACATACAATCCACTAATCTAATGATTTTGGAAGGCTTTAATAAATTTTCATAATTACATAGATTACCATATTTGTTTTCTAATAACTAATAATCGATACAAATAATTAATTAACATTAGACAACAAATTTATACACCAATCTAATGATCTTGGGAGGTTGATCAATTATATGACATAATTCACTATTTATTTTTTCTATGCTCGGTAAATGTCTAGAGCGACATAATAGGAAGTAACCTAATCAAGGTATAGATATATTGTTTTCGATATTTTATTTCGTCAATAACTATTAGTTTTTATTTTGATTTAAAATTTTCCTCATATTTCCTATCTTTTACATTACAAATTAAATTGATTTTTTTAACTTACGTTAATTATTATAAATTTGATTTTTTTTACTTAGGTTCATTATTATAAATTGGATTCCAGGTCTTATTACGGAAAGGCTATTTGTTTATATTAAGTTTTTGTTTTATTGAGAGATGAATTCTTCAATTTGTTCTAAGTTTTTGTCTACATCAAAGCATTTACTCTTTCACAGACTTGAAATTAACATTTACTCAATATGTCAGACTGGTTCTACATCCGCCCTCTAATGCACCACCCCCCTCCCACGCACTGCTCTCGGCGTCCAACCCACCACCCTCCACTGTCTCTTAAACTCTGCGCATGGCGAAAAGAAGGGTGGCTCTGTAGTGCAGCTTCGCTGACATAATAGAGGCCAAAATTTGGCGCAGTATAAGCACTAACCAAAATGCCTTCAACTCGTCGAAATTCGGTAGAACAATAGTGATCAAATTGCAATTTTGGCGATTTAAATCGTTTTAAAATTAAGCATTTAGTCTAAAACATGCAAATACAATTGTTGAAATTGCAAAATTGCCAAAATAACAATTTTCAAGAACAATTTTGACCCTTTTTTATTAAAAATTCATAAAAAGAGAGAAACGTTTTAGTTGTTTTTTATCTTACTAACCAAAACCCCTATCCTGCTCACATGAGGCAATGCAAAGCTGAGGCATTTCAAATTCCAATGCCTTAAATTTAAATTTCAAAACATTTGAAATAATTTTATTGGATACAAAGGTAATTGTTCGTCTTTAGAGGACAATTATCAACCTTTGTCATTATTTTTTGTCAGGGTACTTACGCTCGGCTTCGGATGCACCTCGTTTTAAAACAATCCCCTCGTAATTACCATTGAGCGGGCCTCGAACACGCTATAAGGGCGCTTTCCATGCTCATGTGCGAAGCAACAGTCATATTTGAACCCGTTTGAGCCCTTCCGAAGGCCTTTGGCCCATAAAAAAAATTTAAATTTTGAATTTACTCGTCGAGTAAGAAGGGCTAACTAAACTTCAATTTTTCAAAATAAGGGTGGCTCTTTTCACTGCCCATCAAGATTGATTTGCACCTGCGGTCACATCACTACTGATTATTGAGGACTTCAAAAATTACAACGCCAAAATGCCAGCGCGGAATCGCCGATTCACCGAATCATCATGGTGAGTGATGAAAATTTCAATTTTCCAGTAGTGACGTAGTCCCTTTCAACCATCGGTCCTTCCCTCGTTGAGTTCAAATTAAACTAGCCTATTATCCATCCACGATTTCACCGCTAAATTAATCCATCCACTGTTTCACTGCCAAATTGCTAATCCACTCTGTGAATTTAACCGCAACAATTAAATTCAACTCAAGACTTGAGAGTTGACGGCCAGATGGGAGTCTTGATTCTTACCCAAACATTAAATATCATAAATAATTATACTACAATCGGATGGAGATTCATAAATGTTTTACATAAAACTTCATAATGTAACTCTGACAACCTACCATTCACGCAGTCACTTGGTAAGTGGTAATTGTAGTCTATAAGCCTAAATTCCCAATGCCATAATCCATTTCCCATCACTTAACACCTTCCATAGAGCCCTCGCTGCGTTAATTAAATTTAATTTCCGGATAGCTATAGCGAATTAATTTTGATTTCCCGCTAGCCTCCAGCCTGTAGAGTCTATAGCTTAAATCTCACACATGATCTCTTGAAAATCCAAGAAAGGTGTCTCAAACAGTCTCTAGACCAATTATGAGCCCGTTTCTAACTTGGCGCTGCAGACTTTCGTTGGTTTAGGTATTTTTTTATATTGTCTTTCAATATTAATCATATTTTATATGAAATGGTATTTAATCACTATTTTATTGTTTCCTTATTTCTTAATCAGATTTTATATGAGAAATTGAGATTGGTGTAATCCCTATCTCGAGGTTTGTTTATCTAAAGTATTTTTTTGGATATTTTTTTGCTTACTAGTGTACTCTGCATGTTGGTTTCTATGTATCTCCCATTCACTAGCCTCTTACTGCCTGCATCCTGCTTGCTCGTTTAGCCATTGCCACCATTCATTAGGATTTTCCAAAATGCCATTTCCTGGCCGTGACTTTCCTTGTTGGCTGCGTGTTGCTGGTATTGCAATCAGCTGATAAATCCTACCGTGCGGCTTTCCTACTACCCACTACTTTCCTTGTTGGTGCTTTTCTCTGCACACTGCCTGGTTGCGTGCTAAATCACAATACATTTCCACCTTCTCGTTGATTGCTATCCTTGTTATCCTTTGATTGTTGCTTGCTATCCTTTCTCCATATTTGAAAATGTCTTGGCCCATTGCATTAACTGCAATATTTGCTTATCAGAAGACTTTAGATTACCACTGGTCCCAAAAACTAGTGCTTGGTACTCCTTTTGCTGACAGGGATGAAGCCAAAGCAAAGATTCTTATGCAACAGGACGAGATGGTGGACCTCTTTAAGCATATCCTCTACAACCAGAAGCAGCTTGCTCGCCCTTTCGTGATCACTCTTGCCAAGGATCCATCCACCCAGCCAATTCAGGATGGGAAAACGAGCCATTCTAGCAGTTAATTTAGTTTGTTTCTCTTTTGCTTTGTTGTTTGCTTATCTGTTTCAGACGTCCGTTGCCTCCTATGTTTGTATGTTTAATACTTTTATGCATTGTCTTTTTAAAACTCAGTTTTCTACTCATTTTGGAGGTCTGTTTTCTTGAACTATGAGAGGGCCTTGGGGGTCTGTTTTCTCGTTTACGAAAGGGCCCATTACTCTCTTATCTCTGTATATTTTGGTTCTTTTGGTTAAGGCAATATATGTTAAGATATTCCTATACTCCATTCAAGTCCTATCAGCATTTCCATTATTTGCGTTTTCAGTCATGCATGCTTTTTTGCATGCAGCATGCATTTTGCATGCATGCATGCAAACTGCATGCATCCCAATCATCAGGATGGTGTCTCCCAGCACCTAGAGCTCAGTTTACTAGCCTCAGGAGCCTGTTTCCACTCAGTTCCAATCCTCCTAGTAAGTGAGATTCCCTACTTTCACCTACAACTTGAGAAAGGCACCCTCCCTCACGTACCACTCAGTTACACTTCAGTTAGTTGAGTTATCTATGGATCTTTCCTTGATTTAAAGACAGATTGACTAGTTTACTGTCTCTGACACTCCGATGGACCTCCAATTAGCCTAGACAACCAATTCTGACTCCAGTCAGCTCTCCATGCACCTCCCTCGAGCCTCCTTTCACTCCTTTGCATGTGTTACACCTACATACACTCAGTTAGACTCAGTTTGACCCCTGGTTGACAGTCACTTGTGTATTGATGACACTCCACCAATGATGATCAGGACTCCTAGTGGTGTACTGTTGACACTCCACTGATGATGATGATGACTCCTAGTGCAGTTTAGCCATGCCATGCAGGCTAATTCGAATTTCCACCTTGGCATTCGAATCCTCACCATTGTATTATTTATTTGTCCATATTGTGATTAATGAATTAGTGTGTGTGATGTTATTCTGCTTCTATCCGAGTTCTACTGTATCATAATTCTGTTGCTCCTTTACACTGCATTGACCACTCTTCTTCTATTTTCCTGCTTAATCTTAATATTTCTTGTGAGGTATACATCAGCTCTTAGATATGCTGTGAGGATTTTCACAATATAAGGATCTGCATCTAGCTTATAAAAAAAAAAATTGCAATATTTACAATATTTAGAAGAGACCACTGAATCGCCCAATTAGCATTGGATACGTAGGTTTATGATTCCAACCAAAAAATTCAACCCAAAAAATGGAGTTAATCCCAAAAATCATTTCAACAAAAAAAGAGCCAAAAAAGGAAGTAATCCCAAAAATCCTAGTACACACCACAAAAATGCCAATTCGTTTAAGAATATGCCATGATTTGTTCATGGAGTGCTTTAGGCTCACATTTCAAAGTAATTTCTTCAATTTTGTCTTATTTCTCTCAATTATGAAACCAAAAAAATTCTATGCACCAGGTACGAGTATTCCATCCTCCAGCCTCTAGGACCAATCTTTACTTTTGTAATATATAATTAAGAACTAACCGCCATGAAAATCCTTTGCTTTTGTCATGTATAATTAAGAACTAACAGCCATGAAAATCCTTTGATGTCAAAGTCACTGCTGAAGAAGGCACCATATCTCGCCCAGGGCTGAAGACACTGGAAGCTGCTATTAAAGAAAGACGGGAAGCCGCCGCTTCTCAGGACTACAAGTTATAAATTAATTATTTTTAATTTATTAATTTATATTTCTTAATCTTAAATCATAAATTTAGCCATCCTTGTAATTTTCCAAAAGCTTTTGGGGCTTGCAAGATCTTGGATAGGTTATGTCGTTTAAGTTTTTTTTTCTTCAATTTAATATATTTAAAATCAATATGTATTGTCTCATCATCTAATTACGTTGTGTAATAGGTTATAAGTTAATTATTTTTAATTTATTAATTTATATTTCATAATTTAAAATCATAAATTTAACTATCCTTATATTTTTCCAAAAGCTTTTTGCCCAGATCTGTGCATATCTTGAATAAGTTATGTAGTTTAAGTTTTTTTTTCAATTTATTATATTCAAAATCAATATTTATTGTTTTACGATAAAATTACAATTATGACAATAAAACAATTTTATTCCAAATCAATATTTATTGTTAATGGAATTTGAGAGAAATATTACAATGTTTTGATGTACTTTCTGTTTGACTTTTTAAAATTATAAATACTTGGAAGAACACTATTTTATTTTCACATTTATTTTATTGAAATTTTTTTAATTTATACTTTTCCATTAAATTGCAATTTTAAAATCAATATTTATTGTTTTACAACAATTTTATTCCAAACCAATATTTATTGTTAATGGAATTTGAGAAAAATATTACAATGTTTTGATGTAGTTTCTGTTTGACTTTTTAAAATTATAAATACTTGGAAGAACACTACTTTATTTTCACATTTTTTTAATTGAAAATTTTTTAATTTGCACTTTTTCATTAAATTGCAATTTTTTTTATAACTTTTCATCCTTAAAACTTAAAGGATTGGATACTTACATGCCCTTCCAACAAAAGTTTAGATCACCCTTCAAATTTGACCACTGGACTGCGCCCAATGCATCGCCCTTGGCCTCCAACGCACAGCCCTTCAAATTCAATGCACCACCTTTGTGCGGTAATTTATTTTTTGAACTACGTGGCCTTAACAGAAAACGTGTATTTGAACGCTGTAAATTCACCCCGTTATCTCTTTGGGTTGATACAAAATCTCGGAGAAGGTCGGTAAAAACAAAATCTTGGATTGAGTAACGTGAAGTAGTTGGAATTCAATCTGTGGGGCAACTGAACGGCTTCGGGAATTCAATATCTGTGGGGTCACTGAACGGTTTCGCAGTCACCAGTAGATTAATAACGGAATGGGTTAAACTCTAGACCGAATGCATTTTTACCGGCGATTTTCACCGGAATTCGGCGAAGGGGAAATTGCTGAAACTGCAATTTGGGTTGTTTGAATTGCAATTTTGGTTGCAGGAATGGATTCATCGACTTCGATTATCCCTGGGGCACCCCGATTATGCAATTCTAGCAACCCAAAACTGTCATTTAAACAATTTCAGCCGGATTTTTGCCGGAAAAATTACCGGATTTTTAGTGCATTCGGTCTAGAGTTTAGCCCACTCTATTAATAACTGGGGGAATGTATCTTTTGATGAAATTTGAAGTATTTCTAATATTAAATATGATCATGGGAAACATTATAAATAAAAAATAAACTACATTGGGAATATAAGTATGTGAGTGCCTCTGATCCCACTTTTGCAGTGTTCAATATGCTTTCAATGTATTTAATGATGTTGTTGGATCTATGCTATAGAATTTGAAGTTATTTAATATTTATAAATTAAATTTTAAGAATAATAGTAATTACATTAAATGTTGTTGGCTATATATTAGTACAGTTATTTAACTTGTATTTAATGATGTTATTGGATTTATGCTATAGAATTTGAAGTTATTTAAAATTCATAAATTAAATTCTAAGAATAATAGTAATTATATTAAATGTTGTTGGCTGTATATTAGTACAGCTATTTAATTTGTGGCCAATGAATAAAGATAGGTTACAAGTTAAGTGTCATGAACAAGTTATATATTATTTGCTCTCCATGCATGAGTTAATAGTTATTCATGTATCACCTGGATACACAGTGCACTACAACCTGTGACCAAGTTATCTATTACTTGCTCTCCATGCACAAGTTAAAAGTTATCCATGTATCACCTGGATACACAGTGCACTACAACCTGTGAACAGGTTATCTATTACTTGCTCTTCATACACTAGTTAAGAGTTATCCATGTATCACTTATCTGTATAAATATTTAGATACACAATGCACTGCACTACAGCCTATGATATATATATATATAAGTAAGTTGCACATGCATAACATTATAGGTTGCACTACAACCTGTGATATATATATAAAAGTAAGTTGCACATGCATAACATTATAGGTTGCAGTATATCTTTTATATAAATTTAAGTTTGGATTGAATTTTGAATTTTGTCAAGTAAATCAACGAAATCTGACGACGAAATCTGATATAGTTGCAAGTTGTTATAGAATTTTGAAGATTTTGGATCTCATAGACACTAAAAAACAAAATTATGTTATATGTTATTGATGTTTTGATTCGTTTAATATTCAATTACTGCAATCCAATTTATTGGTTGCTGTGGTGGAATTTCAGCTTACACTGTGATTCCATTGATAAAACTGTGTCTGAGACTCTGAAACTCAATTTTCAATCAAATTTATTACCTGAAATCTCACATGAAAATCTTTGAATGAAGATTACCCAACTCCAATTTATTGTTCGCTGTGGTAGAGTTTGAACCTGCACTGTGATTCCTTTTATTGCACTCTATGAATAATCCAAGAGACCATTAATGCATGGAGTTTGAGCCTGAGATTCCTTTATGAATAATCTGAGAGACCAATAATGCCTGTGCTGTGCTCTAATGACGCGGATCGCGTCCTCTTTCCATCCACACAGAAACCCTGACTGCCCCGACTAGTAGGTGCCCACTGCAGAGCTCCGATCTGCATAAATTAGTACTCTATCTATCCTCTGAGATGTAAATTGGGCGAAGGATTTGAGTCTGCGGGCACCAAGAATGGATGCGAGAAAGCCTCACATAGCGATCTTCCAATCGGTGGGAATGGGGCACCTCATCCCTTTCTTTGAGTTCGCGAAGTTGTTGGCATCCGGCCATGGTTTCTCCATAACATTCATCACCGTCAAATTCATGGTTACTCCTCTTCAGATCGCTTACACAGAGTCCCTCGTTTCTTCAGGATTGAGCATCCGTTTTATTGAGCTCCCGGAAGTGGAGATAGATTCTGAAGAGAAGAAGCTGCATCCCTTAACGTTGATATTCAAAGTAATGGAGAAGTACAAAGGCTTCGTCGAAAACGCTCTGAGGACCCTGCTCACCGATTCCTCCAATCCGATAAGTGCTTTCATCACCGATATATTTTGCACTGCCACGCTCGACGTGAGCAAGAAGCTGCAGATACCCAGTTATGTTTTTTACACTGGATCTGCTTCCTATCTTTTCCTCATTCTCTACCATCCCACCTTGGATGCTGAAATGACGGGGAGTTTGAAGGATGTGGACGGCCCAGTGAAGTACCTGGACTTCCATCTATACCTGCCCGGGATTTCCCAGGTACAATGCAGGACAAGTCTGGTCCGTTTTATCATCTCTTCCTCGGCGTTTCATATCAGCTGTTCAAAGCAGACGGGATTCTCATAAATACGTTTCAGGATCTGGAAAGCGGTAGCATTCAAGCTCTCCTCAGCGGCAAGATTGACGGGAAGAGGATACCTTCCATATATCCGGTTGGGCCGGTCATTTCTTCCTTCGAATCTGATCAGGACGACTGGACTGGCAGTCTGCAATGGCTGGATAAACAGCCTGCTGCTACCGTTCTCTTTGTGTCCTTCGGCAGCGTATGTTTTCTATCAGCCGCCCAAATCGCGGAGCTTGCTCTTGGACTGGAAGGCAGCGGGCAGCGTTTCCTGTGGGTTCTCCGCAGCCCCCCGAATCTTGCTTCGAGTACGGAGGTATCTACGCTGCTGCCCCCGGGTTTCGAACAACGAACCAAGGATCGTGGTCTCGTTGTAACTTCGTGGGTGCCTCAGGTTGCCATCTTAGCTCACCCGTCCACCGGAGGTTTTATGAGTCACTGTGGTTGGAACTCGGTGCTGGAGAGCGTTGCTCATGGAGTTCCCATTATTGCTTGGCCCATCCAAGGTGACCAAAGGACCAACGCCTTCTTCCTGGTTAACGAAATTAAAATGGCAGTCGGAACGAAGACGGGAGCAGATGGGATGGTAACGAAAGAGGAAGTGGAGAAAGCGGCGAGGGAATTGATGGAAGGAGAGGATGGAAAGAAGAAGAGGGAGAGGGCCAGAGAATTGAAGGAGAGTGCCACAAGAACTCTGGCAGACGGTGGGAGTTCCAGGCAGGCCCTCGCAGCAGCCGCGGCTCTCTTCTCGAAGTAAAATAAATCATATCGCCTAATAAAACGGATATATCCCCAAATATCGTAGTTATATGCCGGTTAATTATCTATATAAATAAGTTTGCATTAAATAGTGACAATTTGAAGATGTGGGACTAGTTTATTGAAGTCACGGAGTTTCATGTTCACGAATCTATATCTCGATCGTGTAAATCATGAAAACTGTGTGACAACTACCTGAAAGCCATATAAATTTTCACATCTGTTCAACATTTCCTAAATAATGATGAATTTTAGCGACTTTTAGTATGTTAAACCAGAGTTTGAGTTGGGCTCGATGTCAGTTGCTATGGCTGCTTTGGTGATTTTTGGCGGTGGCTGTTTGTTTGTCTTTTACGTTCTCGTTTTGTTCAACTGTTGATCAGAGCTCCATAGCTTTAGAATGTTAGCTATTCAGAGCCTCTGATTAAGAATGTTGGATTATTCGGCCGGCCATGTTTGTTACTTTCAATTTTTTTTTGGCTTGTGAATTGATTATCAATAAAGCGTGTTTAGGAAAAAATAACTTATGACCAGAGTACTTGAAGTGTTTTGGATTCCAACTCATGAGCACCATGCCTTTCTTCATTACTTTTCCACAACCTGAAATCCAGGGTGGGTTTTGAGCAGAGCAATCTCTTTTAAATATTGGAAAGATGATCTGATGTTAATATCATTGTTACGACGATCAATGTCGCTGAAGTTCCAACGCTTGGGGCGAAAGCCTGTCAAATTTGATACTTAAAACACCTTTATTAAAATCCAACATTAGAACCCTAATTCTTGTTAATTTTCCGGAAGCTGTAAGGTGAGGCCAACTGCCCAACATCATTAGAATCCTAATTCTTGTTAATTTTCCCAGAGCTGCAAGGTAAGGCCAACGGCCCAAAAAGCACATAATTTTAAAGCTTCTTCTTCACACAACTCTGAGACTATCAGAGTCCTTTTGGCTTTCGAATCTAATAAGCTTTAAGATGTTTCTGGTGCTTCAGTAACAAAGAGGGCCATTTTTACGTTGTATTATTTTGTTACTGGTCAAACACTTTAAAGTTTCATATTTATTTTTTATTTTGTATTAAAAGTAAAAAATAAAGTCTTTAGTTTAAGTCTAATATTTACTTTTTACTTTGTATTATTCTTTTTTGTTTATGGCTGACATAATATTTACCACTTAATCCTAAGCTCTAAAGTCTTTAGTTTAAGTCTCATATTTACTTTTTACTTTGTATTATTCTTTTTTATGGCCGACATAATATTTATTACTTTTTACTTTGTATTATTCTTTTTTGTTTACTTTGTATTATTTTGTTACTCGACAAACACTAGACAAACTCGACAAACACTCGACACATGTTACAAGATCTCTCTCATACTCAGTTGTAGAGCGCAACAATAATTTCTATATATTTCTGCACATATCAATTATGGTTAAACAAGCTTTTTCAAACTATATGAAATAAATTCATTTTAGTAACATCATGACTTATTTTACTAGTATAATATCAATTATATGCACTAGAAGTCATATTTTCAACTTCTTAATAATAATAATAATAATAATAATAATAATAATAATAATTCTTCCAAAAACATACATGGAAATGTACTACATTAGTTTACTTGGTTGAAAGTTATTCTATTACATAAGAGGTTGTGAGTTCAAGTGTATCTTTTTAATAAATTACATTATTATTTTTTATATATGCAATTTTAATTTATAAAGTAACTTCATTGTAAAAGTAATTCTCACTTATTTTATAAAAGTCGATTACTTATTTTATTTTAAAGAGTAACTTATTTGTATGATATGAATGAAATATTCTTCAATATTTCACACTATAATGTTCCTCACACTGGGAAGGTCTTTATGTCATATTGATTGACCTAGTATGAGTCCCAACCACCCACCAATATAGAAAATGTCTTACCCCCCATCAATGTTAATCAACAAGCCCCATCTTACACCAAGATGGGCCCACAGACTTTTAAGGATTTCGTGATACATGGGGCATATCAAATTGCACTACCCCAAGTTCCTCCCACAATAAATGCTCATATTTGCACTATCACATCCTTAGACAAGGTACCATCTGCTACATCCACCATGTCAAGTACATCATCCACACCTTACACTCTATCTTCCTTAGTCGAGATGACCAACCAACCCTGTATCTCACAAACCCCATCATCTATATATTTCCTTATTCTTCACACCACCCAATGTCATTTGGAATCCTATGATGGCCAAATGCACTCTTCTTGGCCTCACATTAGGGATACCACTGTGGTACCTTTCTCTCCCATTCCTTGGTACTTTCCTTGCATAGTCGCCCCACCTAGTATTCAACCCCATAACTTGTCCAAATGTCCCACCACAAGTGACCATAGAGCCAACACTACCCACCATAATTCCAACTAACATCATGTTAGTAAAGCTGATACGTAAGAATAAGAAAGTAAGGGGCATCGATACTAATGGTTTGATCATGGACCCAAACCACCACTCATGTTTATATTCCACCTTCTTATTCCCTTTACAATGCTTTTGGCCATGCCACCAACATTTTCCCTACACTTTCAAAGTTAAAGAATGTTCTTCATCCACCAATGGTGGTCCCATTATTATTGAATCCACTCATTGGGGACACCAACCTAGCCTCCCCAAAGGAAAATTTGCAAAAGCACAATACAACATGATGCACTAACCACCCTTGTGCTTTATGCTAGACATTTGACCATTACACTTAGAATTCTTCGCAACTCCCCCCAATTTTGGACTTCCCTCGCTATAATCTGATGGATTCCTATGTGATTTAGTCCCTAAGATGATATCAATACTACAAGGTGAACAAATTGCAATGGAGGTTTTTATGGAACCTCCCCCCAAAAAATATTCTTCTTTGTTTGTAGTGGATATTGTTAGTGGGGGTGGGAGGCTAGAGGTTTTTATATCGATGTGCCTCAATCATATAGATGCACTAATGCATTACAAAACTTAATGCACCAATGCTAAACAAGTAAGGCACACTGAAAGACGATATTATTATAAAATACTAAAATATAGTTTTTTATTTTAATAAATAAAATAAAATGCATGTCGGTGCTCCACACTAACATAACCACACCAATGCATGTGTAAAGGTTGCATCTGATCATGTTAAAATAGTTGGGTATTGAATAAAAAATTTAATGAATTTTTTTTCGATGCACTATAGAAACCTAATAGCATCAACACATATAGAATATTGACACACTGAAAACATTATTAGTGAGCTTAATAGCATTAAATATAATTTTTATGTTAAAATAATAAAATAGCATATCATTGCATTCCATTAATCAATCATCACGACACCTTAATGTGTTTTCCACAAAATGCACCGGTGTTGGCAAAATAAAATAAAATGCATATTGGTGCTCCATACTAAAATAACCACACCAGTGCAAGTGTAAAGGTCACAACGGATTAGGTTAAAACAATTGGGTATTCGAATATATCCATACGCAGGATCCGTTGATAGTAAGAAGGAGCTGCGTTAGAAAGTTTGAAACTCGACGTTGCGATCCCTACTCTGGGATCATCATCGGGAGACAATTGAAACTTGAGGAGAATGAGATGCCCGTGAATACTATTTATCTAAGCTTCTAGTGTGATGTAAATTTTTGTATGATGAGAGTCGGTTTTAGGTTTTATTTAATTTTAATTTTAATTTATTTTATATTTTTGAATAATCATGATAATTAAAATGACAAATTAAGAAGTTAATTTATTTAGGTTTTTAATTTTAAGGTTTATTTTAATATTAATATTATTAAGTATTAATTTATATCACTTAATAATTATTAAGTTTTATTAATTAAGAATTATTATATTATATAATAATTTATTAAGTATTACTTACTAGTTAAGAATACTTACTAATAATGATTAAAAGTATTCGTAATCTATTAGTTTATTAAGTATTAATAAATTTATTAATAATATATTAAGTATTAATAAATTTATTAAGTATTATGGATTTATTAATACTTATTAATTATTAACTTTTATTATATAATTATTCTATAATTATTCTTAAGTAATAATACCTAATAATGATTAAAAATAATGACTGTGAAGTATTGTTGATAATCACTCTTATGGCAGAGTATTAATAATAATAATAATAATGAGTGCCATGAAAAGAGGAGATGAATGTTTTATGAAGGATTTTATAATGATGATGATAGTAATGTAAAGGAGGGGTTATTTAAATATTATTATAATAATAAAATGATTTTTTTGATTTATAGGGAATGGTGATTATTCCTTAGATGTTTCAAGTTTTAATTGTCTTTAATTTGTTTAGTTGTTAATCCTCGAAAGTTCTCTAGTTTGCAGGGAATGAAGAAGTGGTTTCCGGGAATCATTGATCTTAGCGCTATCGTCCCTATTAAGGCAGATATGGTTTAGGTTGATTTCAATTTTCTCTTTGATTTTTCTTTTGATTAGGTTGTCCTCTCTAGCTATGACTTTAGCCTTTTCTAAACAAATGTGGCGACTAGTTATGTGTGCGTGTTCGGCGAGGGCTGAATTCTTATGTCTGTCATGTCTCAGGTTGGGGTTGTGTTCTTTGAATCTTTTTTCCATGGATCTCCCAGTTTCTCCTATGTATAACTTACCACAAGAACCTAGGATGGAGTAGACACCTTTGTATGAGTTTAGGTTCAATTGGATCTTTTAAGGAGTTGACCATATTTCTAATAATGTTGGGAGGGGTGAAGAAGACTTGGATCTTGTGTTGTTTTAGGTTTTTAGCCAACTTGTCTATGGTTCCTTTTATGTAAGGAAGGGAGGTTTTGTTGCTAATGGTGTTCTCTTCATTGTTTTTTGTCTTATTCTTTCTAGGTCTTTTTGGAGGATGCCACTATCTTTTTGAATTGTTTACCACTACATCCATTTTCCTCAAATACTTCTTGTAAATGATCAGTTTCCTCTTTAATGTGTTCTTTGTATAAGATCTTAAGGGCCCTTGTTACTAGGGTATTGATCAAGCTGAATTTTTGAGGTGGGAAATTGATCCATCTTCTTTTCTTAAGACTAGGACATCAAGAAAAGGTAGTCTTTTGTTTTCTTCGATCTCCATGGTGAACTTAATGTTATTTTTATGGTTATTAAGGTGTTCGAGAAATTGATTAAGGGTGTTTCTCCCCCGTGGCCACACCACATCAGTGTCATCAACGTAGCGTTTCCATCTTTTTGGTTTGAGGGGGAATAGGTCTAGGGAACATCTCTCAAACATTTCCATGTAAAGATTGGCCAATATTGGAGAGAGGGGTGAACCCATTGTGACTCCTTCCACTTGTTCGTAGAATTATTTTCGGAATGTAAAGAAAGTGTATTTTAAACATACTTCCAAGAGTTTGGCAATGTTTTCATCGGCCAGGTTTTTAGTGGTCTCAGTGGCTTCATCAACTAGAATTTTTGTATATAGAGAGACTACGACGAAACTCACGAGTGTGTCATTTACATCCAATCTCTCATTGCAAATTTCTTGGACCCAGGTTTGTAGAATCTTTAAATAGAAAGGAATTCGTTTTTCCAACTAAAGGTCTGAGCAGGTTAGCGAGGTATTTGGCTAGTTTGTATGTGGGAGATCCAATGGTGTTTACGATCGAACAAAGAGGAACCCCATTCTTGTGTACATTAGGAAGCATGTAGATCCACAAAACCGTTCCTTCCTTGGGAAGTAATTTCCTCTTCCAATCCTCATCTAGGCTGGACTTCAGAATTACATTGGAGAATTTTTTTTTGGATTGTCTTGCTTGGGTCCTTACTGAGTTTGTGATAGCTCCCACATGAAAGGTGTTCTAACATTTTTTTGTTATACTCATTAGCGTCCAGCATAACCACCGCATTACCCTTGTCCGCCTTGATGATTTTAATTTCTTGGTTGTGTCTCAGGTTATGCAGTGTAGTCTTCTCGATTATGAAGATGTTGGGTTTAGGAGGTCTTCTCGATTTTAATATTAATGCTTAAGAATATTAATATTAAAATAAACCTAAAAATAAAAACCTAAATAAATTAACTTCCTAATTTGTCATTTTAATTATCATGATTATTCAAAAATCTAAAAATAAATTAAAGTTAAAATTAAATAAAACCTAAAAACCAACTCTCATCATACAAAAATTTACATCACCTAGAAACTTAGATAAATAGGATTTACGACCATCTCATTCTCCCCCAGGTTTCGATTGTTTAGAGATGATGGTCCCAAAGTAGGGATCGAAACGTTGAGTTTCAAACTTTCTAACACAGCTCCTTCTTACTATCAATTGGGTATTTGCTAAGAAGAATTAATTTTTAAAAAAAATACCAATGCGTTATAAACCTAACCGACCTAGTATGTATAGAATATCAGTGCACCAAAACATTAACGATGTGCTTAATACCACTAAAGTAATTTTTTATATTTAAAAAATAAAATTATGTACATATGCATTACAACAAATGCACTAGTGTGTGGCACAGTTGTTGGACGCACCGTTGTAGGGTTAATTTTTTTTTTACCAAAATGAATTTCATTATTTACATTCCCTTACATGCTTACAAACACTCACAAGCATCGGTGCTCAACCTCCTTGTATGACCTCCCTGTTTGTAGTGCTCTACAATGTTGCTTCCTCAGTTCGATAGCTTCGCTGGTACATTCAATTCATTTTTGAATTTTGGTGAACATTTGTTTTTTCTCTAATGGGGAACCATGTCTCCTGAGGCAAGAAGAAACCGGGTAAATTTTTTATTAGCTTCTTATTTTCATTTTCACTAGATTAAAATTTACAATTGGGATTATATTTGGCATCTTTACATTTTAAAAAATAATTATGTGCGGTGCACTTCACATGTTTGACTCGCACTGGACACCATGACATATCATATTAAACTACAAGGAAAAGACCCTTTAGCGAATGTTTTTAGTGTTACAAGAATGACCAAAATTGTTAAAAAAACCTCCGTTACAACCTTCTTCAATGGTACTAGATGGTTTAGTGGAGGTTTTTACATAAACTTATTATAACTAAAAGAAACTTAGTGGCCAGAGGATTTAGCAGAGGTTTCACATCGATGCGCTTTATTGACATAGACGTACCAATGCATTATAATATATAATGCACCGATGCATTAAATTACACAACAAGCATCTGTGTGAAAAAAAAACATAATGGCACCGGTGCTTTATAAAAATACATGCACCAATTCCTCTTAATAAACATCGCATCGGTTTTTTTTGTACTTTACTAAGAAACTGATGCTACACGAGACGTAAAATGCATTGGTGAAGTTTACTAGGACATTGAATTTTGTTGATTTTTTAGATGAATCAATGATGTTAGGTTAAATTATCACATTGGTTCGATTTCTTATATGAAGCATTGGTGCATTTTTCTTATAAAAAAGCATTAGGGCATGCAACAAATAGCTTGTGGCACTATTGCACTATTACTTTAAAATCATCGGTGGTACATGTAGTTAAAATGCACATGGCCTTCAACATATACTTTTGTTACACCAGTACTATGTATTGGTGAATGTGTTAGGATGTCTCATCATCACTTTTTATGTTTGCATGCAGTCATGCATTTGCATGCATCCCAGTCATCAGTGAGGTGTCACCCAGCACCTAGTCTCCAGTTTGCTAGCCCTCTGAGCTTCTTTCCATTCATTTCTAGCCCTCCTAGTCAGTGATGCATCCTCCTTTCACCTACCACATGTGAAAGGTGCCCTTCTTCACGTACCACCAGTGACACACTCAATTAGTTGAGTAATTTGTGGATCTTTCCTTGATTTAAGGCTAGATTGACTTGTTAACTAACTGAAACACTCCGTTGGACCCCCAATGAGACTAGATTTCCTATTTTGACTCCAATCAGCTCCTCATGCGCCCTCCTATGAGCCTCCTTCACTACATTAGTGAACCATGTATGTGTTACACCTGCCTACATTCAGTTAGAGTCAGTTTGACACTAGCTTGGTTGACCGTTACTTGGGTATTGATGACACTCCATTGATGATGATGAGGACTCCTAGTGGGAGCCAAGATATTCCATGCAGGCTATTCGAATGACCTCCTTCATTAATTCGAATCATTCAGTCATTGTGACTGCACATTGTATTGTATTCTACTTCTGAGTTCAATAGAGCACTCCTGCAAATTCTCTTGCACAGTTTACACATATTATTCTTTATGCATCTGTTGTAATTGATTTTCTTATTCAATTAGATCTGTTGTGCTTCAATTTCACATGGTATCAGAGCCATGGCAGGGACAAGACTTCTTTTCTACAGGGATTATTCATGAAGATTAAGTGAATTTGCTCACAAAAATTGCAGCAGTGGCATGCATTCTCTCTCTTGCATTCGCTATTGCTGAAAATTTCTTCCAACTCCACACCAGAAGCCGAGAGTTTCCACATAATTCCTGGATTCGAATCATTGGATATTCAAGCTTGCTTGATATTCTTATGTCGGGTGTGATGCAACTTGAAAAGTGTGGGTTGTCGACCTTATAGTTCTTGTTTTCTTGTGATTTGCAGGTTATTCCACTCCTCCATTGCATTCGCTCATCTTGAAAGATTGACACTTCTTCATCCAATCTCCTCACTCCCTTCAACTATTATCAGTGGAAGGATTATATGGAGATAATGTTGTGCTCTAAAGGTTTCTACAGAGTTACCATGGGCCTTGAAGTCGAAGCTACATTAGCAGTAGAGAAGGCAAAATATTTCAATAAGCTTGATTAAGCTTATGGTTTCCTTTGTCTCGGCATCTCTAAGGATCTTCTCTTCCATCTCAGTGGATTGACTACTCCGAAAGAGGTATGGGAGAAAATTGCCACACTCTTTGGCAAGCAGGATGAGATGAGATCCTATTAGCTTGAAAATGAGTTGATTGCACTCAATCCTAAAAATTTCGAGACCATCAATGACTTCTTCACTAAGTTCAAGAACTTGGTTATGCTATTGAAGCAATGTGGAGTGGAAAATGAGGATAAGAAATTGATTTTATGCATCCTTACAAAGCTTGGTAAAGATTATTCAGTTTTTGTTTCAACTTTCAATATGGGAAAGCTCACAATTCCCAATTGGAAAATGCCTACCTTAAATGCTTTCATTGAATCCTTGACAAAGGAGCATGATAAGCTTGTTCAAATGGGGACCACATGCTCCAAAGATCAAGCTCTTTTTTTTGGAGGATCCAAAGATATGAATGGAAAAGGGAAGCAAAAGAAAGAGAATCCAAAGTTGGATCCTTCCAAGCAAAGAGAGATAACCAAGCAGTCAGATGAGCCATCCGGTTCAAGAAACAAGCAAAAGGGAAAGGAGGGAAAAGAGAAGACTAAATGTTCTTATTGCAGCAAGGGATTTCATCCTGAAAGTTCATGCAAGAAAAATACCATAGATCAGATAGCCCTTCTTTTAGAGAAAAACAACATAACCCTTCCTGATGGTGCAAGGAAGAAGGAGAAAAATGATCACCCCGAAAGAGGTCATGCACTCATGGAAACTATTTCAAATTCCACAACTCTACTCATTGATTCTGGAGCTTCGAACCACATGGTTGAAAATAAAGGTTCTCTATCATCATTTGATCCCAATAGCACCATCTCCATCCACATGGGAGATGACTCTCAAATTTCTTCAAAGGGAAAAGGAACCATTCATTTAGATCATGGCAGTTTTCACAATGTTCTCTATGTACCCTCCTTAGCTTCGAATATTCTTTCCGTATACCAGATGACACACATTGCTTCAAAAAAGAAAGTTGTATTCTTCCCTATCAAAGTTTAAATTTTTGATATTGCAAGTGGAGAACTCATTGTGGTAGGAAAAGCCAATCATGCTGCAAAAGCATATGAGTTTTCACACTTTCTGCCACATGAAAAGCCCACTGCTCTTCCAACTCATGGAAATGAGGTTAGTAGGCTATGGCATGAGAGGTTTGTACACCTAAATTATAAATATTTGCAGCTGCTATAGAAAAATTCCATGGTTAATGGCCTTCCGAAGATCAAATCCTTGAAGGGAATATTCAAAGGTTGCATCATTGGGAAGCACCCTGAGCACAAATTTGACCAAGGCAAAGCTAGCAGAGCTTATTCTATTTTGGGGCTGATACATTCTAATATCAGTGGTCCTCTTCCACATACCTCCATGAATGGATCAAGGTATGTTCTGACATTTATCGATGACTTCTCCAGATTCACTTGGGTCTTCTTTCTCAAAAACAAGTCAAAAGTGCTAGAAAAATTCAAGATTTTCAAGGCTTCTATTGAGGCTGCCACCGAGAGAAAGATCAAAGTTATAAGATATGATAATGGAGGTGAATATATCAAATCAGAGCTGCTGCAACTTTGTTCTGAAAGTGGCATTCAGATCCAGCACACCGTTTCCTACACACCTCAGTAGAATGGTGTAGCGGAAAGAAAGAACCGATCACTGAAAGAGATGGAAACCTGTATGATTGAGTCAGAATGTTTGGCTGCAAATATTTGGGATAAGGCCATGAATGTTGCTGCATACATTCAAAACATAGTTTTGCATTCATATTTGAAAGATACTACTCCTTTCAAAGCCTACATGGTCACAAACCTGATGTGTCCAATCTCAGGGTTTTTGGCTCCACTGCTTGGGCTAGAATTCCGTTTAAGAAGAGAAAATATTTGGATCCGCAAAGTGTTGAGCGCATCCTAATTGGATATGGTGAAGAATAAAAATGATACAAAATCTTGGATATCAGATCCAAAAATATATTCATTGAGCAAAGTTTCAGATTTGAAGAACCGCTTCAAAATCTAGAGCTAGTCGAGGAAGAAATTGCTAATTTACCGCCTCTACAAGAAGAAGATTTCGTAGAAGATGATGAAAGTTTTGGTTCTGATATTTCTGATATTTTATTAGAATTTGATGAACATGAAATATCAAGTTCAGAAGCTGATCTATATGTGCCCCAACAGTTGCCAAAGTGGGCCCAAAATACTCTCAATTCTATTGGCTCTAACATTGGAAATCCTGCTGATCCAAGGAGAACTTGAGCAAACTTTCAAAGAGCAAGTATGGATCTTTCACGCTCTGATCCTTTTCTATTTGAGAAATGTTTTTTGATGATAGGTTTAGATCCTAAATCATATTATCATGCCCACCGAGATCCAAGATGGAAAACCGCCATGGATGAAGAGTACAGTTCTCTTCAAAAGAATGCTACATGGGAGCTAGTTTCTCTTCCACCTGGGAGGAAATTAGTCCAATGTAAATGGGTATACCGCACAAAGGTTGCTGCTGATGGATCAACACGCAAATACAAATCTAGGTTGGTTGCAAAAGGCTTCTCCCAAGTCCAAGGAGTGGACTACACTAAGACCTTTGCACCGGTTGCAAAGATGGATTCTATCCGCCTAGTTTTGGCTATTTCCGCATCTAAGCACTGGGAAGTGCACCATATGGATGTGAAGAGTGCATTTATTCATGGAGATATGAAAGAAGAGATTTACATGAAGCATCCTGAAGGATACATATCAGATCCGACATTAGTGTGCAGATTGAAGAAATCATTGTATGGATTAAAACAGGCCCCAAGAGCTTGGTACGCAAAGATGGACTCCTTCCTTCTGTCACAGAATTTTGCAAGGTGCAAATAAGATCCAAATGTGTACCTACAGTGTTGGGCCTGGACCAAGTGAGGCAATTTTGAGCAAGGAATTTTGGAACTGCGAAGCAAAGTGCAGTTCAGATAGAGTACTCTTTTGTACATATTTGGGGATGATGCAAAAATGCATGCAGCGCGGTATAAAAAGTGCTGCGAAGATGCGCGCAACGCGGTAGAGGAAGTGCTGCGAAGATCAGTGCTGCGAGGATGCAGTACTGTGAAGTGTCCAGTCTACAAGGATCCAGCAGAGTAGAGTGTTGGACGGGAAGATGGCACGTATTTTGATTAGACCGTCGGCGGTCTATTTTTGGAAAAGATGCTCTAGGGATGCCAAGCGGTGGGCAGGAGCAGTTGGGAAAGAAAGCGACTAGTCGCACACGTGAAAGATACTACTACCTGAGCCAGTCGCACGAGTCCATTAGAGGAATAACGGCTCAGTGAAAGCAACCTATTGGCACGCATGCGACAGGAAGGCTGATAACAACGTGGGCATGTGCGAAAGGCAGGCCACGATGGAAGATTCACTACCAGGTGCCAGCTAGCTCGATGAGCTGGAAACTATAACTGTTTGTAAACCCTAAGGGTTTTTTAGCCTGCGGAATTTAAAGACATGACCTACGGGCATGATCTATAAGTAAGGCACAAGTTTGTAAGGGAAGGGTTACTCTTCACTTTTGTCATTATTGCATATTGTTAGAGTCTGTTGAGGTAGACATTATTGTAAAGGCTCTGCAGCTGAGTGCGCAGAGACCTACCTGAGAGAGAAGAGAGTCTGCAGCTGAGTGCGCAGACTAAGAACGGTTGTACCCTTCCTAAAAAGATCAATATTAACAACCGTTCTTGTGGACGTAGCCTCCATCCGGGGGGTGAACCACGTTAAATCTTGTGTAATGTGATTGAATGTATGTGTTGTTACTTATTTGCTTATATTGAGTACTGGATCTTCATTTACCTATGGTATATTAATTCTTTTGTATGTATTTTCCATAAGGAAGAGAGATGGGAATAATATGTTAATCATTATATGAATGAATGGATGTTGAATGCCTAGTACTCGAGATTGCACAAGTATCAGCTTACAAAACACTTCTAGTTGTGTATGAAAGGTTGGATCGTATACTCTTGTGACACACACGCAGACCGCGCACAACATTATATAGATTATCTACTGGTAGTGTTGGTAAAGTCACTTAGCTTAAGACAGTAGGTGATTGCTTAAATAATATCAAGTATAGATACTGAGTGATTGTCAAGTTCGGTGTGCAGGCGTGTAAGTTAGTCACGTTGCCACTTTAGTATTGTTGTGGCCGAATCGCACAGTCCTTGGACTCGTGGATATCGCAGCAATCTGACGGAGTACTGCGGACCGCGACGTATTTTATCTGTCACGCTATCCTGGGTTCGCAACGCCAGTCCATCAGTGCATTGTGCAGTTAGTCTGGTTAAACAACTCATCACTCACTATGGAAACCTGGTTCCGTAGTGCCCCTAGAGTTACACCTCGGGTGAGACTTCAACCTGTTCATAGGTTGATGCCGAAAGGGCCAGTGCAAAGGGGTTTTGTTGGTTAAGTAAAACCAAGAAGAACCTGGGGCTATCTTGAAAACCCTTTAGGTCAGCTTGTAAGACAACAAATGGTTCTGTTGCCGCGCTAAGAATCCGTGATGAGTTGACGCAGTAATGTGTGAAGAAGAATACCAGTTCCCATTGGGTTCAGACAATTGGCATCCTAAAAAGAAAGAGATCTGGGATTGGTGCAACAATATTGAAAGAGATTTTGCAAGAAAAGAGAATAGACATCTGCGTCTTACCAACGTACAGTGGTTGAACAGATATTTGTGGAGAGATATTCATGAAATCTTATGGGCTTCATTTTCGAACGAGCTACACGCGTGGATATCGCGACTTGTAGAAAAGAAAACCTGTTTCCAAGGAGGAGTTCCTATAGAGTGGACTCCAAAGCTCACGACGCAGCTCAAAGCAATAGACAACCCACTGACACGAGCAGTCGACTTCTGGGTTGATATCATATTTGAAGGATTTGTAATAGAATTTGTTGTAGACACGCTGAAGTCCTACAGTCAAGCCGAAGCATACTTTTTTGAAGGATTTAGAGGTAAGTTTCTGAACAATCTCAGTCTATACATTAAAATGCTCTTAGCTAAGAAAGACGTTTTAAGAATGCAGTAATATTTCTATATCTATCATGGTAGAAAGTATATATGGTGACTCTGATGAAGAAACCCATAACCTGAGAATTAGAAAGAGGTATAAATTTAATAAAGAAAAGAATCATGGAGGACCTGGACTCCGCGTGAATAACGAACTCCCATGTGACCTTAATAATCAGACCGCACCGCCATCCGCCACCATCCATCCTATTACACCTCAGAACCCACCCATTGTGAACGTCGTGCAACCCACCCCACAAAATATTAATACTGGAAGTGCCGCAAGTGCGGGTGCCCAGGCCAATACGACTCAGAACATTCCAGTCCAGAACACCCAACCGCAGAATAGTCCGCAGAGTGGTATCCCTAGCACTATTTCGAATACCCCCTTTACTTTTTTTGCTCGGAACCCTCCCCAGAATCAGAACACCAATACACCACCGGCAAAGACAATGATAGATAATGACATAAAAATGCCAATATTCAAAGGAACGGGTCTGGAAGACCCTGATCAACATTGGCTTCTATGTGAATCCGTTTGGAGCGTAAAGCAAATTCAGAATGATGCTATGAAGAGAGCGTAGCTCATCACTACCTTCAAAGACAGAGCCCTTCATTGGTTTATGAAATATTCTCAAGCACAACCAAGAGCCTTAGCATAGATAAAGGCAACGATGGTAGTAGAGTTTAAGAAACCAAAATCCGAATCCCAATGTATCACAGAGCTGAAAGAGATTAAGCAGAAACCTAATGAGACGGTCTGGGAATTTGACCAGAAGTTCAAAACACTCTTAGACCAAGTAACATTTGTGATAGCTCCGCAACAACATAAAGAATGGTTCATTGTTGCGCTGCTACCCCACATCAGACAACCATTGATGCAACAGAAGGTTGCATCGCAGGCAGAGGCCTTAGAGATTGCCATGAAGTCAGAGGCTTCATCGATCGGTGAGACTAGCTCTGAGATGTCACAGATCCAAAACCAGTTGACCGCATTGACACTAGAGCTGGAAAGCATGAAGAATGGAAAGGAACAAAGATATGAACCAAGACATGAAATCTGGTGTACAAGTTGTAAGGGAGAAGGCCACACCAGAGAACATTGCCCTTTATTTCAAGACTATCTTAATAGTGGTGCACCCAACCTGATTAATTAGAACCAGGCACCCTGGTGTGAAATCTACAGAAGCAGAGGACATCGACCAGAGGACTGTTATCTCATACAGAAATATGTAAAAACACCTAAGAGCTTCTATTGTAATTTTTGTAAATCAGTTGGACATGATGAATCCAACTGCCGCGTATATGAGCTCATGAATGAAAGGAAGCGAGATATGGAAGCGATGCGAGGTGCGAGACTATACCGCATCCAAGAAGACAACTAGTTGAAGCAAGAAAACACATAGTATGACCAAGGGGGATATAGAGGCTGTGGGGGTGGATACCGTGGAAGAGGAAGAGGCCCGGCACAAGGAAGAGGCCATGGTTAGGTAATCTTCTATAATTGTGGCCAACCAGGTCATGTTTCTCGGGATTGTACCAACCCATGCACTACGTGCAATTACTGTAAATCTTTTGAGCATGTTATTGAAGATTGTCCCATACTAGAGGTCGATATGCACAAACGTAGAAGGATAGACCCACCTGCTCCAAACATTCAGTGGATCACAGCAGAGAGGAGACCCGAGGATCCAAGCATCAATGTAGTAATGCACAGTGGTGTTGCGATAAGGCGAGATCGAGGAGTAGAAGCTTCGACTTCTGGAGATTTTAAGACTAAGCAAACACCCCTTGAGAGACAATGGATAAGGAAAGGTGTTGAGAAAACAGTTGCTTTCGACCTGACGAAGAACAAAGGAGCATTTACGAAAGCATGGGATATCTGTTAGGATGTTCCTATACTCCATCCTAGTCCCACCAGTATTTTGATCATTTACATTTTCAGTCATGCATGCACTTTTAGGGTTTGCATGCATCATTTAGGGTTTGCATGCATTTGCATGCATTCCAGTCATCAGTGGAGCAACTAGCAGTTTTAGCCCTCCTAGAGCTTAGTGCGCCCTTCCTCCTTGATTTAAGGAAGCCACTTGTCCTTTCTCACCTACCAGTCCAGTTTAATTCAGTTATCCACCAGTCTTTCCTTGATTTGAGGCCTGACTGACTCCTCACTACTGTTATCACTCCGATTGACCTTCGATGAGACATGACTACCTGTTCTGACTCTAGTTAGCTCCTCATGCACCCTCCACTGAGCCTCCTTCACTCAGTTAGTGTCTCCATGTGCCAGTTACATTCAGTTACACCTACCACACTTAGTTAGACTCAGTTTGACTGACGGTTGACAGTTACTTGTGCATTGATGACTCCACCGATGATGAGATAGACTACTAGTTGTGCTCCGATGACACTCTAGTGATCCTTTGATCACTCCATGAAGGCTAATTCAAATTTCCACCTTAGGCGTTCGAATCATCATGCATTGTACTACTTATTGTCCATATTGTGATTAATTAATTAGTGTGTGTGAAGTATTTTTGCTTCTATCCAAGTTCTACAATATTATTATTCTATTTCTCATTATACTGCATTGATCACGCTTCTTCTATTTTCCTGCTTAATCATAATTATTCTCTTGTGAGGTATACAACATCTCTTAGATCTGCTGTGAGGATTTTCACATGGTATCTGAGCATGTTGAGAGTATTGTTTATCTCCATTCTTGAGAGTTTTTTGCAGGTTATTACCAAGATTTAGAGTGCAGCAGTTTCTGCATCTTTGCAGCAGTAGCAGTTGCAGATATTCTCTATTGTTTTTGCAGGTCTTATATAGCTTCAATGTTTTCAAAAGATCCCCCTCTTTATCTATTCGACTATGTTGAATGGAAACCAAAAATGATAGCATATTTGAAGAGACATGATCTCTTTGATTATTGTTTTGAAAGAGAGTTTGAATCCTATGAAGAAAAAATTAACTAGTTAAATGAAGGTGGAAGAGCTATTGCAACCATCATGGTTGCTATGTCTCGAAGCTTGGCATTCTATTCCCTTGATGATGTTGAATCTCCAAAAGAGCTATGGGCCCACCTAGATGAAATATTTAGCAGACAGAATGAAGGGATTGGTCCAAACCCCTTCAAGAGCAAGCAAAGTGATGCATTCACTCCCCTTGATGGTATCTCAGATCATGAACCAGTATCATCTCATATTGAAGTTGTCCACAAAGAACTTGCAGCTTCTACACTCATGCTCCAACTTTCTTCTCTTTCTGGGCCAGCTCACACTCTAGATATTGTAGAAGGTCCTAAATCCTCTCTTGCACCAGAGTCTATTGGTTTGCATCATGATCACATGATTATTTCGGAGGAAAAATCAGCTATTGGAGGTAATGCATTCGCTCTCCTCCAACAATCACCTCTTATTTACTACTATATGATCATTATTCCATGCTTTTAGAAGGTTATTGAAGAATATGGCCATTGCCATTCGCTTGGGATAATTTCTCATGCACATCATGGTTTTTATCTCACCCCTGCTGGTTCAAAGGAGATCTCAAGAAACCATGACCATTTGCTTGGGATAATTTCTCATGCATTTACTGGTTTTGATCTCACCTCTTATGGTTCAAAAGAGATCTCAAGAAACCATTATTCAAGTCTTGGATCTAATTTGGATCCTAAGCAAACACTACTTGAGATAATTTCTCATGCATATGATGGTTTTGATCTCACCCCTGCTGGTTCAAAGGAGATCTCAAGAAACTATTCTTCAAGTCTTAAATTTGATTTTGATTTCAAGTTATTATTTGATGGTTCTTTTTGGCATAATCTCACCCATGATGGTTCAAAGGAGAAGACAAAAGACTATCTGCATATTCATGTTTTTGATCCTACCTCAGCTGATTCGAATCACAGGTTCAAGGATCATCCTCATACTTTTGGATTTGTTCTCATCACATTTGATCTGAAGAGAAAGTACAAGCACATGCTTTTTGAGCATGATCCTCTTATTTCCAAGAAGAAGACACCTCCAGACATATGACCAAGCATCACACCTGCTTGAGTTTGGAGAATTTATTTTTTATGTGTGCCTTATAGTCTGTTTTGAGGGGGGGTTATTTTTCCCATGAAATTTTTCCCACTTCCTTGGTTTATTGACTATTATTATTCATTGTATTGGGTGACCTTTGGTCTTAGTTACCAAGGCCCAGGTTAGATTAAGGGGGGGTGTTAGGATATTCCTATACTCCATCCTAGTCCCACTAGTATTTTGATCATTTACATTTTAAGTCATGCATGCACTTTTAGGGTTTGCATGCATTTACATGCATTCCAGTCATCAGTTCAGCACCTAGCCATCAGTTAGCCAGCCCCCGAGAGCTTCTCTTAGATCAGTTTTAGCTCTCCTAGAGCTTAGTGCGCCATTCCTCTTTGATTTAAGGAAGCCACTCGTCCTTTCTCACCTACCAGTCCAGTTTACTTCAGTTATCCACTAGTCTTTCCTTGATTTGAGGCTTGACTGACTCCTCACTGCTGTTATCACTCTGATTGACCTCCGATGAGACATGACTACCTGTTCTGACTCTAGTTATCTCCTCATGCGCCCTCCACTAAGCCTCCTTCACTCAGTTAGTGTCTCCATGTGCCAGTTACATTTAGTTACACCTACCACACTCAGTTAGACTCAGTTTGACTGACGGTTGACAGTTACTTGTGCATTGATGACTCCACCAATGATGAGATAGACTACTAGTTGTGCTCCGATGACACTCTAGTGATCCTTTGATCACTCCATGAAGGCTAATTCGAATTTCCACCTTAGGAATTCGAATCCTCATGCATTGTGCTACTTATTGTCCATATTGTGATTAAGTAATTAGTGTGTGTGAATTATTTTTGCTTCTATCCGAGTTCTACTGTATTATTATTCTGTTGCTCATTATACTGCATTAACCACTCTTCTTCTATTTTCCTACTTAATCATAATTATTCTCTTGTGAGGTATACATCATCTCTTAGATCTACTGTGAGGATTTTCACAATATCCTTAGAGAATCAGAACCTAGGTTGCCGAGGATCCCACTGTGTAGCCAAATACCGTATGTTGAAGACATGCTGACTACTTATGACAACACAAGTGCCGTAGCAGAGACATGCACCTCTATTGCGCAGTTCCTTAGAAGCCGCATGAAATTGTTAATGAACCTGGATGCTATATCAGAACTGCAGAAGGTTATAGACCAGTACGAACCGCATAGTGGAGAGGACAATACTGATAGTGCAGTTCATCATATCAAGAAACACAAGAGAACAGGCAGAGAAATGAGACTCAATGCGCAGATAGGAGATTATGAAATGGATGAAATCATTCTTGACCTGGGATCAGAGGTAAATGTCTTGACTAAGCAGACATGGCAGCAGATGGGGCGACCAAAGCTATCATGGTCACCTATCCAGTTGCAAATGGCCAATCAGGAAAAAGTCATTCTGTTTGGACGGTTTGCCAATGTGGTTGTTGACATTGATGGAGTACAGAGTCACACTGATTTCGAGGTTATTGAGATTGTGGACGATAGCCAGCCTTTCCCGGCACTATTGGGGATTGACTGGGATATTGATAACCTCATAATCATAAATCTGAAGACCAGGAAGATTATCTTTGAAGGAAAAAATCTCAGGGTGATTGCGCCACTAGACCCTGCGGATGGAGACAGATACAGTGAGCCGATTCAAGAGGAATCCCAAGCTTAGGATTTGGACCGGTTGTACAAACTGATCGCGAACCATGAAGATTATATAAATCCTACTGCAGATGGTACACTCAGCTGGAGATGCGACAACTCTTGCATTTCAGACTCAGATGCAGGTTTGGAGAACTGGCAAAACCGCATGCATGAAGTATCTGCAAGGAGATGCGCGCAGGTCACGAAGTTGATACACTGGATTGGGAAGCAGGTAAGCCCAATCCCCACATATGATGGTTCATCTAATGTTTATTCTTTCATCAAGGATTATACTGCAGCAGTTGCGGATGAACACTGCTTACAAGCATTAGATGTAGCACTGCGCGAGACACCTTCCAGATGGTGGGCTGCGCACAAGCAAACATTGACTACATGGGATCAATGCAGAATTAAGATGCAAATCAGATTTGTTGAGAAGGTTACATTACATTTTGCAAAATATAACAGACAAATAGATCCAAGGGATCACATTGAAATTTGTTCACAAGCTTGGGTGTGGAGGCCAAAAATAGAATGGGTGCATCTGTTTGTGCATACACTGGAAGAACCAATTCCAAAGAAGTTGTACCTAGACTTGAAACTGCGGAGGGGCACAACATATTGGTCTACGCTGACCATGAGTTTCCAGACAAATTTCAATTTCAAAGATGAACATCCGAGCATCAATGATGCATTGTAGGTTCTTAAGAAAAAAATATTCGGACTAAACTGCGCTAATGGAAATATAACCCTAGAAGAACTCCTTGGTGTAGAGAGCCTACCTGGAAAAGACCATATCGACTGAACCCGCGCTACAAAGAGCGAGTTAAGGTAGAACTCGATAAGATGCTGGATGCAGGGATCATTGAGCCAGTTGAAGAATCTGAGTGGATAAGCCCAATGGTTATCCAAGATAAGAAAACAAAGGGTGAGATCAAGATTTGTGTAGATATCAAGAAGATTAACGACGCTTCAATGCATGACCCATTTCCTACACCCTTTACAGATGAAGTGCTAGCTAATGTTGGAGGGAATGAAGCGTATTCTCTTATGGATGGATTTTCAGGGTACCATCAGATAGGCACAAGACCACTTTTGCTACGAAATGGGGCTCGTTCTAGTACACAGTAATGCCTTTTGGTTTTAAGAACGCACCTGCCATATTTTCTCGAGTAGTCATCACATCATTTAAGGATTTTATACATAACTTTTTAGAGGTTTACTTTGATGAATGGACCATTTTCGGTCTATTAAAGAACCATGCCGCAAACCTCAGGATGATGTTGGAAAAGTGCAGACAGCATCAAATTTCATTGAACTTAAAGAAGTGCATTTTTTGTGTTCCCTATGGAATCTTATTGGGACACATTGTTTACAAACAGGGCTTGATGGTTGATCCTGCGAAGATCGTAGTCATTGTAAACTTACCTACACCAAATTTAGTCAAGCAGCTGCGCACTACATTGAGGCATACAGGCTATTACAGAAAATTCATAAAAGGGTATGCGTAGATAACCACAGCTATGGAGAAGCTACTAAAGAAAGATGTTCCATTCATCTGGAACGAAGAATGCGAACAAGGCCTTGATACACTGAAAGAAAAGATGGTCACTATGCCGATCCTAGTTTTTCCAGACTGGGAGAAGCCATTCCATGTTCACATGGATGCATCATGTATCGCATTGGGCATTCTCGCTCAGCCAGGAGAGGGAGGTATTAATCATCCCATTGCATTTTCCAGCAAAAATCTATCATCCACTGAGAAGAACTATACCACTACTGAAAGGGAAGGACTCGCAATGGTATATGTGCTATAGAAGTTCAGGCATTACTTACTTGGTGCGCACTTCTCCATGTTCATTGACCATTCTGCTTTGAAATACTTGGTCAATAAGTTAGTGTTAGGGGGGTGCATATGTAGATGGTTACTACTCTTTCAGGAGTACGACTTTGAGATTGTCGTTAAGCCAGGCAGGTTGAATTTGGGACCCGATCATCTGTCAAGAATCGAGTCGGGCGAAGAGCCTACGAATCTGGAGGGCAACCTGCCTGATGCGCAGTTGTTTGCTATACAAGTTGTAGATGATTAATATTAGGACATCATTGATTTTATAACCATAGGATTTGCACCTACATAGCTCACTACGCAGCAGAAGAAGCAGCTGGTAGTACGTGTCGCAGACTTCACTATCATCGCAATTCAGCTATACAAGTTGGGACCGGACGAAGTCCTGCGCAGATGTGTGCTAGCGCATGGGAAACCATTCATATTGGCTGATGCACACTCAAGAGTCGCAGGAGGTCACTATGCAGGAAAGGCCATTGTGCAAAAGATTATAAGATCAGGTCTATGGTGGCCGAATCTTCATAAATATGCAAAGGAACACTACCAGAGCTGCGATGTCTGTCAAAGGACAGGAAGACCATTGCATAGAGACAAAATGCCACTAAAAACACAGCTGACATTGCAGGCCTTTGAAAAATGGTCCATTGATTTTGTGGGACCTATCAAACCACCAGGGAAAAGAACTGGGGCGAGGTATATTATCACTGCAACTGACTACCTCACCATATGGGTAGAAGCAAAGCCAGTGAAAGATTGTAGCGCAGCTACAGTAGCACAGTTCATTTTTGAAAACATCTTTACAAGGTTTGGATGCCCAAAGATTCTGATGAGTGACCAGGGCACTCACTTTCTGAACAGGACTATTGAGGCATTGACAGAGGAGTTCCACATTCACCATAAACGCAGTACGCCCTACCACCCTTAGGCGAATGGAACCATGGAAGCATTCAATAAGATACTGGAGAATGTTCTTACTAAGGTATGCAACGTAAACAAAGACAACTGGGACATGCGCATTCCTGCAGTATTATGGGCATACAAAACTACATGTAAAAAATTGACTGGACACACACCATATATAATGGCCTATGGACAGGAAGCCATAATGCCAATGGAGTATATTGTTCCCAGCTTGAGAATAGCTGCTCTTACAGGCATGGTAGATCAAGAAGCACTACAGGAGAGGCTCTTACACTTGGTTGGTCTGGAGGAGGATTTCTTTATCGCAGGATTCCACCAACAAGTACAGAAGGACCGAGAAAAATCATGGCATGATCGCCACATCAAAGACAAGAGCTTTCAGGTAGGTGATCTAGTCCTCCTGTATGATAGCAAGTTCATGTAATTTCTGGGAAAAATTAGAATGCATTGGCTTGGCCCATATACTATATTTCATGTTACTAATGGTGGTGCAGTTCAGTTAGCCACCTTAGCCGAAGATACCTTGCCTACTTTGATCAATGGAAGTAGACTAAAACCCTATCGGGATAGTCCTGCTACGCCGAACTAGTAATGATCCAGAAAAGCAAAAGTTCTAAGTGCCAAGTGCAGTTGAAATTGGGAACTGGAAATCTGAGTGAGTCTGTACGCAATGTATACTACGGAGTATGTATATACTGTGCAGCACGGTCAGAATGTGCTACTGTAAAATAAAATAAAATATATATATATATATATATATAAAAGAAAAAGGAAAGAAGAACAACGCAGTTGCGATGCTAAAAAATGCAACTGCGAGGATCAAGTCACATGAGGCTGAGACTTAATTCAGAAGGCCGAGTTCTGACACCACGAAGTCATTGCACAGGACCGAGAATGACCTACTACGCAGTTCGACGTGACGTTGGCAAAAATAGTTGTTACAATGTCGGTCAGAAAAATATCCATTATATAGCCGTTGCCAGCAACCGCTTGGATAATTAATGCAAAAATAGCCGTTCTGCACCAAATTTTGAAGGACAAGACCAAATGATCCGCCGGATTTGGCCAACGGATACCACCATTAATGCTCACCTATCCATTGAGGGACGCAGAGGAGATCCGCTGCGCCTATAAATAATGTTGCATATCATCTCGCGGGCGTTACCAAACAGTTAGAAATTTCAGCAAATATTTCTGTGTGAGCTTTAACGAGTGGATGCTTGAGAGCTATTCAAACGAAGACGAATTCACAGTTGAGGAGACTGTGAGGATTTTCAAGCACGGAGGGATTGAAGCTTTAATGAGAACCCCAGCTAAGAACGTTGCTTTCGAACAAGGTCAAGCATCACGAAGGTCGCCGAGGCACAGTCTAGCTATGGAAGATAGAGGGAAAACTCCTGTGCAACCAAGAATGAAGGTCCACCAAAAGGGTTCCACAATGCAGAAGCCACCAGTAGCAGATAAAGAGATACCACTGATCATGAATTTAAATTACATCTCGCCACGTGCACTAGACGCACCGGTCTTTAAGTTGCTAAAGAACGCAAAATATGACATTCCATTATCACCGATCTCCAAGCACGTTCAGGTAGATAAGAATCTATTGGGAAAAATACCAGACTGTAAATGGGAGGACTATGATTTGTTGGCAATTCATAAGGAGGAACCTAATAAGCTAAAGTTCCCATAGTTCTAGCCCGACCAATACATGTGCTAGAAGAAGGATGCGAAGGGTGAGCTTCACTTGGTTGCTGAAAGTTGGTTGTCTGGAGTAGTCCAATCTGGGCTGCTCAACCTACTCAGGCTGCTGCATTTTGATAGAACACCAGAACTAAATGCGGTAGTAAGGACATTGATGGCAAGAATGCATCAAGGATACTTGTGGCTGTATCGGAATGTGGACCTAAACATTGATTTAATCCACCGTGTTACGGGCTTGAGTAAGAGGGGTAAAAACCCAAAGATATTTTTCCAAGGGAAGAGCAAAGATAAAGAAGCTGTGGCCATGATGAAGAAAACCCAATCTGTTATCAAAGGGAAGAGGGGTTTTCAAACAGAATACATTGAGGATCGGGCGACGAAGTTCATCACACAGCTGTTAGCAGGAAAAATCTTGAGGAAATGCAGGCCTCTAGAAGTCGCAGTGCTACTAGGTGCCGTGGCAGCAGAAGGAGAAGAGTTCAACTGGTCGCAGTACCTCCTGAACGAGTTCATAGAGGAACTCAACGATATGTAGCTCAGTGGCAGAAATTTTCACTATAATTGGCTTATAGTATTGATCGCTTTTGTCGAATGGAAAGAGCCAAAGGATTATGTTGGCGTGATCACGGATCCCAACGACTGGAGGGGGCCCCGCTTTGCAAACCTCTGGTCCAACCTCAACTCATAGAGGCAGTACGCGACAGCAGAAGTGTTCTACCAGTACTATCACCAGCTGTGCGATGCGATTGTAGAAACCCCCAGGATCACAAAGCAGGTAACTAGCAAATACATTCACATTGTGGATTTTTATGTTGACATGCACATCATCCATATTTCACCTAAAGCGCAACAGAAGAAGCCGGAGTGGTGCGCAGGAAGCTACCACATGTATGAAGAGGACATTGACAATATAATGAAGGAATGACCTGCTGAGTTCTGCATAGAGGTTGTCGATGTCCTTAGTAACTCTGAGGAGGACGAGCTGATTCCAAGCCCATGCCCGATAGTTGAAGAAAAAGAGTTGGTGAAAAGAAGGAGCTGGCGGATAGCACCATGAAGCAAAAGGGAGCACGCAAGAAACAAAAGGCTGATAAAGGCAAGTTGGACACCATCCTCAAGACCAATGATTACGAAATGATCGACGGAGTATTCAACGAACAAATAGAAGATCTGATGATAGACAAGGACAAAGAAGATAAAGCCATACAGGATACTCTATAGAAGAATCTGATCATGTTGGAGGGCATCACGTTGAAGATCGATGAAGTAAAAAAGAGATTACCCCCCCCGGTGCGACGGAGAGTCCAAAGGGAAATCCGGAGGGACTTCACAACAGCCGCAACTGACTATGACCATTCCTGCGAAGTCGCACATCATCCATATGGACACAAGTACTGTAACTTTACCATTGCCAGAGCAGCTAGTACTGGATACAAAGGATGTAGAGCACGTGGAGTTGGATCTAGCGAAGATACCATTACCTGGCTTGCATTACTTACACTTGCAGTGCGTAGAAGAGATGCATGAAAGAACTATTGATGCAATCAAAGGACAGGTTGAACCACAAGTAGCTAACATGCAGTTGGAGGAAGATAGCTTGCGGAGAGTTATGCAGCTGTAGGATGAACAGGATCATCGGTTAAGACTCGAATCCACGATCACCGCAGTCGTCGATGGCATAGACGACTTTGAAGTACAAGCAGGACTAGCGGATACTATTATCAAGATTGGCGAGCTGGTGACCCATATGAAGACAGAAATGCAAGACATGGAGGTTCTCCATGAGGCTAACATGGCTGCTTTGAGGGAGCAGGTAAACCCACAGACCCCACTAGATCAACAACAACTGAGAGTAGGAATAGTAAAGACCACAGCAGAGAACATTGCTGCCGAAGTCGTGTGATGAACCTGCAATAATTAATTAATGCAAATACACGAGATATCAGAAATAACAGAACTCAGAATCACTTTTATATTGATCACGGGCCACTTCAAGGGGGCAACCTCCTTTGAGCAAGCTCAATACAATTAACTTCACGGTGCCTTCATAGGCCTCAACACACACTTATATACTAAGTCTAGGTGCCAATACCATGGGTCAATACCATGTGTCAATACAAACCATGGGCCAATACAAAATATAGATCAACAATTATTACGAGTCAAAACCATGGGCCAATACAAACTATGGATGAACAAAACTATGGGCGACTTACAAAGCATATGCGCCAACAAAAATAAAACAAACTATGGATGAACAAATACTACGGGATGACTTACAAAGCATATGCATCCAACAACAATATACTAACAAAGTAAAGACATGGGTTCCTAACATCCCGTCTCCCTTAGAAAAAGATTTGTCCTCAAAGCTTTAGATGTGGAAATTGATGCAGAATCTGAAGGAGTGGGTCCCCTATATCATCCTCGAGTTTCATTCCGGGCCACTGGCACCTTTTGAGTTTCAGGGAGGATTGCATGGAAGGCTGTAGATGAAGAAGAACCATATTAGCGACGTGAAAAGTGCATGCAGAACGGTGCTGATCGGCTTGTCGTTTCAGTCGAATTATTGCCATGTGAAGATTGTCCTGCAGAATGAGAAGAAGCTGATTGTAGTTTCGAAGAATTGAGTCAATTGCCTGAACTGGCGGTGCCTGCCCAGAGACTGCTTCATATGGTGTCCTTTTAGATGTGGTACTATACCACTGGAGCGCTTCTAGGAAATCCATAGAAATAGTTGTCCAAATCTGTGTAGGGATCGACAAGGGTTTGAGCAGTCCCGAAAGGAGGTTCGTTTCACCCTTGTTGACCTGGAAATTATCACGGTCAACCACCATCCATTGAATTGTCATTTTCAATCCCTGCCAAAAGAAGTTACATTGTTCTTTCTCATACGTTTTGAGGAACCCAGAGTGCCCTGCTGATGAAGAAGCATGGAGTTCACAGAAGAGATAACCCCATTGAACAGATTGCAACCAATTTGGAACAAGCAGAGAAATAGCTGTAAGAGAAACTGGGTCATCAAATGTGCGAGAAGGAGCATCTGCCACCATATTTTCCTTACCCTTCTGGTAAGTGGTCGCATAGTCATAACCCATGAGTTGGAGAACCCATTTCAGGTGTGCTGGGGAGGAGACCTGTTGTTCTAGGAAACTTTCCAGACTCTGGAGATCAATCTTGATGCATAAATAATTCCCCAATAGGGATGGCTGCCACTTCTGTACTGCATGCAAAATAGCCATCATGTCCTGCTGAGATGTAGATGCGGCAAAATGCTTACCGGAAAGGTCTCGTGAAGGAGGCAAGCCCACTGGTGCAACAAAGACACCTGCATATCTATCCAAGGAAGTAGTGGAGACCGTTGGTGGGTGCATCTGAAGGGAATGGAGCTGAGCAATGACACCATGTGAATTCTTCTTAAGGATCTTTTCCAAGCGATGTGAATTGATGATGCAAAGAGACCCTGGTTGTAAGCCCATAAATTTGTGTTGTGTCCCATTGACTGAAAACTGCATCCAAAGTTCATCAAAATCCCATAAGATGGGGCCAAGTGTGCATAACCATTGAACACCCAAAACTACATCACATCCACCTAAGGACAAGGCAAACATGTCAGAGCGTAGGTTATAATCTTCCATAGAGATATGGACATTATGACACTTCCCCTTGCAAGGTAAGGTGCCCCCATTGGTAACCATGACTTCAAAGTTGGAACAAGGATGGACAAAACAATCAACCTGTTTGGCAATGCGAGGGTCAATGAAGTTATGAGTGCTACCAGAATCAATGAGTATGGTAAGAGGGAGCTTTTTGAAGTATCCCCTGACCTGCATTGTTTGTGGGGTGGTGACGCCAGTTACAGCATGGAGAGAGATCTCGAGTGGGTCGTCTTGAGATGGGGTGTCAACAACGAGTGCTGAATGTCGACCTGAACATCTACTATATCTAGAGCTTCTTCACCAAGTTCTAAGGCAGGCGGAGAATCCACATCCAAGAGATAGAGCTTTTGTTGAACACATCTATGTCCCTGAGTGAATTTCTCATCACAATTATAACAAAGCCCTTTTTCTTGGCGTGCCTACATCTCTGTTTCAGACAAATGCTTGATAGGAGTTGTTCGAGGAGTAGGCATGATGGGAGGTCGTTGGGAACCCATATTTCTGAAGGGAACAAAGGTGGGTTTGGAGTGTTGTTGAGCTGCGATCTTGTCCTCTGCCAACTTAGCCAACCCTAGGACTTCCATCATTGTGTTGGGATAGAACATTTTGACTTCTGAGCGGATTTCATCCTTGAGACCACTGATAAAACAACTCCTGTAGAATTCATCAGACAATCCTTCTGTGTGATTGGCCAGTTTCTGAAATTTTGTCTGATACTCTCTCACTATGCCAATTTGGTGAAGTTTAGTGAGTGCTCTTGTGAAGTCATCAAAAGAACTAGGACCAAATCATGGCAAAAGGAGTTGGCAAAAATCTGTCCAGTTTGGCTTGGGATGAGCTTTGATGTACCAACGGTACCATTGAAGGGCTTCCTGTTCCAAATGAAAGGATGCAAGTGGAACTTTCTAGACATCAAAAGTATTATGCAGATTGACATATTGTTTTGCTCGGTATATCCATCCAGTCGAATTAGTACCATTGAAGCGAGGAAAATCAAGCTTCGGCCCACGAAAATTGCTGGAAGAAGAGAACCCAGTGGCTGCAGAAGATTCTGGTTGTCGGTTATTGTTCATGTCTGAATGCTGAAGATGGAGGCTGAGAAAATTTTCATCTAGATATTGGAGTTTGGTTTGGATGGCTGCAAGTGCTTCCTCCATGGTTTTTGCTCCTGTGTGAGTGACAACCATAACCTGGATTTTTTTTTTTGGTTGACTGGGTAGAAAAACAAAAACAGAAACTGCTTCAGTAATGGAAAATTTGGATTTGGGAAAAAATCTGAAGGGTAATTGGGGTTTGACTAGGTTTTGGACACTGTCGAATAGATAGGGAAGCAAAAAATGAGGATTTCAGAAGCAGGGTGAAAGAATGGGAAAATTTGGAAGAGGGGGACAAAGAAGCAGAATTCAGAAGGGAACTCTGTGGTAAAATTTGAAGGTGATTGGGTGAAATCTGAGGAAGTTATGACAAACCCTAAAAATAGACAAATGTGGGATTTCGGGCTTTGGGAAGTGGAATTGGGGATAGGGTCCTCATGAATGAAATATGCATAATGGGATGACAGGGGTTCCCCGAAAATTTCAAGGGAAATAGAGTGAAAACCAGGGAGATATGGAGAAAAAACTGGTGTTTTTTTTGTTTTTTTTTGTTTTGTTTTTTATTTTTTTGTTTTGTTTTTTTTTGCACACTAGAGAGGCTACGGCTCGGAAGGGATCTGAAACAGATAGATTTGCAATGGCCCAGAAGTGAGCGAAAACAGAGGGATCTGAAACGGCGCCGAATGGATTGAAAATGGCTGGATCTGGAACTGCTTTCAGAATGGATCTGAACGGCTGGATCTGAAACGACGCAACAGTGATCGACAACAGTTCAGCTAAAAATAGCTATGGACCCCAGGTATGTGCGGCTTCCTATCGGTTCAGGGGATTCACTCGGCCACCAATGCTGTCTGACGGCTTGCGTATTGGGGCAGTACCCCTCACTCCACGGCTCAGTTAAAACTGATAACAACTTTGCCACAAACGACAGCTCTTGGTTTACCTCACGGGTGGGAACTAGTCAATTAGGTAGGGGTCATTGCCCTTTTCGCTGGCAGGTCCTCTCAATGGGCCAGCTACTTTGGGGTTCCTATGGTACTCCTCACAATGAGTTTTAGGGCTTATGCCCAAGTACTTCCCACAGTTAAGCGGATAGGAGTTATCCCCAAATCCGAACTTGCAACAGCGCGAAAAAAAAAATTGGCAGAAATTTCACCCAACGAGCCCAAGAAAGTGCTCTGATACCAGATGTGATGAACATGCAATAATTAATTAAAGCAAATACATGAAATATCAGAAATAACAGAACTCAGAATCACTTTTATATTGATCACTGTCCACTTCAAGGGGGAAACCTCCTTTGAGAAAGCTCAATACAATTAACTTCACGGTGCCTTCATAGGCCTCAACACACACTTATATACTAAGTCTAGGTGCCAATACCATGGGTCAATACCATGTGTCAATACAAACCATGGGCCAATACAAAATATAGATCAACAATTGTTACAGGTCAAAACCATGGGCCAATACAAACTATGGATGAACAAAACTATGGGCGACTTACAAAGCATATGCGCCAACAACAATAACACAAACTATGGATCAACAAATACTACGGGACGACTTACAAAGCATATGCGTCCAACAACAATATACTAACAAAGTAAAGACATGGGTTCCTAACAAGTGGTTAAGTGCCAAAATCTATTGGAAGCAGCGTCGAAGGCATTCACTGCCCTTGAAGAAGACCCAGGACTGCTAGCAGTCAAGAACGCGGTGAAGAAAAAGCAAGCTGCATTAGAGCAGTTGGACACAGAAGTGAAGGCATTGCCACCGCGGGATAGGTTGCAAAGGTACAGAGAAATCAAGGTGTTGAAGAAGGAAGTGCAGGTGTTGAGGGAAAAAGAAATAGAAATAGGGGACAAATCCCAGCCATTACTGGAATATGCCAGTACGATCTCACAAGAGATCGATGAAAAATTAAAGGAGCTGCACGAGAATCATGAGCAGGTGGAAGGACAGATAGGTGATGAGATCACATCTGAAATATTGGAGACAGTTAGCCAGATTGAGCAAGACACGAAGCAAGCAGTCCAGAAGTTGAATGCTACATATAATGAATTCACTGCGAAGCTAACTCCACAGCAGGTAGCACATCTCGGGGGAAGCTAAAGTTGCAAGTGGCTCGGGGGCGAGCCACATGTGAGTGTTAAGGGCTTGTTGGGCCTAGCCCAAGTGGGGCAATTTTGAGCAAGGACTTTTGGAACTGCGAAGCAAAGTGCAGTTCATATAGAGTACTCTTTTGTACATATTTGGGGATGTTGCAAAGATGCGCGCAGGGCAGTAGAAGAAGTGCTGTGAAGATGCGCGCAACGTAGTAGAGGAAGTGCTGCGAAGATCAGTGCTGCAAGGATGGAGTACTGTGAAGTGTCCAGTCTATAAGGATCCAGTAGGGAAGAGTGTTGGATGGGAATATGGCATGTATTCTGGTTAGACCGTCAGCAGTCTATTTTTGGCAAAGATGCTCTAGGGATTCCAAGTGGTGGGCAGGAGTAGTTGGGAAAGAAAGCGACTGGTTGATGCCGAAAGGGGCCGGTGCGAAGGGGTTTTGTTGGTTAAGTAAAACTGAGAAGAACTTGGGTCTATCTTGAAAACCCTTTAGTCCATCTTGTAAGACAACATACAACAACATGAAGGTAATTTGTTGATTATTTTCCTTTATGTTGATGATATTTTGATAACTGGAAGCACTCTTGCTTCAATCGACAAGTTAAAAACTGCTTTAAATCTAACTTTTGACATGAGTGATTTGGGCTTGTTGAAGCAATTCCTTGGGATTGAGATTGCTCAAAACTTTGATGGGATCACCATATCTCAGCAAAAATATGTTTCAGACCTACTAAACAAAATTAATCTTTCAGATTGTAAGGTAGCCCCATTTCCATTCCTCTCAGGAATCAGTCTTGAGGAGGGAAATTCTACACCGCTTGCGAATTCGACTCTTTATCGATAGTTGATTAGATCTCTTCTATACTTGACACACTCTAGGCCTGATATTTCTTATGCCATGAGTGCTGTAGAAATATATATGCAGCAGCCCCATGAGCTCCATTGGTAGGCAGCCAAAAGAATCTTGCACTATGTGCAGGGTACTAGACATTTTGGCATACACTATGTTGCAGATTCTGAGCTAGATTTGGTTGGATTCACTAATTCAGATTGGGCGGGTGATAGTATTGATCAGAAGTACACTTCTGGATATGTTTTCATGATTGGCATTGGGCCTATTTGCTGGTCAAGCAAAAAGTAGGCATCCATTTCCTTATCTTCACTAGAGGCAGAGTATCGAGGAGTAGTCATTGCTTGCATTCAGGTAATTTGGTTGCAGGGTATTCTAGCAGAGTTTGATATTGGTAGCACCACTTCGACTGTCATCTTTTGTGACAATCAAAGTGGTATCAAGATCTCGACGGATCCATTTCAAAGACAGAGGACCAAGCACATCGAGATCCACATGCACTACATCCGAGAGCTTGTGCATGAAAGAACCATTGTTTTGCAATATTGCCCTACCGATGAGCAAATTGCAGACATCTTCACCAAGAGCTTCACTGAGAAGAAGTTATCTTACCTCCATTCACTATTGGGGGTGAGTTCCATTATGGTGGAGATAGATTAGATCCTTCTATGTTCAACTTGAGGGGGGAATTTATTCCCATTGGGTTTTCCCTCTTTCCTCACTTAGATTTTTTCCATCATTTTTGGATTATTGTATTGGGGTGACCTCTGGTCTCAGTAACCAGGGCACTATCTTTTATTTTATACCTCATAGTATAGCTTGAGGGGGGGTGTTAGGATATCTCATCATCACTTTTTATGTTTGCATGCATTTTTCATACAGTCATGCATTTGCATGCATCCCAGTCATCAGTGAGGTGTCACCCAGCACCTAGTCCCCAGTTTACTAGCCCTGGGAGCTTCTTTCCATTCATTTATAGCCCTCCTAGTCAGTGATGCACCCTCCCTTAACCTACCACATGTGAAAGGATCCCTTCTTCACCTACCACCAGTGACATGCTCAGCTAGTTGAGTAATTTGTGGATCTTTCCTTGATTTAAGGCTAGATTGATTTGTTAACTAACTAAAACACTCCGTTGGACCCCCAGTGAGACTAGATTTCCTATTTTGACTCCAGTCAGCTCCTCATGCGCCCTCCTCTAAGCCTCCTTCACTTCATTAGTGCACCATGCATGTGTTACACCTACCTACATTCAGTTAGACTCTGTTAGACATCTGGTTGACCGTTACTTGGGTATTGATGACACTCCACTGATGATGAGGACTCCTAGTGGGAGCCAAGCTATTCCATGTAGGCTATTCGAATGACCTCCTTGGTTAATTCGAATCATTCAATCATTGTGACTGCACATTGTATTGTATTCTACTTCTGAGTTCAATAGAGCACTACTGCAAATTCTCTTGCACAATTTACACATATTATTCTTTATGCATCTGTTGTAATTGATTTTCTTGTTCAATTAGATCTGTTGTGCTTCAATTTCACAGAATGCACCAATGCACTTTGTTTTTAGTGAGAATCAGTGTGTATACAACGATAAAAAGCACTGGTAATCATTCTCTGTTGTAAACAGTGAAGGGTGACAATGCACTGAAATATCTATATTTTTTAATTTTTTAAAAATTCCATTGTTCATACAAAATTGAAATATTTCTTATAATATTATTCATATACTTTTTAATTTTAATTATTGCGGTTGGATATGATGTTTGGATTAATTTGTTAAATCATCAGATTTCTCATCTTTTCATTATAATATTTAATCATCCATATATTTAATCAACGATGTAACATTTCACAATGACATTGGAGAATGCAATAGAATAAGAAACTTATTTTATTATATATGAATAAGATGCCCTTTTCCATACAAAATGAGACAACATACAAGTCCACAATAATCAAAATGTCAATATGCAATTCTTACACTTATTGATAACTCATTGTCTTTCAATTGGGGCAATATGTCCATTAGATTATACAAAATGTATGATTTTCATAGACAATTATTTCAAAAGACACAACAACTTGCATTAACATCCAATTATTATGATCATGATTCTTCGCTGGAACTGTTGTTAGTGCTCGAGCTAGATGGATGGCTTGGGTTATTTGGCTCAATGTTTTGTTTATTTCCTCGATTGTGTTCCTTGTCTTCAACTTCCATCTACAAACATAAAAATAAATTCGAATGAGTGTATCTACATTGGTGGACATAATGCAAATTAAATTAGATAATCTACATGATTATACAAATTGCAAAATGTACCATAGTTAGAATTGTGTCCTGAATGGTACACATTCTCTCAAAACCAAATATCATGTCGTCTCTCAACAACTCTTTTGTTGGATCCACTCCATACTTTGTTTCCTGCAAGTTTTATACCCCATCACAAATCATAGATTTCATTTAAAGGATTTTTGTTGTTCCAATAATTAAAAAATGAGAGAAGTAAAAAAACATAAAAACTTACAAATTCCATAATTAATTTTTGATACGCCGACATATACTCACAACCCATACTTAACCCAATGTCAATCAATTCATTTGATGGCTCTTCTTTGTATTATAGCACCTATTTGAAGACATCCAAGGATGGTTGGTGTTAAAAAATAATATAAATATCACAACCAATATGAATCTTAAGTTGTTATAAAAAATCACAATTAATCACAAACTTTTCTCTCAACCCTTTTCTTCCTTGTCGTATTGTCTTATGTGCTGAATGAGTTCCATTTTGTTTTCTTTTTTGCAACAAAACAATTGAAAACTAATATTTAATGCTAAATTATTTATTTATATGTACAAGATTAACCAATATAGAATCTTATCAAGCTAATCTTCATTTTTTTGATATGCATGACACACATTAACCAATACATATTAGTTAAACTTACATATAATTCAAACATATTAATTTTATACAGAAATAACAAAGAACTTGCTTTCTTCTCTTTTCTAGATTTTCTCCCATTGTGCCGATTGGAATTATTGTTACTTGAACTCATTTTTTTATTATCAATAAACAACCCGTTCCATTAAATAGAGAATCTATTAAATATATTATATAAATAAATCACATAATTTCAGCTGAAAAAGAGGTCCGGCGTATCGATTCAATTTATGAATACAACCACCCCAGTGCATTTACTAAGTATTTAATGTACCAACTCAGGTTAGTGATACAAAAACTCAATACTTCTCAAAATTGATTAAAACAGTGATTGTGGAAGCTAGATGGACTGAGAATGGATTTGATCAAAGTCTTGGGATGGATGGGAGGTTCTGATATGGAATGATACCTATGCAAAAATTAATGATACCATTGATGTTTCAATATAATCAAGGCTGCAATTTACTCCAATGCTCCTGGGCCCCTCAGCATATCTAGACTAGTATGGGTGAGAACTTTAACTAGAAGATGGGAGTGGGATTTTATGAATCACAGAGGTTAGATATCATTCAATAATAGTCATTGAAAATTAAAATAAAATTCCATAAATTTATATGGATTTCTGAGAAATTCTCACAAAAAGACTAGTAAAATTTTCGTCCAGGATTGCATAACTAGTGAGAATTTTGGGCTCCCAAACAGTAATCAGAGGCTCTCAAATTTCTGATATGAGACTTGGATCATGAAATATGACATATTAATCAACTCCAGAAATAATAATTATTTCATTTGGATTCATACTCATTCATTTATTAATTTCATACTGGAAACTAGTCAAATTCTAGCTAAATCTAGAAGGGGTGGGGAAATATGAGAAGAAATATGATTTCTGCAATTATAATTGATATGAAATACATCATAGGATTAAATTCACTGTTAATACATCATAATTGACCCAATAGAGTCCTCCAATCATTACAAAATATTCTCTCCACTCTTACTGAACAATATAGCACTAGAAATCAATGAAAGACTCCGAGATTCGAACCAGAGACTTGTTGGAGCTTTCTAAATTTTGAGCCAGAATTGGATCAGATATAGGACCTGCAAATAAAATCCATTAAAATGTCTGAATTCCATAATCATCTCAGAGAAATCTGGGGCACATCTACCAAACTTGACCAGGGGCACATCTCCCAAGTCTCTAAGGAAAAATTGCTCTCATACCAATTCACAAAATGCCAAGAAGAATTAATCTGGTGCGAAATGGTTTATTTATGGTGAGTGCATGACTTGATGAACAAGTAACCCAAGCTAATTCGCCCTCCTTGAGTGGATGAGGAAATCTAGCTTTTCTTCTTTTTCCTTTTTTCCTTGCTTTCCATATTTTCTGCTTTTGTTTTCTTTTCCTTGCTTTTCTACTTTATGCCTTTGTTTTTTTGGCTTTTCTGGACTTTCCTGCTTTTCTGAACATTCCTTCTTTTTTGAACATTCTTTCTTTTCTGAAATTTCTTGTTTTTTTTTCTGATTTTTCCTGCTTTCTCCTTTATGTTGCTTTTGCTGCTTTTCTGATTTGCTCCACTTTCTTTCCTTTTCTCCGATTTTCCTAGATTTGGAATCTTTCTCTTTGCCTCTCCCTCAAGCTAACTCCAAGTCAACCTTATCCTTTCATGCACTCTAGTAGATCATTATCCTCATTTATTCCACATAAAAATATTAAATGCATGAAAAATAAATATTCCAAGTGCATAATAAAATTTGGATACAAATTAATTCAAACTCCTAATTAATTAAATGCCTCAACTTAACCCCTCATTAATTAATTAATTCCATTTGTCACTAGGATCCATGGGGTTTGATCTGCTTCATGGTGCTAACAAAACATGAACATGATAGTCCTCCCCTCCCAAGATTGTTTGTCCTTAAGAAAGAAACCAACTCCAACCATCTATGAAGCCAACTGGTGACCTGACTCCTCAAAATATGTTGTTGGATGTCTAGAATCAAAATCCTCAATTCCAAGCAAAATACCAAAATTCCATCATGTTTCTGCTACACCACTCTGATTATATCCGGATCTTCAAGATTGATCCCATGGTCCCATTGCTTATGTTGCATTCCTCCAGACATGTATGCAAACTAAAATGACTCATCAATTCCTAGATCCCACTGCCATTGTTGCATGTCTCCCAATCACACTGTTGCTTGTGGAAAGCTATCATCCCAAAGAATTCTAGGGTCCCATTGTCTTAACTACATCCTCCCAAACATCAATATCAACAAAAAGAATATCTCATCATGGGGGATGTCTAAAACACTGCACCAAACTGGAAGTTCATCACTCCCAAAGGAATATTGAATCTCCTCATAAGCCATGTGTAAACTAGTAGTGCAATCCCCATTCCTAAGACATATATGGAAATCCCATGTACAACCAAGTATACTAAAGACATCACATAGCAGCCATAAATTCCTATACAACTGATCAGAAAATATGGATTATGTGTCCATAATATTTCCACTAATGCAATCAACAAACTTACCTCTTAGGGTACTCAACTTCCTTATGTAGCTATCCACCCAATTAGTGGATGAATTCATTCTCCCACTTGTTAGGGTTAACCTTGAATCGGGATTGAGTAAAAGTTGGTTAGGTCCAGGACATGTTTTTTGGGCACATGGTTTGTTGTATCCCATGGTATTGCCCCATGGTATTGCATGTAAGGAATCCTATGAAAGGCTTGAGGAGGATCCATTGTAAAGTGGCCTGGAGGTGAGTGGTGGCTAGCTCTCTTGGCTATTTTTGGCCATGTAATAAATATCTTCATTGGGTTCTGGTTTTCCCTGCATGGTGTTTCCAGGATAAATTATGTGTCTCTATCATGTGATTGCTTGTTTCTGTTTATTTCTCTCGAAGGTTAAATAATGTATGCTCGTCTAATTCCTAACAACTGGTATCATAGCCATGTTTAGAGTGTTGATGTTGTTGTGCTCGTTTAATACTGTAAGTGTGCAGGAGGTAGATCGTTGTGGATGTGGTCATATCTAGTCTGCATGGAGAGAAGGAGCTGCCTCATGAAGGTTTCAGTGGTTTGCAAATCTGGAAGATTTGAGATGATTACAAATCTCAGAATAAATCCAACCACCACTTAGAGGAAAGGAAGAGACCGAGATTTGTTGGACATGAAGAGTTCCAATGTGAGGAAAATTCATGGATTGAGGAAGAGATTATGTTTTGAGAAGATAGATCATGTGAATATTGTGAGGTGAGCTCCTAAGAAGCCTTATCATGGAACCACCGGATTTGATAAAGCCCTGGAAAAATACCTGCATGAAATCTCTGGATGAGCCGTAAAGAAGTGTTCCATAGTAAAATTGTTGAAGTGAACTGTGAAAAGAAGTGCACTTACAAAGGTAAACCATAAAAGACAAATTATAGCCAATATAAAAGTATTAGCATGAAAAGTATGAAAGTATTTGAATAAAGAGGTTACAACTTTAAAAAGAAAAGCTTTTTTTAAAGTGGATGGTGGAGACTTTAAATAATATTTTTTTAAATTTTTACATGAACATTGGTTAATGGAATTTGAAGTCATAAAAGGGTTTTATGGTGAAAAAGAGAAAAGTGACAGCTTGTTTATTTGTTATAAGAATGATGAAGTTTCTTATTTGTGGTTTAAGAGATAAGCATGGAAAGCATGTAAAATGGAAATTATGCACATGAGAAGCAAGATAAGTATTTTAAAAGGCTTATTGTACTTGTTTTTTTCCATTAATTGTGGGGTGTATGTTCGGTGGTACCCGACACCCCAACATTTATGGTTCTTAGTTAGAATGTAATTTCCCTAGGTACTAGAACCACAAGGTATCCCTCTTATGCACATAGAAGGGATGTTACATCAAGTGTGGAATGAACCACTTGGTAGGTATGAGGGTGGCAGGTGTACTTGTACGCTAGCTTGATGTGGAACTGGAGAAGGTGAATCTTCGATTGAAAAGGGGGGAATGTGATATGGTTTTATCTCAACATTGGGACTAAAATTGATGAACCATGTATGCAAAGATAATTCCTATAGAACTAGCGGTTACAACCGCTGAGGACCCATGTAATCCGGTAGATGGATTCTTCTTTATATGGACATCAATGACAAGGTTGGATGCAGGTACAAAAGGAGCATGGCAGAAAATGAGCAAGAAAGCGAGCATGAAAAAATGAGAGGATGAAGCAATAGACGGTGATTGTATAGTCACCATGAAGACACATGAAAAAATAAATAAATTAATGGAGCATTTTGCATGTAAAAGGGCATATGCTGTAAGACCTGGTAAGGCATGCATACCCCTGGTAACTCACAAGAAAATTTGGGAGAAAGACTTAGGTGATAGGGGGGTGTATGTGAGATTCCTCGGTTAAAACTTTGAAGGGGGTTGGTGATTACTCCAAGTCAAGTTTAAAGGGCGGATTGTTAGGGTTAAACTTGACTCGGGATTGAGTCAAAGTTGGTTAGGTCCAGCACAAGTTTTTTGGGAACATGGTTTGTTGTATCCCATGGTATTGCATGTAAGGAATTAAATAAAAGGATTGAGGAGGCTCCATTGTAAAGTGGCCTGGAGGTGAGTGGTGGCTAGCTCGCTTGGCCCAAATGACCAGTTTTGACCATGTAATGAAGATATTCATTGGGTTTTGGTTTCCCTTGCATGGGGTTTCCAGGGTAAATTATGTGTCTCTATTATGTGATTGCTTGTTTCTGTTTATTTCTCTCAAAGGTTAAATAATGTATGCTCATGTAATTCCTAACACCACTTAGTGATCTGGATGGAGAATGGTGAATCAACTCTCTATAATATTCATCCATCATGGTTGTCTCAATCGAAGGGAGATCATGTGCCTCCTTGACCTCAAACTCCCCAATCACATGCAAATCAAATTGTACTTCATATGCCCAATGCACACAAGTACCAAAAATTAAAACATTGTTGTTCAAATGACAAGGGTGAAAGTCCCATGTCCAATCACAAAATGGATAGGCATCATAACAAGTCCATGGAGGCCCTTGATACTCACAAAAAGTGTAAAATGTATCCAATAAGACTCCATAGATGCAAGCAATAATATCAGTCATGTGTCTTTTCTCCAAAATAGGAAAATAAGAGACACTCCAACCCAATGCTCCAACTGTAAAGCAAGATTCTTCCCTATGTGAGTGCTTCCAATGGCTCAACTCTTTGCCATTGGTACAAATATGAACCACATTTATGCAACAAGTATCCACCAAATATGTGTATGCATCAACTCCATCAAAGGGTGGTCCATCAAGCATGAGCTCCTTTGACTCCTCATTGGAGGAATGACTCACTCCAGGAAGAAACTCAGTTTCGATCTGGAAGGTAGCATGTGCTTGGATATGATCATCTATATCTCTAAAATCCCCATGAACATGCATGCCATCATGAATCTCATGAACCACCATAAGGTTCCTCCATAGAACTATGAATGTCATCAACCGAAAGAGGATGGCTGATTTGAATGTAGGAGAAAATATGTGATTTCTACAATTCTTGGTGAAAGTGTTCCATCTCCATCTTGGATTCCAATAGGGAACTTTGAGTGCTTCTCAAAGAATCTTGGGTGGCCATCAACTCATCATTGGGCATGCAAATATCTTCATCATCCTTTAAGTATGATTCCTGCAACATATGAAGAAGATCATGCAAGTAATATCTGTTAAAGCATATGTGAAAATTTACCTTGGGTTGTAGTCTTTGTTTTCTGAATCTTCTCCCTATTAAGAACTTTGTTCCTTATGCACATGTACTCTATTCTGAACTTCATATTCACTAGACCCATAAGAAATTCAAGAGGACTTGGTTTTATGTGTCTCCACTCAAAAAAACTCTCGAGGTCCCTTTCATATCCTTCCTTGAAACCTTTCAATTGCTTGTAATGAAAGATATTGATGGATTGCACATCCATCATCGATTCAGCCTCATGCTTCTTCACCCTGTCAAGTGGTGTACCTGGTGGGTGGTATTCAAGAACCTTATCATGTTGTTGCGGTGACTTCCATATGAACTCAATCTGATGTAAGTAGTCCATACTTGTGCCTTGAATGGTGGCGAGGCCCTTAGTATCCCCCATAATGTCACCATGATTTACTATGGATATCATGCCATGGGCACAGGGGGTTCAATAGTGAGGCAATATCATATCACGTCCATTCATATTGAGGGTTTGAATACTCTTAAAAACCTCAAAAATATATTACCACGTATTAAGGGGTCAAGGGGGGTTTTTAATTTGACACAGTAATATAAATATTGGGGGTTATTTTATTTGGGTGGGATGAGGAATAACCTCCAAATCGTGGTATGGATTCATACCTCCAAATCATGGGCTCAATTCATACCCACCTAAAACTTAAGGACCCTCCATTTTTATTTGATATTGCTTATGATCCTAAGTTTTGCATAAATATGATAATAGTGTACCAATGATAATATCAATGGAAGTCTCCTCGTATTACTGGCCTTGATCCATACTCATTTAATAGCTTATTTAGGCTTGGTTTGAATTGATGTTATATTTTTTTTCATCTTTAAGTTATGAGATGTAGCTAATTGTGAGTTCCAGAGTTGAACAATTGTATTGTATTTTTTGTAGGCATTTGAGTAAAAGATCTAACTCTTCATTTTTTAGGTTGGAGTTTAGGTGGGTATTGAGATTCAATCAAACCTTGCACCATGACAACCCATAAAAGTGAGATCAATCTTTCTTGGCTCATTGGAACCAATAAAAGTTAGATCATTATTTCTTTCAAATTTTTGTATTCTTCTTTAGCATTTTCACATTGCCAGTTAGGAATAGTTGTTAGATTGAGTTATATTTGGCACATTTGTTATTGTAATTTCGATTCTTATATGCAAGGCATCCTCCTTAATATTGTATCGAAACTGACATGAACATAGGTGAAAATCTTAATCCTTATTTGCATACCCTATGTGTTATCGTTACCATGAAAATGTATCATATAAGTTTCACCATCTGTGTATCTTTATAACTATCCCATGCTTGAAACCTAACAATGGATATTTTTCCCTCTCCAATAAAGATTAAAAAAAAAGATATAACCCAATAAAAGGTAACTAAATGTTGTTAATCCCCTTGATTGAAAGAATAAATGTAGAGGAAGTGGAGGAAATTCATTGCATCTTGTGAGTGACACAAATCCAAGCTATGCACATGATCATATGGTGTTATTTGAAAGTAAGAGAAATTTTGCTATGTTCATTTGGGTTCAAACATCAATGATGTTTGTTTTGATAGGAAGGTATGGGATTCCATCCATGAAAGGGCTTCAATTTTGATTTTTTATGGAGTTTAATTTATTAATATTATAGAAAACATGAGCTCTCTATGACTGTACTTATATTTACATGATATAAAATTGGTAAATTGACAGACTATGGTGTAAAACATCTGCAATTCTTATCTTTTCTAAGCATTTCACTAACTATTGGACTATCATCCTTTTACATTCTAAATGTTATGTTGATCTCTTTATTGGGTTGCATTTTACACATTTTCATTCCCAATACTATTTCGTTGGGTCTTCCACTATCCAACGCTACAAATTGATCAGTTACCATTGCAATCCTGGTGGGAGTTAGGGATCTTGTTTGTTACAACTTGATAAAATGATATAAAGGGGGTATTAAAAATGGGTTGATAAAAATGGATATATACAATATCTGTTGAAACTAGGGGTTTTATTAATTGGAAAGGCATATTGGGAGGGGGGTTCAATAATTAAATTTTAGGAGGAATTTTCCAATATTTAGTGAAATTAGGGATATTCTTTAATATCATGTGAACTATCGTGCTATGTAACAAGTTCACTGAGTGAACTCGCCGTGGCCATGGGTCAACTCTTCATCTGCTATGTAATTTTTCCTCCTAGGTATGAATGGAAATGTATGGTAAGCATCATGTGGAAGCCATATATTCCTTTCATGCTGCTCATTGGTCATAACAGATTTGAATGCAATAATAGATCCATTACTAGTGCAAAAACAACTCTTACCCATGTGAGCTAGTATTGCACAATCTTGATTCTCCATCTCGGTGATGTATCTATACATCCAATTCAATGATGAATATGATTATTTTCTTGCTGATCCAAATGGAATGTAATCATCCATATTCATCAAGGATAAGCCTTCCTTACATGAAAGGGGCTCATAATCTCTCTGGAGTGAAATAGGTGCCTATCAATCATCCTGCAAGTCAATGATTTTTTGAAGCACTTGTAAATATGAGGACTCCTTATGTTTACCTTCGAAATGATGCTGCTCCATAATGTAATGTGTACTATTAGACACACACATCCGATTACATGTGTGTTCCTACAATGCTTGAGAATCATGCAAACTCTCTTTTAAAAAATTAGCCTTCTCAAAATTTTGGATCTCATCAAGTGATAGAAGGATACTTTCTGCCAACCTTATCACTAGAAATGCCTTCCATATCAAGATGAAACAAAGGAATTTGGTGAATTAAAACATCAGAATGGTTGTAATACCTTTGTGACACCTCTATATCTCCATGATGTGGAGTGGTGATGGCATGCTCCCTCTCCAAATCTCCAGGTTCACTCTCAACTAGAGTATAGTTGTAGTTTTCTCCATAATGATGTTCTGAGAATGCTTGAAGGTTTGATCATTTCTATTTTGTGATTAACCTAGTGGGATATTCTTCAGATTGATGCAAAAAAGAGTTGATGCTACCAAGATCATATTTACCTTCCTTCCTTAGCCTGAAGTCTTTTTGTTCTTGCTTATTACATTCATTAGAGGAAACACATGGATCTTCTCTCGGAAGATTGTTGCTCCTCTCCTTTGATGGCTGATTGTTTCTATGAATTTGATCCCTCAAGCTAGAAGATGCATCTTGCTCCTTGGTAACCTTAGAATCAGTATTATTGGAGACTTTGTTTGAAAAGAATCTGAAAATTCCCTCCATGCTAGAAACAATGGAATCCAGTGAGGCTTCAATTTTGATTCCTCTTTCTTCTTCTTTGTTCACAGAGGTGGAAGAACTTGTTTCCTCTAAGGGTGGTTTGATGCTCTCTATTAATTTCAAATATTTATCCTGGATCTCAAATCCAAATCTGCAATAAAAATAATCTTGGAAGGAAATGGCTTTGCGAATCTCTTCCCTTAAAGCCATATACTCCTGGTAGTGGCAGGACAAATTTTTACCTGCTGATATCCTCCTTGATAACTCCTTATTAGGATCAACCATCGGTGGTTCATCCCATTCATATATGTACATCTGGTTACAAATGTAACCATAATAATCTCTTGGTAGGCCTCCATCAATGTAAATGATTTCTTCTTCCTCGTATAACTCAAAGCCTTCATTTTCCATGATGGCAACTAGTTTTATAGTTGCAACTTGAAGATAGTTCTAAGATATTTATTCATCTGAGATTTAATTTTGAAATGATGAGCCAAGGAAAGTGATATGATACTACTGTAATGTACCAACCCAGGTTAGTGATACAAAAACTCAATACTTCTCAAAATTGATTAAAAAAATGACTGTGGAAGCTAGATGTACTGAGAATGGATTTGATCAAAGTACTGGGATGGATGGGAGGTTCTGATATGGAATGATACCTATGCAAAAAGTACTGATAACATTGGTTTTTTAATAGCATCAAGGCTTCAATTTACTCCAACGCTCCTGGGCCCCTCAACATATGTAGACTAGTATGGGTGAGAAATTTAACTGGAAGCCGGGAATGGGTGTTTATGACACAAAATGGTTAAATATCATTCAATAAAAGTCATTACACATTAAAATAACATTCCATAAATCTATATGTATTTTTGAGCATTTATCACAAAAATACTAGTAAAATTCCCTTCCAAGATTGCATAACTAGTGAGAATTATGGGCCCCCAAAAAGTAATTAGAGGCTCACGAATTTATGATATGAGACTTGGATCATGCAATATGACATATTACTCAAATCCAGAAACAATAATGACTTCATTTGGATTTATACTCATTCACTTATTAATTTCATACTAGAAACTAGTCAAATTCTAGCTAAATCTAGAAGGGGTGGGGAAATAAGAGAAGAAATATGATTTATTTAATTATAATTGACCTGAATGAAATCAAATGATTCAATTCACTATTAATACATCATAATTGACCCAATATACTCCTCCAATCATTACAAAATATTCTCTCCACTCTTACTGAACAATATAGCACTGGAAATCAATGAAAGGATTTGAGATTCGAACCACAGACTTGTTAGAGATTTCTAAAATTAGAACCAACCTTGGTTCAGATACAAAAACTGAAAATAAGATCAATGACAATGGTTGAATTCCATCATCCTCTCACAGAACGCTGGGGCACATCTCTCAAACTTGACCAGGGGCACTTCTCCCAAGTCTCTAAGGAAAAATTGCTCTCATACCAATTCAAAAACTGCCAAGAAGAATTAATGTGGTGCACACTGGGTTATTTATGGTGAGTGGGTGACTTGATGAACAAGTAACCCATGCTAATGCACCCTCCTTGAGTGGATGAGGAAATCTAGCTTTCCTTCTTTTTCCTTTTTGCCTTGCTTTCCTTCTTTTTTGCTTTTGTTTGCTTTTCCTTGCTTTTCCACTTTATGCCTTTGATTTTTTTTTCTTTTTCTTGATTTTCTGGACTTTCCTGCTTTTCTGATCATTCCTTCTTTTTTGAACTTTCCCGTTTTCTAATTTTTCCTGGTTTATGCTTTATGCCGCTTTTCTGATTTGCTCCACTTTCTTTCCTTTTCTCTAATTTTCCTAGCTTTGGAATCTTTCTCTTTGCTTCTTCCTCAAGCTAACTCCAATTCAACCTTATCCTCTCATGCACCCTAGTGGAGCATTATCCTCATTTATTCCACATAAAAATATTAAATGCATGAAAAATAAATATAACAAGTGCATAATAAAATTTGGATATAAATTAATTCAAACTCCTAATTAATTAAATGCCTCAACTTAACCCCTCATTAATTAATTAATTCCGTCTGTCACTAGGATCCAGGGGGTTTGATCTGCTTCATCATGCTGGAAAAATAGGAACATGACAAAGTACACATCGGTGCATTGCAAATATTTGCGCACACATAATGAAAAATATATATAAAACTTAAAATAGAACTTTCTCGGCACAATATATATAGTAGAAAGAACTGGTGCGATATATCATTCATAGCTCACTGGACAACTAAAAAATACAAAAAAATGAATTAAAAAAATTAAGCCACATTTTTTTCGGTGCAACAAGTCAACTCTAAAGAATCTGCGTGCCTTTTTGTTCATAGTGTCCTAGATACTCCATAAAAAAATCTAAAAATAGTTCATTGCATAACGATGCACTTATCTCATAAGCTCACTGGTGCTTTATAAGAAAATGAATGCACCGAAAACAGTGAAAGCGTTTTTTAGGAAAAAACTAACAGGGACAGGGTTTGGGATCCGATGCAATAAGTGGTCCCCTTGCATCAGTTTCCCAATGCCTTATATATACACTAATATAATTTGGTAAAATAAATGACTAGATGACTAAAAACGTTAGTCACGACAATGTTTTTAAGTTAAATACTACTAAATTTGAGTAAACAACTAAAAATGACTAAATTAAATGGCTAATTTAGTCATGGGATAAAAAATACCACTAGATAATACGTGACACAGCTAAAAATGATTAATTTAGTCTAGGGATAAAAAATATGATCAGTATAAAAATGGAAAATTGCAACTTTGACAATGAAATTTTACAATTTGGTAAATTTTAACACTACAGATGGATTTAGAAACTCCCCATATGCATTTTGGGGGTTTCTAAATCCATGTACAGTGTTAAAATTTACTAATTTGTAAAACAATTAGGGGGTCTCTTAAGAATCCATCCACAATGTTAAAATTTATTAAATCATAAAATTTATTTTATGATTTAGTAAATTTTAACGAAAGAGACTAATCATGGAGCATTCTTCTATTTTCGACAATTTATTTGATGGAATCTGACAATAAAAATTTGCAATTTTGACAATCAAATTGTGCATTTCTTAAAAAATTAACACTACAAATTGATTAAGAGACCCTGATTTTCATTGGACCACCTCCTTGGTGGAATATATTAACTTGCAACTTCAATAATCTACCAAAAATTCTACCAGAATTATAAAAAAACTTGTGGGAAACATAGGGAAAAATGCTTTATGATTAAATTTCTCCAATTTTAACAATGCATCCATCTAAAGTGTGCATATGATATAAGGTGGAGGTGGGGGGGGGGAGATTTCACATATAATATTATATGCACACTTTAAGAGTGAGGGTGGGGAGTGACTTAATATGTATTAGTAATAGTGATATATTTTAATATATAGTTATATATTATTAATATAATATGTTAATATATAGTATTAATAGTATATTTGAATATAAAGGTATATATATTTAATATATGTTAATATACATTATTAAATATTAATATATAGTATGTTAATATATATATATATATATATATATATATATATATATATATATATATATATATTATACATTTAACATGTACTATGTTAATATATGGATAATATTTTAGGGTTATATAATATATATTATTAATATAATATGTTTTTAATATATAAATATATTATAGTGAAATTTTATTTAATATAATATATTAATATTAATATTAACAAGTTTTAAACATTAAATTCATATGGGGAAAAGAAATTGGTGGGAAAAAAAAAATTGGGGAAAAATTGGGGGGAGTTTTGCAATAGAGACTCAAAACTCATCTTCTCGGGTGTAGTTGGTCTTAAGGAAAAATCTAATAGTACATATTCTCCTCATCATTAAATCGTACCGTGGGTATCATTCGACCTCCCCCTAAAGGTAGTTATGCCCTAAGTGATGCTTTCTATAACATAAAGTGTCTCAGATATTTCACTTTCTTTTTAGGAGTTGTCGTGTTTTTATTAGAAGTTGGCGGTCACAAAATTCTAAGGGTTTAGGGTTAAATCAAGGTTCATCCCAGGTTCAAGTTGGGTGACTTTAGAATTGAAGGTGAGCTTCTTAATATGTATTTCCTATGAGTTTGATGATACCTACTTTGATTTGATGATTGGATTTTATGATGGTAGTTGTTGAGTGTTATGTTTTCTTGGTTATTTATCTACATCATGCAAAGGAAATTAAATTTTTTTATCAAGAAAGAAAGAATTTAGTTGAGTTCAATTGTATTGTCAAATTTGGGAATCGGTATATTGACCTATTTGAAAATATCCCATTAATCAAACACAATTCTGGAGTCTCTCTTATATTTTTCTTGGTTACAGTTGAAGATTTGTTTTATTAAATCCCTTTATGGTTTAAATGCTAGAATGGTATACACCTCCATGGGTTAGATGAGTCTGGTCTAGTATTCATAGTCAAATCACTTTAAATTCAAGCCAGGACAATATATATGGATAACAATACCTCCAGTCACGGTTGTAGAGACACCATCATGTAGGTTAAGGATTATCTTCCAAAAAGACTCAAAACTTTGGGATTTTTGAAAAAATCATCCAATCATTTGGATTTAGATTTTGAATTCAAATAAAATGGATTTTACAAATCTATTCCTAGGTTGGGACAAGCCAATGTATTTATTCTTCATTGTTTCCATAGATCCATGCTCCTCCCCATTAAGTTGTAGAGTGTGTGGATTCTCCTCCTTAACGCTCGGTTGTAGTGTGCGTGGCTCATTCCTTGGCGGTTTGGATGAATTTGGAGGATTGCTTGTAGCCTTATTGGGTTTGGAGGGATGTCTCCATCTTCGGGTTGGAGGATTTAGCTCAAAGTGATGTCAATTTATTAGATCATACTAGACCATGGAAATTTATAACATGTTTTAGATCAAAGTGGTGTCTATTTGCCTATATTTGTGCAATTTATTAGCAATCTAACTTATCTATATTTTAACAAAAATACAAACAACAAAGAAAATAAAATTATCACTATCATAGAACACCTTCAGTCCTCCTAGCTTGTCATTAAAAGTGTTGATCTGACCATGCCTTGAATTTATATCACCAATAACATCCCCTAGATGCTCCTTAGGTGTTACAACTTCAAACTTCATTATAGGTTACAACAACCTTGGACCTGTCTTTCTGATGCCTTCCCTAAAAGCACCATGGGCAGCAAGATGGAATGCAAATGCATTGGATTCCACTTCATGAGATGATACACTAGTGTAAGGACAACTCATGCATCGACAACAAGATACTCTTCTAGAATACCATTGCTCATAACATATTCCAAGCCCTTCATAACACCTGGAATATACTCTTTGGGCATGGATCCACCTTTAATCTCACTGAACTCATAGCCATTGCCAACTTCTACTAATTCAAATATTATAGTTCCACTTGCAAACTGACCTTGAGCACTTGACTGTTTCTTGCGCACATACTTATTCTCTATATTTTTTGGGATTCTTTATCGATAGTTAAATTGAGAAGCACCCACATTAGCCTCACTTGAAAAATACATTAGGTACAATATATTTAAATTTTAAATGTGCAGAAAAAAGACAATTTATTTCATTAAAGCAAAACAAATGAGGAGTTTTTTTTTCTTCTTGGGTATAAAACCAGAAGAAAGGAAAAAAATGTGATACCTTGAATTTTCTCTTCAAACGGTCAACAATGATTTCAAGATGCAACTCTTCCATGCCTCCTATAAAATTTTGATTTCTCTCTTCATCTCCTGAGAAGTGAAAAGAAGGATATTCCTAAGTGAGTTTGACAAGACCCATAGAAATATTGTCCACATCACCTTTTTGTTTGTTTGTTCAATTGCAACTTTAATAATAGGTTCATGAAAGTTCATTCTCTCTAACATGATGGGCTTATCAGGATCACAAAGAATCTCTCATGTTATTGTGTCCTTCAAACAAGCAAGTGCCACAATATCCCTTGTCACAACAATCTTGATATTGTCTTGACTAATTGCATGTATTTGTAATAAACATCCAATTATCTCCTTCTTCCCCTTGTTGGAATTAAGTACATATGATCTAGATATTAGGACACCAAAGAAAATTCGAAGACATGTAAGAGATCCCATAAAGGGATCTGTCATAATTTTAAAAGAAAGTTCGACAAATGGTTCATCAACATATGTTCTTTTCATTGGTGGCAAGTCAAGAGGGGAAGGTGAATAATCCACAATGGCATCCATTAAAGGATGTACACCCTAGTTCTTAAATGTTGATCCATAAAGAATGGGAAAAAAACTAATAGATATGGTACCCTTTGTGATCAATCTCTTGATTGTTTTCTTGTTGGGTTCCTCTCGTCAAGATATTTCTCCATGGAATCAACATCCAATTCTATTATAGTTTCAATCATTTAATTCCTACAGTATGTGTATAAATATAGAATATATGTTGGAATGTCCTCATAGCTAAACATCACACCCAATTCCTCTCCAAACCATAACAAAGACTTCATTTTCACCAAATCAACAACTCCTTGAAAATGATCCTCTGTCCCATTGAAAATTTCAAAATATGATGTTTTTCCCCTAGGTTTGTTATTATCATATCCCTTGTTCTGAAAACCTTTTCTCTAAGACGATCCATTTTGTTAATAAATCAAATTCTGGGAAAACCGTACCTATCTGCTTGTCTCCATACAGTCTTTGACTGTGGCTCAACACACACAACACTACCAAATAGATAAATAGAACCATAAAGAACTCTAAGGGCACTCTCCACTTCCAATGTGAATTCCACATGACCAGGAGTATAAATAATGTTTATACGGTGATTATTTTATCACATGTAGTAGCAACATAAGTAATAGTTATACCTCTTTCTTGCTCATGCTCCATCCAGTCCAATGTAGCAATACCCCCATGAACCTACCCAATTTTATATTTTATTCCTATGTAGTAAAGAATCATCTCTTTTGTAGTGTTTTTACATGCATCTATATGGGCCATAATTCCAATATTTCTATAGTCTGACAGTGACACTTCCCATGATGGTCCCGTTCACAAAAAATCAAAAGAAAGAGAAATATGAGCTACATACGAAATGCATAGAATATCCTAAATATGAAATAAAGAAGACTTGATAGGGGAGAGAGAAATATGAGCTACATAAGAAATGCATAGAATATCCTAAATATGAAATAAAGAAGACTTGATAGGGGAGAAAAAAAATTCTTCTATGAATCATGGGTCATTCCTCTTAACAGAAGAAAAGATAGCATAAAGTGGAATGCCAAAGTTCAGGAGACTAAAGCTTGTTGAGTGGGTAAAGTAGTCATGGAGATAGAAACATGACTCTTTAAAAATATGAGTGCTCAAGTTGACTCCACTATTCAATCTTGAGAGCAAAGTAAAAAATCCCAGGAAAGATTGGCAGATTCATTTTTAACCAATAAGTTTGTCTAGTTTATTTTCCTTTACTTTTTCAAGTGTATATTCCCTAATTTTTTATTTTTAATATGCTAAATAATTGCTGAATTTTGCACAAAGTTGACTCTCCACTTTAGGTTTGTTGAGTGTTTTTTATTCCAAGTTGGGTGACTTTTTTTATAACCGTAGAGTAGTAGTTACTACTAAACACATAGCTCTTAACCAACCTCTTGTTTAGCTCAGTTATAGAATCTCATCAACATGTTACTTATGTCAATAATTATGAGAAGTATGATTGAAAGAGAATCGATCTCAATACTATACATGTGGTATATAGCTTAGGAATAACTTGTATTGATTACTAGTATAAAGGTTTCAGTAATCTGTATAAGTTCACACATAGTAATGGGAATGCAATTGCTTACTTGTATGTAGAAGCTTAGTCATGTAACAAGGATCAATGGTTATAGCTTATTCTATTATATACTTGATGATTACATATATGCTCATCTTGGTTACTATTACTAGTGCTATTATGGTTGAATCACAATGTTAATACTACTACTATGACATGAGGTTGAAGATGATCACCTTATGAATCACAATGGTTCTAACTTCACTAGTTTGGAAACAAGTTCCATGTTGTGAGGTCACTTATGTTGGATGCATTACCGAATCATTGTTGAAGGAGATTTTTCTATATCAGCAATGCATAGTAAGAATGATAACTTCATAATAGTATAGACTAATAGAGGATTAGTGTATTGGTTAGATATATTACCTTAGTTGGTGAGGACACTTTATGAACTTTTGTTGGCTTGGAAAACCTATTTTTGTATATGAAATAGTTAACATCTTAAATCTATTTTACCCCAAGAGCCAAAGGAGGTTTACTGATTTAAGAAACTAGAAAATTTAGTCTAAGGTCACACATTAATGATTTTGAAGATCCCATGGCAGTTTACTTGCAAGTCTCTAGCAGTTTAACTCTTTCACTATTCATGCACTTTTTGAGTATGGATCTAGTCTTTAAATAGAGTTACAATTATCCATACTGTTATTTATTTTGATGATTAAAGGTTAAAGAAAGGTTCATTCAGACACACCGATGCTTGCATGGTTTCACTGGAAGTCTCATTATACCTGATTAGATGTGTGGAGATGGTTAGAGTAGGATACATTAATAAGCTCATAGCTAAGCATCTACTTTGAGTTTTCAAATTAGTTCGTTTCAGTTTGTATATACAATATGCTTGCAGTAGTGATGAGAAGTTACAGGAAGCAAAGCAATGTTTTTAGGAAAGTAGTTACATGCAGGTTCAGAAATTTACAGGTTAACAAAGATGAACATGGATTGGATAAGAATGGATAAGGCACTTGGTCTATAGCTCTTGGTGCCTCACAGGGAGACACCATCCCCATGTGGAGCCAAATTTTGTAACATGAAAAATACTCATCAACTTTTTCCATCTTTCCACACAAAGTTGGCTTATCCTCTCATGACTCAAATCATTCTTAGTGCAGTAAAGCCTTTTCCAATACTTGTGTTCATTATTCTTGTTACAATTTTTTTTCAAAGTTACATGAAATATTAGGAGTATACGTGTACCCATGGCAACACTTTTATGCCTTGCCTTCATTTTTCATTTTGTGGCAACACTTTTATCCCATCCCTTCACTTTTCATTTTGTGGAAGACTTGCAAGATGGATATCTTCTGCAAAAAAAACACAAACAAGGGGCTTCCTTAATTTGTTTCAAAAACTATGTAGGGATTATTTTTGTCTACTCCCACTTGAATATGGATCCAACCTGCCGGTGATAGAATTTAGGTTGGTTTCCAGGCATGTGTTGTTCTTGTAACTTACCACTAAGAGCCCAAATTACTCCATATGATTTTTGTTTGTTATATGAAATAACATATTTTGAATCCCTTATCACTTATTTTGGGATGATTATTGTGGTAATTTAACTAGTGCAAATTATTTTGAAGCCCTTATCATTTATTTGGGGATGATTATTGTGGTAATTTAAATAGTGCAAATGTCTTTTTAGGGTTAGGAATTATATTTTTGCTCTCTTTTGGTCTAGTATGTTGGTTAGATTTGCTATGTTGTATTTGCATTAATATTAAAAGGGAATTCTCAGCATAGTTTTGCTTGTGATGATTTTGGTTAATGCACTTATACATTCAAAGATCTGATGCTTCATAATGCATTCTATTTGTACAGAACACAAGCATTCAAAACTCTATGGATGCCAAACCCAGATCTCAAAATCAAGGTCGAGGTGGAAAGGGGGATCTTTAATGGGTCGTGGATCTGTTAGAGAAAGATATCGTTCTATTTTACGAGGTATGATATTGCCACATACCACTTTTTTATAGTGACAGTACCATTGAATAAAATCATGCCCATTATAATAAACCAATACACAAGACTTTGATTTAGATTTATTTGTCCAGATTTTAGAAATTGTATCTTCTTATGGTGTGCCTATGATATTTATTTAAAATGTAGTAATTTAAAACATGCTATATGTTTTCTTCTTTCCCAAGGTTCTAGGGCAATGACACCAAAAACTGCTTTTTATTGCAAAGACTACAAGTATATCAGAGAAAATGCATAACTAGAAATGGCATATGTAGTATGTATACAAGGTAAAAATTTAAGTGAGCATGACTTGCAAAACAATTGGGAAAGAACATGGCATCAATAAACATATTCTAATAATTTTGTGGACTTATTTTATTCAGATATTGGTGCTGGTAAGGGCTCAAATGCAAGGGAGAAAAATACCTATAAAATTGCAAACAAGGTTGACAACTATGCCATACCTCCAATTGCAAATGAAAATGTCCAAGCTAAGGCATGTGCTTCAAGAACAAGGTAGAGATATTTAACACAATTTTATTATGGTAGGAATGGATTTTAATTTAGATTATAGTATTATACCCTCTGATTATGATTAACCAAACAACACATTATAGCGGGTGAAGGCGTGAAGTTGATTAAGAAATGACCTTAGTTTATCTTGTCAACAGTGTCTATCACTTCTGTAGATATGTTTTTCTTTTTGGTTACAATGATATAATCTGCATGTATTCTAACTCAGTCTAACTCTGCCTTTATAATGTGTGAACATTCTCAAATGAAATTTCATTTTACTGCATACTATTTAACTGCAATAAACATACATATATAAAGTTTTGATATGTTGGGAAACAAGAAATGTTTAATACTATTTTAAATGAAACAATTGTGAGGCTTGAGTAGTATACATATAGGTTCAGATAGGATGAATCCCAAAAAGGAGTAGAGGAACAAAAGTCTATCCTTTCAAAAATTATACTTGTTGGTTCAAACTTGGTTTCACTGACAATAGGAAAACTAGATAGCTTGTTGTGAGCTAAGGTACAAAAGAAATTATTCATTTTGGGGATTGAATGTTTGGCCCCAAGTATTTCCAATTGTGTGCATGAAGCCTAGTGTTGTCTGCTTGCTTCCACAACTACCTACATGCTTCTCCAACTGTATACTCTCCCTTAGGTCTCCATGTTTTCGAGTCTCTTATATTTTATTTTTTGAATTGGGGCACATACTATTAGGCTTCTATGAAGTCTTGGATCATTCGATAATTGAAGAGGAAGAAGGCTAAACAGAGGGATCTGCAATGGTGCTGATATTCTTTATAGTTAGTCGGCCTTTGATTTTTCTGACTCTTTTATTTGTCACTCAAGTAGGGTGAAGCCTATATAACCATATATTCTCCTGGGTTTCTCCTTTTAGCATCCATAACAAGGAATTTTTAATTAATGGGAGATATTGACTTTTATGGCTTTCCATGAGTGGGAACTTGGAGGGAATGGTTTCCAGTAGTCTGTAATTCATTTTCTATCTACCGGATTTACTATGTAACGTTTGAATAACTCGCATGATTTTTCTTCCTACAACATTAACTTTGATTCTTCTATTTAAGGGTGCTAGCTCAATAAAAAACAAGATTCGGAAGAGCACTTCTCTTAAAGGAAAGAGGTTGGTGGTTCGATTCCTTCGTTCCCTATATATCAAAATCAATGACTAATTAAATGACCAGTTAACAACATCAATGACTAAATAAATAGCTAGTTAATAACGATCAATGACTACAAAAATGACCAGTTAACTACAATTAATGACTAACTGAATGAGTAGTTAACCACAATCAATTACTAAATAAATGACCAATTAACAACAATAAATGACTACTACAAATGACAAATTTGGGACTAAAAAATGACTAAAATTCACATATAAACGACTATTAGTAGCTAATTTCCACTATCTTATAGCTCGATTAACTTAGTCGTATTTATTTTAGTCATTAATAGTTTGCTTATTTAGTCGTATATTTGGTCATTAATTGTGGCAATTAATGACTAAATCAATGACCAAATATATGACTAAATAAGGTAACTATTAATGACTAAAATAAATACGACTAAGTTAGTTGAACTATAAGATAGTGGAAATTAGCTACTATTAGTTGCCAACTAAAAAATAGTCGTTTATATGTGAATTTTAGTCACTAATTTCTCATTTTTTACTAGTGTAGTGTTTGACCATGGTTAGGCCATTGGTGACTATGGTATAAAAGGAATTAACATTCAAATTTGAATCATTCTCAGTCTTTCTAAAGGGTTCTAGTATGTCCAAGAAGTGTAAAATTAAAATTTACTTTAAAAACAATTAAAATTCTATTCTTACCCTTCCAATTAAGAAGGGCATAATTTATAGCAACATTTCAATGGGAGAGAAATTTTTTAAATTACCGGTCAATATGAATTTCAATTTTCACACAATGTGTTTAAAATAAAATCCTTTCTACTCCCTAATTAACATAAACTTCCTTCACCCAAAAATCTATGGCAATGATTTGACACACAGATTGTTTGGTGTTCCAACTTTGTAAGGTATGTATGCCTTCGTAGAATTTTGAAGTCAAATCGTTGTGTGAAGGGGGCTTCCTTATCCCAAAAATAAGGGAGTCCAATACACCAAATTGGTTTCCTTGTCCCGCAAACAAGAGGGTCTCATACACCAAATTGGTGTTTGGCTTGGCTTTGACCTTAAAAATATATTATTATTATTATTATTATTTCTTATTTTTATTATTATTGTTATTATTATAAATGACCTCATAGAGAACATCATAAATTTTACGGCAAGGTTTTGTAGTCTATATATTTCAAGATATACGAATGGATAAACATATTGCTAGAGGAGTCGACGGTTTGAAATCTTTGCGAATCCAAATGCATAATCATAATACCTACACTTGAAATTATGCTCTAAATTGTTGAGGCCTACAACCTTCCCAAATCCTTCCATTCACAAATTTCTTTTAGTGTTCTCGGATTCTATTTAGAGGACAGATTGTTGGAGAATCAAACATGGAACTCACGAGTTTCAAGGCTCACTAGATGCATACATCTCATCGACGTGCATATGCTTAGGCTTGATGCCCCTCCATCAAAGATTATGACCCGATCGAACACAAGTATTTAGACTGGTATTTATTCATATTCTATGATAAAAAGAAAATGCTTTTTAAATTTTAACCATTCGATATGTACAACTTTTGTGGATTTTAAATATTTAGTCAACATTGCAACTTACGTCACTTTAAAACTCGATCTCTTGTGCAAAATTGCTTTGCATTATTTTGAGAGTAAAGGAAGTGGCCTCTATTGAAATGCTTTCTAGTGAGATAGATTAGAAGGTAAAATCTTCTTTGAATTTGAGTTTTCTGTAGTTGCTACACTTTTTTACCAGAGTGCTTTACATAATTTTAAGAGTAGAGTTTAAAAAGTGGCCTCTTTTGAAATAATTTATAGTGAGATAGATTTGAAGCTAAATGAGTTTATAATAAACATGTTATTATGTTGAGTCCACCAATAGGGAGACTTATGCCAAACTCTATTAATGATAAAAAAGAATAAAACATACAAGACTCCGTAAAAGTTGGTTTAAAGCCTTGAATCAATTCAAGAGTACAATTAATTTAATTGGATCTAAATAAGATCAAGACTTTCATTGGAGACATTGGATATGTTAATGTTTCTCTCTTTTAGTGCACCTCATTCTCTAAATGAGATAGATTGGAATGTTATTAATGATGTATGGAAACAAATGAAAACTAGAACGCCTCTTCCATTGGGCAAATAGATTGATGTTTTTAGCAATGTAACCTCAAATATTTTTGAAGAATATTAAATGAAATTAAAAAATAATTTACGTTTTACTATTTTTGTTGGAGTGCTCATTATGTAATATAATAATAATTTTGTGGACCTTACTAGTTTCAAAGAGAATTTTGTTTATTTCTTATGTTTTATGAGAAATTTATTATTGTTTCATATAAAAAAAATGTTTAATTCTTTAAAATTGTAAAAATTAAAAAGCACAATATTTGATTTTTTACATTTTTTTAAGGGTTTAGTTAATTTATACTTGTTAAATAAAATACAATTATTTATATGATCTTTCATTTTTAAGGACTAGAAGAATATATGCCCTTCAAAGTGAAATTAGAACTCACCCTTCAAATTTTATGAAACATAAATATTTGAGTACCTCTCATCCGACTTTTGTAGTTATCAATGTGGTTGTTGGTGGATCTATGTTATAGAATTTAAAATTATTTTATATCCATTAATTACATTTCGACAAGAATCTTAACCACATTAAATATATTGATGTTGGGTGTACAATATTGGGGGTACATAGGCAATATCATACACAATGCAGTATAACAATTGGTATGTATATGTATAAATACATCACAATAGCTTCACTTATATAATTATGTATATACTATATTACATTTATTGGGAAGTAGATATTCTTAATCCAAATTTAAGTTTGGTTTGATTTTGAATTTGGTTAAGTGAATAAACAAGATTATATATAGAATTTTTAATTTTATTTATAAATCTTCAAAATCATAAAAAATATATTTAGATTTTATTTATAAATTCTCAAAAACTTAATATAAAAAAATTAAGTTTTTGATGTGTTCTATCAAATTTATTATCCACATCTCATTTAAAGATTTTCAAAACTTTTACAACTATATTTGGCATTCAATTTTCTATCAAAATATTTAATTTTTTCTGGATCTCATTCAAAGATTCTCAACTACATTCAATTTTCTATGGAATTTAGAAATATCTCCAACATTCAATCTATCAAACTTATTACCTCGATCGAATTTAAAAATATCTTCACTATTCATTTTTCTATCAAATTTATTACCTCGATCAAAGATTCTCAAAGGATTCCCAAAACCTTGACCTTGAGAACATGAAAAATTAAGTTTATCATATTTTTATTAATTTTTTATTCAATTTTCTATCAAATTTATTACCTTTATCAAATTTTTTATTCAATTTTCATTCAAAGATTCTCAAGGGATTCCCAAAACCTTGAGAATATGATATGATATCTTTATCATTTTTTTTCAATTTTTTATTAAATTTATTACCCGGTTTACATTCAAAGATTCTCAAAAGGATTCCCAAAACCTTGAGACATGAAAAATTAAGTTTATCATATTTGTATCAATTTTTTATTCAATTTTCTATCAAATTTATTACCTCAATTTCATTCAAAGATTCTCAAAGGATTCCCAAAACATTGAAAAGATGAAAAACTAAGTTTATGATATTTTTATCAATTTTTTTTCAAAAGTGTGGGACACTCAATTTTCTATCGACAACTTATTACCTGAAAATTAATTTCTGGTCAAAATCTTTGAATGATGATTACCCATCTCCAATTTATTCGTAGTTTTTTTTCTTTTTTCACACACTTTTTTGGTAGTTGCGGTGGAGTCTGAGCCTGCACTGTGGTCCCTCTTGCTTTTTTTATAATGAATAATCCGACAGACCAATAATGCATTAAGGATCGCTGTGTGGAGTCTGAACCTGCACTGCGATTCCTTTGATTTATTACTTAAAATCCGAGAGACCATTAACGCATTACGACAGTAAAATTCTCGAAAGGTGTTGTTGGGGTGCAAGTGTCTGGAATGCCTTAATGTTGTGCTCTAATGACGCGGATCGTGTCTTCTTTCCATCCTCACAAAAACCCTGACTGCCCCTTCAATGCTATTGAATAGTAGCTACCGACTGCACAGCTCCGATCTGCATAAATTACTACTCTATCTATCCTCTCAGATGTAAATTGGGCGAAGGATTTGCCAAGAATGGATGCGAGAAAGCCTCACATAGCGATCTTCCCATCTGTGGGAATGGGGCACCTCATCCCTTTCTTTGAGTTCGCCAAGTTGTTGGCATCCGGCCATGGTTTCTCCATAACATTCATCACCGCCAAATTCATGGTCACTCCTTCTCAGACCGCTTACACAGAGTCTCTCGCTTCTTCAGGATTGAACATCCGTTTTATTGAGCTCCCGGAAGTGGAGCTGGATTCTGAAGAGAAGAAGCTGCATCCCTTAACGTTGATATTCAAAGTAATGGAGAAGTGCACAGGCTTAGTCGAAGATGCTCTCAGGACCCTGCTCAAGGATTCCTCCAATCCCATAAATGCTTTCATAACCGATATATTTTGCACTGCCACGCTCGAGGTGGGTAAGAAGCTGCAGATACCCAGTTATGTTCTTTACACTGGATCTGCCTCCAATCTTTTCCTCATTCTCTACCATCCCACCATAGATTCTGAGATGACGGGAAGTTTGAAGGATATAGACGGCCCTGTGAAGGTACCTGGACTTCCATCTATACCTGCCCGGGATTTCCCAGATCCAATGCAGGACAAGTCTGGTCCGTTTTATCATCTCTTCCTCCGCCTCTCCTATCAGCTGTTCAAAGCAGACGGGATTCTCATAAATACGTTTCAAGATCTGGAAAGCGGCAGCCTTCAAGCTCTCCTCAGTGGCGAGATTGACGAAACGAGGATACCTTCCGTATATCCGGTTGGGCCGCTCATTTCTTCCCCCGAATCTGATCACGACGATGGTAGCGGCAGCCTGCAATGGCTGGATAAACAGCCTGCTGCTACCGTTATCTTTGTGTCCTTCGGTAGCGTAAGTTTTCTATCAGCCGGCCAAATCGTGGAGCTCGCTCTTGGACTGGAAGGCAGCGGGCAGCGTTTCCTGTGGGTTCTCCGCAGTCCTCCGAATGCTGCTTCTAGTACAGAGGTATCTGCGCTGCTGCCCCCGGGTTTCGAACAGCGGACCAAGGATCGTGGTCTCATTGTAACTTCGTGGGCGCCTCAGGTTGCCATCTTGGCTCACCCGTCCACTGGAGGTTTTGTGAGTCACTGTGGTTGGAACTCGGTGCTGGAGAGCGTTTCGCATGGAGTTCCCATTATTGCTTGGCCCCTCCAAGCTGAGCAAAGGACCAACGCCTTCTTCCTGGTTAACGACATTAAAATGGCGGTCGGAACGAAGAAAGGAGGCGATGGGATCGTAACGAAAGAGGAAGTGGAGAAAGCAGCGAGGGAATTGATGGAAGGAGAGGATGGGAAGAAGAAGAGGGAGAGGGCGAGAGAATTGAAGGAGAGTGCCGCAAGAGCTCTGGCAGACGGTGGGAGTTCGAGGCAGGCCCTCGCAGCAGCGGCGTCTCTATTCTCGAAGTAAAATTATATCCTCAGATATAATAGATATATCTATCTGCCAATTACCACTGTTTTTATGGATATGTTTGCACTAAATAGTGAGAATTTGAATATGTGGGACTAGTTTATTGAGGTCACGGAGTTTCATGTCCACGAATCTATATCTCCAATCAAGTAACTTATGAAAGGTGTGTGAGAACTACTTGAAAGCCATATAAATTTTCACCTGTGTTCATGAATTTTAGGGACTTTTAATATGTTAAACTAGGGTTGCTTGATGTCGGTTGCTCTGGCCGCTTTGGTGGTTTTTGGCGGTGGTTGCTTGTTTTGTTAGCTATTCAGAGCCTCTGGATTACTCGGCCTGCCATGTTTGTTGTTTTCCTTTTTGTATTTTGGCTTGTGAATGGATTATCAATAAAGTGTGTTCAGACCAAACAAAAATGATCAGGGAATCCTGTCAGAGTACTTGAAGTTTTGTTTTTGGATTCCAAGTCATTAACACCATGCCTTTCTTAAGGAGCTTTCTTCATTACCTTTCTAAAAACTGAAATCCATGGCGGATTTTGAGCAGAGCAACATGTTACGTATATTGGAAAAATGATCTGATGTTAATCTCATTGTTATTCCGACCAATCTCGCTGAAGTTCCAACGCGAGGGGTGAGAGCCTGTCAAATTTGACAGTTAAAATACATTTATTAAAAGTTAGAACTCTCAATCTCGTTAATTTTCCCGCAGCTGCAAGGTAAGACCAACTGCCCAAAATGCACCTCATTTTGGAGCTTCTTTTCACACAAGTATGATTAATAACACAGTCCTCTTGGTTTTCAAATAACCTTTCTGAATGGAAGGTAGGTCAAGATGCCTTCTATAATGCATAAGGTGTATTAGCAACTAGCATGGTTATTGAACTTGTCATCTAATGAATAAATCACAAGTTAAATGCCACAATTTTCATTCTATACCTGAAAAAATGTGACTATTACTCATCGAGCATGGACTAGGTCAGAATAATTTCCTATTTCCATTACTTCTATGTAATAAGTTTTAACTCTTCATAAACTTGTCGTAATAATAATATGTGTATTCCTTCACATTTCATTCATGTTTGAGCAAGCTATTTACAATCATATAAAATAAATTCTTTCAAACTTTTTTTTTAGTGGAAAAAAATCTTACTATTGCTATTCATATTTATGAATCAAATAGTACAAAATATCACAAGTCTGCTTACAGCCTCATACTCCCCCTACAACCATAACATTTTTACAAATACATTCAAAATGTGGGACTAACAGAAAATACAAATAAGACTTTCTGCCCAACACCCTATATCCAAAATAGATCCAATCCTACTAATAGGATTCATACAGGTTGACTCTTCCCTATTCAATACAAGTGTTTTCTAAGAATTCTTCCCATATGACAACACCTTCGGTCTCCCCATGAGTTTCCTTAGACAGTGCATCAGCAGTATAGTTGTGTTGACGGTAAATATACTGAAAAGAGATGTCATTAAACAATTTGATCGTTTCCCTAATTCTGCTACACCAGTGTTGTAAAGTGATGACCTTTAATTGGTATTCCTGAAGTGCCCATTTGATAGTCACCCTAGAATCCCCAAAGATAGCCAAATCCTGTAGTCCCATGACATTTGCCACCGTAATAACACACCAGAGTCGAAGTAGTTCTACTTTAGTATTCGTGCCATTACCCACATCCATCTTGAGGGTAATAAAGTGTTCTTTATTTATATATATCACCCCTCCTACAGCACAGGAACCATCAATAGATGACCCATCAAAGAACCCAACCGGTTTCTAATAGTCAAAGGAGAAGGTGCCAATATCTCTGCCAGCCCTCCCCACCGGCTCCTGAGTGTAATCTTTAATTAATACCACAGCCTTTTGAAATGTTTCCCAAAGATTGGGTCACTCATCCTCGAAAATAGCCCTGTTCCGAACCCACCATACCATCCAGGAAATTAGTGCAGGAAGGTAAGGAATGCTACTGCAATGTTGATTCCAATAGTATACATTTTCTGCAAAAATACCAAGTTCCCAATGCATATCCAACTGTAAACGTGATATAATCCTATGCCAAAGTGTTCTGGTGAATTCACATTCCACTAAAATATGCTGTGAAGATTCAGCATTGTTCCAACAAAGATAACAAATACCAGGACCCCTCCATCCCTTCACCGGCAGGTTTTCCCATTTCTTCAACCTACCAAAAAGGGCATGCCAGATGAAACATTGCACCTTCACCGGTATCTTCCAATCCCAAATAGCCTTATACCACCAATTAGCTGGATACATGCCACTATGTGTGACAATAGCCTGATAAGCCACCTTTGTTGTAACCAAACCAGTAGCCCTATTTTTAGTCCATATAATACTATCATTCCCAGAATTAAGTCTGCATCCAATAGAATTGAGTTTTTCAATATATTGAGTCCATTTTTTTGCCTCATAGCCCTCTAACCCCAATTCCATAGAAGTTAACCAATAAGAATGCAGAGTACTACAATTTAGTCCTTCTAATATTACTGAGTGTAGAATGATCAGACCGGTGCAAGGACACAATAATATCATCAGAGAGATGATACTCCTCCTCCAATCCCAATATTGGGTCAATCCCCACATAAATATTTGTGCCATTTCCAACCCTCCAGGCCAAATCACTGGACATAAATCATATACCTTCAAAAAACCAGCCCATATCAGTGACACTCCCCTCTGTTTTTTGAGCGGGCTCTGTATCCACGCAGAAATGTCCATCTTGATGTATTTATCTCTGAGCACAGTTGTCCACAAAGTAGGGCCAAACATCCCTCACCATAAACATTTCATTCTGAGTGCATAATTGAACAGTGACAGGTTCCTTATGCCCCACCCCCCACCACATTTTGGACGAGCAATTTGTTCCCATCCAACCATCACCATACTTCAGTTTGCCGTACCCCCAGACTAGAGAAATCTAAAAAATAACTTCCTGATACACTGAACAATGGAGCACGGAATCTGTATCAAAGAAAACCAGTACACAGTAATCCCTGTAAGAACTGAATTGACCAATGTGAGTCTACCTCCCACAGATAAGAATCTGAAATTCCAATGGTTTATCCTTTTCTCCACCTTCTCAACCAATCATAACCAATCATTCTTTCTATATGAGCAGGGTTTAAGAAAATACCCTAGATACCTGAACCTAGCTTTCAGTTCACAAAATTGATATGGAAATATACGCTTGAGACTATCCAGGATTTGTGCCCCAACACCAAAATGGTAAATTTTAGACTTGAGAAAATTAACGAACATACCTGAGGCATTACAGAATGCATTAATAGCAGATTGATAGCATTTCCATTCCCCAACAGTAGCCAATCCAGCAAGCAAAACATCATCCACGAAAAGGGAATGGGTGTGAGATAAACCTTTAGCAAGAGTAATACCTTTGATGTTTCCAACCACTTTAGCATTTCCAATCAATCGGCTAAGGCCCTCGATAACCAGCATAAAGATAAGTGGTGACAATGGACATCCTTGTCTCACCCCTCGAGAGATTTTGAAAAACTCAGACGTTGCTCCATTGATCATTACAGAAATGTTAGCTGTAGTGATACATGCCATGATCCACCTCTGGACTAGTGGAGGAACACCGATCTGTATGAGGATCAGCTGTAGATAGTCCCGATAATCCTGTCATAGGCCTTCTCCAAATCAATTTTGAGTAATAGTGCCGCCATCTTCCTGGATTTAACCAAATGAATAACCTCTTGTGTAATGCCAATGGCATCCAAGATTTGTCGGTCCTGTAAAAAGCCAAACTGCTCCCTAGATATATGTTGTCAAAGTATAGGTTTGAGTCTAAGAGCAATAACCTTTGATATGATTTTGTATGCCAAGTTGCAAAGAGCAATGGGCCTGAAGTCTCTGAATGTACTAGGCTTGTTAATCTTGGGTATAAGAGTCAAAAAGGTGGAATTCAAGCTGTTTGTAATATAGCCCTTAGTCCTGGAGAACTCCACCATTTGTAGAATGTCCTGACCCATAACATCAAAAAAGGACAGAAATAGCTCCACAGTCCATCCATCCGGACCTGGACTTTTGTCTCTGGCAAACCCTTTCAAAACCTGCTCAATCTCAGGTAAGGTAACCTCCTTACATAAATCAACAGCATTGTTCTCATCAATCATCACCGGATACTGTCTAGCCACCTATAACTGGTCAACAAGGCCAATATCCCCATCCTCGTTGTATACTCCACCGAAATGTGAATGAGCAACACTAAGAAGATCATCCAAACCGCTAATGACATTTCCAGCATAGTCATTTAGTTCGCAAATTTTGTTAGTATTCTTCCTATGCGAGGTGAAGGCATGGAAGAAATTTGTATTCCTGTCACTAGCTTGGATCCATACCACCCTACTTTTGATGTGCCATTCCAATTCCTCCTGCAGAAACAATGCATCCCTTAATGCTTCAACATCTTTAATTTTATTACTAGTCTCCTCATCCCCTTCCTCCCCCAAATTTGCAAGTCACAGCTCCTGTAGTTGTCATTCCAACTTTTCCAGGTCACTACGATCTGCCTTTTGCTTACACTTAATGCATTGCGAGACCAAACCTTTCAGCCATCTGAGTCTCTCCACAAATGAGCCCATAGAATTCATATCCGCAGGCCTCTCAACATTGACCCAGAAATACCTGACCAACTTACAGAAGTCAGTATTTTCCAACCACATACTGTTAAATTTGAATGGGTATTTAATCTTGCAGATGGTCTCATCAAACTAAAAATAGATGGGCCAATGATCAAAGAATTTTGAAGTGCCAACCCAAGACCTGTGTCTACCCCACATATTTAAGAGATCAACCTTTACAAGAAACCGGTCCAATCTTTTGTGGATACCCTCACTGCCATCACGACCATTGGTCCAAGTTGGCAAGAGTGAACTTGGCATAACATCCACCAAATTGTAAGTATCCAATAAAGTATTGAAGTACTCTGCTAAGTCATCCATCCGAGAATGAGATCCCTAAATTTCACCTGCACCCGGGGTAAAATTCATATCACCTGCTATGATAAGGGAAGGGTTTTGGAGAAGTCTAAAATTGCACAGAGAATTCCAAAAAGGAACATGATCCTGTATGGGCCATACAAGTTCAGAATAGTTAAAGGTCTGAGGCTAATAGTGTAAACCCCCTCCAGCAAAATACCCCAGTGGGTTCTGTATGCCCTGAAATCATAGTGCTTGGGTTTCCACCCCACTAACAAACCACCCGGCAAACCCCTGGCATCTATAGCAGCCAGTTCCCAACCAGGAAGAATATGAGCCATTTTTTGAATGGCCATCAAATCAGAGCACATGGTCTCTTGTATTAAGATCAATGAAGGGCTGGTATCCTGCATAAGATGGGTGAAATCCCTAGCCCGTGTGGCCTTCCCCATACCCCTAATGTTAAGGGAGAGTACTGACATTATGAAACCGCCCCCAGAGGCATCCCATCTCTATGTTCCTCAGCATAGCTAAAAGTATTACCCTGCTCCCTTACCAACACATTCCTATCCAGTCGATTAGACAACGGTATAAACGTCGCACTCAAACTTATAACAGTAACATCAATATTTATTTTATTAGTCTAATATAATTAGAATGTGCTCCAAGCTATATAGCTATATATTTATTGAAAATTATTTTATTACATAAGAGATTTTGAGTTCAAGTGTTTCTTTTCAATAAGTTACATTATTAGGTTTGCATACAATTTTAATTTATAAATTAACTCTATTGTAAAAGTGATTCTCACTTTATTTTATAAAATTGGATTACTTATTTTATTGTAAAGAGTAGCTTATTTGTATGATATGATACAATTCTCTTCAATATTTCACACTATAATGTTCCTTATAGTGAGAAGGTCATTATATTAGATGAATTGACCTATTATGAGTCTCTACCACCCACCAACATTGTAATGTCCCAAAGTTGTTCCCTTGTTGAATAAGTCATTAGTACTTGAACATATATATTTTGATGCTAGAGTTGTAACTTTAGACATCATGACAAATGATACTTTATTTGAGTTAAAGTGATACTATTATTTTGACACCCAATTTATTATGAAACAACTTGTTACAAGAGGGGTCAAGCTTGCTTGCTAGAGGATATGACTTCAAAAGAATATGAGAATACTTAAGAAGAGAAGCTAAATCTAAGTTGAGAGAAATAAATAATTTTAAATTAAAAGAAACATGAGAAATTAAAAAGAATCATAACAACTTTTCCCTAAACAAGAGAAAAAGAGAAAAGTGTTGCTCATTATTTTTCTTAAGAGATTCATTCTTTCTGCAATAAAAAACAACCAAAAGAGAATGTAAACAAGAGAAAAAGAGAAAAGTGTTGCTCATTATTTTTCTTAAGAGATTCATTATTTATGCAATAAAAAACAACCAAAAGAGAATGTAGTCATTTTGTAAAAATTGGTGATGAAGTAATGAATGAACACTAGATAAGAGGGATGGCAGGAGCCAAGTCACCTCATTGCCATGGTATAGATTTGGCTTGGTTTCCTATTGAGTGCTGAGTAATTCCAAACTGTAAAACCCCCAAAATTTCACTAAAATTTAAAATTTTCGTAGTAGCATAAATTGCTATGATTACGACGCAGAAGTATTAAATTGTAACAACAACATGCTAAACTCTAAATAATGATTCAATGATAACAACATTCTTAATATGTTGTTTAGATTACTTAAGCATCCTAGTAAAATGTTGCAGCAGTTAAACATTCAGTCTTGAATTATTGAATCCTTAATCAACGTTAAAATAGAAAGTGTCGTAAAGTTAAATTAACATGGTTGCTAGTATTAGGTACTTTATTTTTGTCAAAGGCACAACGCCACTTACTTTCTAAGCTATGCAGTTTGATTCTAGTAACTAAAATATCATTTTGATGTACTGAAGGGGTCCTTGATTTTGCCTTGCGGCTTACTTAGCTATCGCTAGCTAACACTCCTGAATACCCTTGCAGAGAATAGGTAAGTCCAAGAATTCTACTGGCAGCTTAATTGTATGTTTTCAGTTATCCTTCAGCACAATACTTGTCTTGTTATTGTTTATGTAAAGATTTACCTTCTATGAATTTTCCTTCAGGTACTAAACATCAATTCTTTTCTTGTCTTCATTATAATGAAAAATACGGAAAGGTTTGAGTACTGAAATATGATTTTCATAATGGTGCTAAGGGAACTAAAGCATAGTTTTAAAACTATAAGTCCCTCACCAATAACTATATTGTGAACCTTGTCATAATACTTTTATTGAAAAGTTCAAAAGGCGCAACACCTATTCTAGCAATATGGTTTTGGTTAGGTACATTTATCCACTATATTAGGGATGCAATTATACATAGACTTTGTATGGAAATAATATGTGTCAATCTATTGCAAACTTTATACCTACGATATTTTATCATAATCCTACATTGTATAAACATGCATAACCCATGCATTTTATAATGTATACGTTGATTATCATGTAGGTGTTATTGCTAATATTTGAAACTATGCAACCCTTCCTTAAGTGGATTACACTTACAAATACTTTGATGGGTAAAGTATTAAGTCTTGTAGGTATGCGTTGGGAGGCACTCGTTTCGAAGGTTTAAGCTTCCATAAATTCCATAGTAGTGGATCATAAGGTGGATGCACTTGTGGCTAGATCATGTGTTGAAGCTCGGGTTGTGGTATTGACACAACGACTGGTCAAATGAGCAATTGTCGAGCTGGGCATGACATGGTATGATGTCGTATTTGTTGGAACTCCATGTTGGCAACTATCTCGACAATGGTGAATTAATTTTTAAATGAGCCTTAAGTGTAGTAGGTGAATCATATACCTAAGTGCTAGTGTGGTTGCATCTTGGTCGTTGATCTTGTAAAATATCGAGTTTTGGAAAAAACCTACTTCACCTTATCGTCGGTTTTGTGCTTGTAGCATTCATTTGTTTTGGATGAGTGGGGAGGGAGGCCGACAGGCTCTTCGGATCCCCAGGGTTTGTAACCTGCACTCTTGCTTCGGCCCTCCAGGGTTTTCATGGCGTTTTAAGCCGACTGTAAATTGTTTGCAGTGAATAAAAAAAATATGAAGAGTGAAATATCAGGTCTATGGTGTGCTCGATGTTGATACCGATACCTATCAATGTAGGTTCTGTTTGGAGAATTCGATGGGTTTAGAGAACACCAAGTTATGAGAAACCATGATGGAAAATGTTGTGAACATTTAAGCATTGGATTAGTTTTTGGGTGATTCTCGTTTGGGAACTGAGTGCATGGGTCTGGTTCTGCTTGATAGGGAACTTTCTTGGAGTAATGCTTCGAGTATCTACTGATGTCAAGAGCAAAACAACGCAACTAAAACTACTCAGGTGATGTACCAGAACTCCTTTTCTTTGTTTGCTATTATTACTAGTTTAGATTTATAGTTTCGATATGCTTTCATATATCATGTTTTTAACCCCTGCGTAATGCATTTATGTTGGCAGGTTCCACTCTCATGGTAATGGCACTTGTCTACAAACAAGGATACTAGCTATCCGGTTAAGCCTCAGTGTTAACCTCCAAAGGGTTTTGCCGATAGTTACACATAAATGGTTTTATTTTGTTTAGTCTCTGTTAAGGTTCAAAATGTAGATACAGTCGTGTGGATGATTGTTGTAACTGTCGTTTAAGCTGTAAAGCAAAAGATGTTTCGGAGCTTTGCTCCTTGAGCTGTAGCTCAATGTTTCTTTTCTGTCTTAGCCACTGTTTACAGTGTTTTTCGCTGATGTTCAGGGTTTGGGTTTTAATACCATGAATTGATTTAGTTGAAATTTAACTAAAAGTTCTATGTAATTCTAAAGGTTAAAAGATTCAGTTATTTCTAAAACAATTTCGTATGCAAGGGTTTAGTGTTTTGATACCGCAAAGGTGAGGGCATGGCCCAAAAATAATAATGTGATACTTTGTTTATAATGAACAATGAAAAGATAGCCAAAAAACTGTGTGTTCAACCCTTGCTATGTTGACTGCGTTTTCTTTGTGTTTACGGTCTAGGATTTTTGTTAACCTTCCAACGATTTCTTAAAACTGGTTGTAATGTAATTGTTTCGAGCTTGGAAAAACAAGGAGCTGTTTTGAAACATTGTGTTTGGGATTAGAATATTCATAAGGGAATATTTTGTTAAAATAATAAACTGTTGTAATATGCTACTTTGGTTTTATCCTGATTTGTTTTACGAAATGATATGAACTATTTAATGTCATATATCATATTTATTTACATTAATAATATTTATGATACATTTTGTTAAATGTATGAGTACTAAAACTCTGTTGAAATGAAGACTTGGTTTAAATCCTGCAACCGTATTTTAGGATTATACTTGTCCATACAATACTCCACTGAAATGATAAATGTAATCTTTAGAAGAAAATACCAAAGCGTAAAAATACTATCTGTCTACTGTAATAATAGTCTTTATTTGTTTTTTTATGGGAGTTATTCACGGGGGCTTCACTAAATAAACCACTATCATAGCATGTTTGTTCGTGGCACATGAAACAATACCCCTAATTTCACTAAATATTGGAAAATACCTTCCAAAATCGTTTTTTAACCCCTTCCCAATATGCCTTCCCAATTTTAAAAAACTCCTATTTTCACTAGATATTGTATGTATCAATTTTTTCATTAACATTTTGTATACCCCTTTATATTTCTACCTATTATATTGATATGCCTACCCCTCTTATGACCCCACATGCATTCTACAATGCACCTTGTTTCTTTCGATGTATATTGTGGATGCACATTACTTCACCCACAATGCAATTACTCAACCACATATCATTATGATTTGCAACATCTAATGGTCTAATGAAGAGATAGGAGATCACTTCTTGTATGTCACTAGAGCCAATGCACATAGTACAACATGTAGATTGCATGTTGCAGTTCCCTAATTGCTGACTAATCCTGTTGTGGGCTAGGTATCTAAGACCCCAAGGCCTGTAAGAAGGTCTAGAAGGCTGACTAAACCTCCCAAGGCCTGTAATAGGAACGAGTGGTTGGGTATTGAAGCCCCCAAGGCCTATCGAGTGCCTGTAATAGGCCCCAGAGGATTAGAGCCTCCCAAGGCTATTGGTAACAATTGGCTGAGTGCTATTGGTAACAATTGGCTGTCAATGACCATTCTCTCTTGACTATGATTGAATGGAAACCCACTTCACCACGAAACCCTTGGCCTCAAGCATGCTTCAAGATGTGATTTCCCTGCGTACTGGTAAGCCCGATCCTTGCCTCAACCCGATTTCTCATCCGGCCGTGATCCCGCCATCTCCATTTGGTGGATATTTGTTAACCCGCCCATATAAAAAAGACCCCAAAGTATTTTTGTATTGTTACATTAAATAAAAAAACCCATTGCCCCTTAATATATAAGCAATATAATTTTTATGTTTTCATGAATATTTAATACCGCAATATGAATGAACGTGATATTATATTTCCTTCTAGTGAAGACCCCATGGAGTTATTCTGATGTTGCTATTACTACGATGTCCAACATAGAATAGACCTATTTCTATGATATATAGCAACGATACGAGAAGCCTGTTCATAATATATAGGTAGTATTTATTAAACAAATGGAATCTAATTATATAGGGTCTATTTATTTTTAAAAGACTATTCTTGGGCAGAATATTCCTTCGATGCTATTATCATTTTTATTAAGAGAAAGGGTTTACTAATAAACAAAAATAGTGAAGTATTTAGAAGAAAATGTAATTTCTGTTTAAAATTCTAAATGATCTATTTTAAACAAAAACAATGATACAAAACTGAAATGAGATAACTCTGTTTATAAAACGATCATTTAAATTTATCTAATGCATGTGATCATTCTGATCTACTCTAATTAACCTCTTCTGTACTAGAGTATGAAACTGTTACAGTGTGTGGAAAATGCAAAAAAGTGATTTTTTAATCAATCATTCTATCCCTTTTAATTACATCAATCTTACTACATTTTATTTCATCAGTACAATTTACAGAAATAAAACAATCATTAACTCAAGCAGAATCTCTTTGATTAAATGGGAGAAGTAGATGACAATTTCATTCCTATTTAATTTACTAATATAACAGAAGTAAAGAAGATAACACAATATGAACCTGGAACTGTAGAAGAAGAAACAAATAGCCAAAGGAGCCCGTTCCACTTAACCTACTCCTGAAGACAGCTAATCTACTTGCCTTAGGACCCCCAAGACTATTCACTGAACCACTAGGACGAAAATGCTGTGTGGAATAATGGAATAAATTCCCTTGCAACTCAGCAGTAGTACTTAACAACAACATTACCTACCTTTAGCAATATTGAACTCAACAATGTGGCTGCACTAGTTCAAAATGCAGTTTTAGTTCACCCAATCACTTCTAATTTTCCCCTCATCAAATCTCTTGTGCTCAGAATATTATCACAAGGTAAGAATGAATATCCTCCTGCTGAATTTGATGGATAGATAAATAGCATGCCTAGGTCTTTTGGTCAGTTTATTTCAATAAATGAGCCACCTGCTCAGTTCCACTTTCTTAGGGAATATGACCACAAAAGTAGGGAAGTTTTCCCCTGCAACAGTTAGAAGTGATTTGAGGATGCTGCCAAGTGTCAATCTGCTCTCCACCACAGTCCATTCCCCCTAGTGGGTCAGTGAACACTCATTCAACAGTCTCCTTTGGATATTTGCCTCCACTTTTATTTATTAATAATAAAATATTCAGAATAATTAATTACAGTCATCCATGACCCCACTTGGTAAATTGTCATAAAACTTTACAGTAAAAATAAAACATAATGTTTTCTCAATAATATAAAATGTCTAGAACTTGGGGTATGTGACACAAACTGAAAGTGTTTGTTGCCAGCCCAAATGAGTTTCCTGGCTTGGTTGTGATATCCTAGATATGTTTGATGAATATTATATAAGAACCACATAGTTGATTAAAGAGGTCCTATTAACAAGTCTACAGTAATCAAGATTCAAACACTCCAAATATTCACCTTATGTAATGATCTACGAGCTCCCTTGGCCTGGCTCGAGGGTGATTCTACAAGGACTAAAAGATGAGGATTTTTTGTTAAATATATGGTTGGGAGGAACCAGGTTGTTCTATAAAAGATAAGTGTTTATTTACTATTATTTATTTATGTTCTATCTTTAACTATTTTGTCTTGATAATATTTTATGCAACAGTTATTATAGATATTATATATGTCATCTGTACCAGCTTTCTTGAAAGGAAAGGCTACTGACTTAAATATGTAATAAGTTATCAGTTCTTGATAAAAGAACATGCTATGCTAACTGATATTTATTTATAATTTAATGGACCCTATCTTTTTTTTTTTTCAACCGAAAAAAAACGTACTATTGCTATTCCTTGAAATCAAATAGTACAAAGATTTCCACCTTTTTTGAAAAAGGTATATCCATACGGATCAAAAACAGATTGTCCCAATAGCCTCGAACTATCATCATCATAAGGATTGTCCATATAAGATTATACAATTGTAGATCAAAATCATTACAAAGGAAAGCTGTTCCAACTATAATCCTGACTAAAACCTTCTAATAGAAAAAAACTTCACCACATTCCAGCAAGCTGGAATCCATCCATTCCTCCCAGACCAGAATGCCTTCAGTTCCCACCAATGAAAGTTTTGATAAGCCATCAACCTGCCCATTGTGTTCACGGTAGATATGAGAAAAAGATATATGATCCTGCAAATCAATCTCAGCTCTAGCACGCCTACACCAGTGAGAGAGAGCAATAACATTAAGATCAAATTCTTTGGTTGCCCATATAATAGTAACTCGCAAATCACCATAGACCTTGATATTAACCAACCCAAAGATGTTGGCACATTTCAGAATGTACCACAGAGCTAAGAGCTCAGCTTTCATATTACTGCCTCTGCCACAATTAAGTCGCAAAGTATAGTAATGACCCTCATTCAGATAAATAACCCCTCCAGCAGCACAAAAACCATTCTGTGCAGCCCCATCAAAAAAAAGAATAGGCTGATTCACAATAAATGTAAATAGACCAGGCCTTCTTACCTCCACCAAATTGTTAACAACATTATGGTGTAATAAATTTAAGACAATAAGACCACAAGCCACAACATCCGGTTCTTTGTCTTGAAAGGTAGTCCTATTCCGGAAATACCAAAGTGCCCATGTAATAAGAATAGGAACCTGTAGTGTTTCTCTTGAAGAACGAAACCAGTTCAGCAATGACTCACCAAATCCAATATTTTCCCATACCATTGTGATTGCCAACTTCGAACAACAGAAATCCCAGACTTTTTTCCCAAATGAGCAAAAAACAAACAGATGGTTGATAGATTCTTGATCCTTCTTGCATAAGATACACCAATTTGGACCACACCAACCACGCTTTAAAAGATTGTCCCAAGTTTTTAAAATTCCTTGTAAGGCATGCCATAAAAAACACTTATGCTTTAGGGCAATATTCCACTTCCATAACTGTTTGTACCACTAGTGCTGAGGATAAATATACTTGTCCTGCATAATTCTGTCATAGGCCGTTTTAGCTGTAACTGCACTAGATTTCTCATTACCAACCCACACCATTTTATCACTTTGCTCAGACAGAGAAACACCAGCCGAGCCAAGAGCATGTACATATGAATCCCAAGAGGTTGCGTCCTCACCTACCAACCCCAAATCATGGGAATTTAACCAATATGACTAGCCAAGAACACCCCTGATACTATTTAAAGAAGTAAGACCATATACTTTTAAATAATCTAGAATCCTGTTTGAAAGACGAATAGTTCCATCAATGCCCAAAATATTATCTCTCCCAACTCTGATATCGTTACCATTTCCCACCTGCCACCTCAGATCACCAATGATCCATCCAGAAACTTTTATAAGTCCACACCATAAAGGAGAGCAACCAGAACATGTAGGCATATGCATTCTGATCCATTCAAACAGATTCATATTAATATATTTCACAAAGGATATCTTGGACCACGGGTTGTGATTAAAGAGACAACGCCAAAGGCTTTTAGCTCTAAGAGCTATGCTGAAAGATTTTAAATCCTTTATACCCCATCCCCCAAATCTTTCGGTCCTGGACACCGATTCCCACCCAGCCATAACCAAAGTGGCCTTATCTAAACCACCTATCCACAGAAAATTAAATATCAATTTTCTGATAACATTCAAGATGTAGATAGGAATTTCGAGGAGAGACATCCAATAAACCGGAATCCCCAGCAGAACTGCTTTGATCAGAGTAAGTTTACCTCCCACTGAGAGCAATCTATATGCCCAGTGCGAGATCCGAGCTTCAAATTTCCGCACAAGCCACCACCAATCCTTGATCTGATAGTTGTTGGGTCTCAAGAAAAAACCCAAGTACTTGAGCCCTTCCTCTAAAGGGAGATAGTTATAAGGCAGAAAAGTAGAAATTTCCTGTCTGACATCAGGAACAACATTATGATAAAAGAAGCACAATAAATATTTTAGTATAAATAGAACTAGTTTCCCAACAATCTTTTATTTATAAAGTTAGACATTTATATTTGTTATTTATATTGTAAACATTACTAGTTCCTTATTAATCTTTTTATACATGATTAGATTCTTGTTAATATTTTATTTGTACACAGAGTTAGAATATAATTAATTGATATCAAATATTTTTTTTATAACAAAACTAATTTCTTGTTATTTAATATTTTATTTGTGAAATATAACTGACTTGTTTATTTATTTATCATTGGGAACATAACTAGATTAATTCTTTTTATTATATATTTAAAAATAATTTTACAAATACAAAAGAATGACGTTATAGTTATAACTCTATCTATCTATCTATCTATCTATCTATAAAATAGGAATCTCTGCATATTTTCATTGTTTATATATTATAAATAAATATAATTTTTTATTGCTTTGCATTGTTCTCATTATAGAGACAAATAGAATCAAATTGTTCTATAAATATAGTCTAACTATTTTATAAACAGAAGTAGAGAAAACATAAATACCTTATATTCATTGTTCTATATGCATCTACAGTTTAGCATTATCATTTTATAAACACATATTTTTATTCATTAAACTGCTAACAAAGATATTGTCCAAAGATTTCATTTCCATAAGCATATAATCACCCATTTCGAAAATAATAAAGACAACACGAGGTCGAACCTTTTCAACATGTATAAATAATGGATATAAATTGTTGAAAAGATGAAACCCTGTGAGAAATCCCATGTATTAACATTCGTTTGTACGCATAAATATTTATATAGTTTGTAAATAAAAATGATGGGTACAAGGGACAGAACCCACGGTGTAGATGTACCCTTCGTTGCATACAAACTACAACAAGATTTAACAATGATGCATAGGATAAAACTCGTTTCACATTATCATAGATCACGGTTCGAGCCTGAAGGGCTTCACCCTATACAACTAATCACATATAAATCAATATAATGAAAAAATGAAATACATAGTAGGCAAGGCGTAAATCTTGTACATGCAATATGAGCAGAGAGGCTGGAAGGGCATGGTCTTAAACATCATTTACACAAATATTAGAGGAAATTTGATGTCTAAAATGGGCATTATAAAAAAATGTGCCATGGACAAGTGTGTGATGAGTAAGACTTCTCAAATCAATAGAATTTAAGTATTTTGGTCAACCATTATGGTCTAGTTGGACCTATGATGCTTATGTGTCATAATTTATAAACCTAACCTTGGTTAATTTTGAAAAGTTCATCTCGAAATATGATAAAGATACTTGAAATAATAAATATATAGGATTTTATATTATCACTAGTTCTAAATTCTTTAAAATATAAATCTCACGTTAATTAATATGATAGTGGAGTAATTTTGAAATAATAAAAATATTTATATAATTAATCTCTCATCAATAAAAATAAACAATATTAAAAAAAATATAATAAATAAAAAATAGGAGAGAGAGAGCATAATTGTTTGTTATTTTTGCAATAACTTTATCCCCTAAAATCAGAATTTAGCATTTTTGGTACCATTAGAAAGGCCTCGACGAGAGATACAACTTTCGTGTTTTTATTTTTGCGAGATTACGCACCAATTTTCTAGGGTGGACATTTTAGTACTAGTATACTAAATGTCCACTCCGGAAAATTGGTGCCGAATCTCACAAAACTAAAACCATGAAAAGTTGTAGCTCTCGTTGAGACCTTTCCAATGGTACCAAAAGCGCCAAATTCCGAATTTAGGGGAGAATGTTATCATAAAAATAACAAACAATTATGTTATCTCTCTCTCTCTCTCTCCTATTTTTTGTTCTACTTTTTAAAATATTGTTTATTTTTATTTATGACAGATTAATCATATAAATGTTTTTATTATTTCAAAATTACTTCAGTTTTATTGAATTATTGTGAGTTTTATATTTTAAAAGACTTGGAAGTAGTGATAATATAAATAAAATAAAATAATTTTTAGTATTATTGTAATTATATTTTTTCATTGAAATTTTAGTTTTTTTTAAGTTTTAGATTTTATTAAAAATATATATAAAGAAGTAGTGGTATATTTATAAATAAATTATAATGTAAATTTAAAAAATTTACCACTATATCATTTATTGTGTATGCACAATAATCTAAGCCTTTCATTATTATTTTCAACCATCATCTTTTAACTCTACGCTAACCCAACATACTTGTCAACTATCATTAATGAGATATTATAGATTGACCTTCACTAGATAACACCTTTAACTTAGTGTGACATGGCATATTTGTAGTGTGACGTGGAGTTTTTTATTATTTTCCTTAGGAGACCCATTTTAGACCCCAAATTTCCTCTAATATGATTATATCAAGTAAAATATTAACATAGATTAATATGATTATATCAAGTAAAATATTAACATAGATTAAGGGTTCAATCCTGTAGGCATAGCCCTTCATATTTTACACAAGAGTAAGCCAAAAAGGATACATTGTATAGGAAAAATGATAATATCATCTTGCACAAGAATGCAATGATGAATGGTGAATGCCATTGTGGATTTAATCATTTATTCATGTCTAAAACTAAACCCGAGCATGATGGTGAATATGTGTGTTCAATTTTTTTGAGGTTAAAACACAAGTTTACATAGTGAAGATTGAGGGCCTATTCACCACCGTGAGCCTTCCGAGCTCAAGCACAATATGTGAAAGGACTAATGTTCTTCATAGCCTCTGATAAAAACTCAGAACTGTAATGGCAGGCTTACCCGAAACCAAGCTTGGTGTCTTCCTTCGTAGCCACGAATTGAGTGAAGGAGTAATATGAATTATCCACTACAGGAGGCCGATGCCACCTATGGAAGCAAACAATAGCAAGGGTTAATAAATATATATGTATATAAATGGAAACAAGAAACAATAAAAAGCAATACTGTAGTATTTTGATTGTAAAATAATGTTGATATTTACCTTAAGGGTCGAGGTGTCGAATGGATTAACAAAAGTGAGGACGTAGGAGTTTCATATCCTCGCAGGAGAAACAATCAGCATTCACCTTCGAATCCCTCAAGTTATGACACAATCCGAGCGTAAGATTGTATGGCTAGCTTCCGTGCTTGGTAAACATACTTTTCGTGCTATATAATCATAGTTTCAAACTCTGAAACATATATGACATGGAGAAGAGTAGGATTCAAGATCCAAACCCTCTTAGAGCAAGGCAATCCCTCTCCGTCAAGTTGCAAATGAAGAAATGAATCGAATCCTGATTCGAGACTTAACGCAAGTGCATGAATTCCAATGCCATTACTGATGCATTTGATAGTAAGTATGTAGGATAGGTGTTGGTCATTGACATGCATGCCCCACACTACACAGTTTTTATGATAGAGAACTATCACTTTTGTATTCATTGTGTTAGGTGTAGAGTTTGTGGAAGGAGGCATGAACCCTCCTTTGTATAGTTTGCAGCGTTGTGTTGATCAAAAGCAAGTGTTTACAAAGGGAAGTTTGGGTTGAGGTTGCTAGGCATCTCCCCATGACCCACAACCCATGCCTTGTACGTAGAGGATCTGCATTAACCTTACAATGCTAACTTGGTTGCATGGGCGACGACTATCCCTAGTTGTTGGCCAAGTATTGTATAGTATATAATTTTCCAATGTATGGTAATTTTATTTTTACTAATATCATAGTTATATGGACTCTGGAGTCACGACTTGGATAGTCGTTGACTATTCCATGACTAGACTTTATCTATCTATCTATCTATCTATATAATGCTAGAAGTTTAGTTATAATGTTATATTTGAAATTTTTTCATTACATGCTTAGGATAATGAAATTGTATGTGTGTGTGAGTGTCAGAAAAGGGATTTAATCATTCTATGGTTATGGGATAGTGTAAGGTAATGATACCCACTTATGACACGTTAGTTGCAATGGCATGCTGGAAAAACATAATTCTTATCATTAAAATGAATTTTTAAGAGGTATCTACAATTTTTTTTAGAATTAGGTGTAAAAAGATGAAACGTAGAAAAACGGATCAGCTTCCAGAATATATAACTTTTATTTATGTAAAAGTGGTATAACCACCCCAAAATGTCATTATTTAAGATTGGTACGTTATTTTTTCTCTAAAACATAATGCATATGTTTGTATTGGTCCATCGATTTGTTATGTAAATTGTCAATTTATGAGGAAAAAATATGTAGAGGCATAGGAAACAGACGAATCTTATGCAAGGCTATTTTTCCAAAATTTTAAAAGTTAATTATATATATATTTTTTTAAATTACGAAATTCAGTGAAGCCTTAAAACAACATGGTTGAGTGTTGGTCCACCATATCATGGTCTGAACATAATAAAAAAAATTATGTTTAGCTTGTAGGTATTCTTGTACTCTTGTGCGGGTTCTTTTCCGTTCTCGAAATATGTAAGCCAATCAAAATTTATAGGCCAAATAAATGACCTATGTCTTTTACAAATTTGACATGAGTGCAGTTAAAAATGAATTAAAAATAGAAAAAGTAACAGATCTATTCAAAAAATATATAGTTAGAATATGCACACAGAGCTCGACAAGTGTGTGCAATTTAATGAGTAGTGCACAAGTGGAGCATATGCAGAACTAAGCGTGAAAAACATGAAATTAAAAAAATTGGTGTGCTATGCCATAAATCAGATCGAGCCTCAAGGTTTGGCAATCCGAAGCTAATACCAAACCTACAAGGGCACCAAAAAAAAAAATTGAATCTAGACACGCGTGCACGAAAATGCGCGCACACGTTGTTGTGTGCGCATGCGTTATAGTGCACACGCATCATGTTTTACAGCATAATTTTTATCTATCTCTCCCTGAACCCACCACCCCCTCTCTATAACCCTACCTCCTTTCTCTCCCTATCCACCCAATCCCCCCCCTCTATTCCACTCTACCCAATCCCTCCTCCCTCCCTCAACCCTCTCTTCTCTCCTTCACCAAAAGGGTTAGGAGATATAT